>SJYO01031844.1:0-172285 GCA_006410555.1 Capra ibex | reverse complement strand
AAAAAAAAATTTAAAATTTTAGAAATTAAGAATGTACGCAAGGGTTTGTACTTGGGGGGAGGGTGGAGGGAGGGGTGTTGTAGAGAGACCCAGTAGGGTTTGGAAAAAAATTTTAAATAAATGAAAGTCGACACGACCTAGAAGCAACGATATGTCGAAAGAGATCAACACTACTCTCCCTCGGTGAGAGATCAACTCCATACACCTGAAGAATAAGGTCACCGAAGAGAACAACACCTCGTGTCCGAGATCCCATCCACCCGAAGTCATGGACCCTGTGCACCCGAGTCATCAACCTAAGAATTGTTGACTCCGTGGTCACCATACTCCTGAAACACAACAATAACTGGTGACATATACATTAAGATATATTTTTTAATTATGTTAAATCAATTTAATCTAAATTTAATTACGGGTTATGAAAAGTCACGAAAGGGTATAGATGACAGAGTAAGTAAAGAGAGTCGTTGGGGTAGTCTCTACATTCTCATGTATAATGATAGGATAAAATACCCACTCCTCAATCTAGACCTTGAGTAATTATCATGTCGGTTCTAACGTGACGATCATATACTAATCTAATCTCGGTTCTTAAACTAAGAAGACTGAGAATCAGGACACGAGAAGAATGGTGTAATTATGTCCATATATAGATTTGAAAATTTTACATTGTAGACTATTGAAAAGTCCATGGTCAATCTCTTTTTTTAGTCAGAACGTTTTAATCTTATTAGGAAATGAAAAAGTCAAAGGAAACAAATTACAGAACAAAAACAGTAAGTCCTCCTCTCTTTACCATCCAATGTAATACAGAACTTTATTAACTTAATCTAAATTCACGGATAATAAATGTATAAAAAGTATAAGAAAGATTACGTTAAAGAAAAGTTTCTGTAATGTTCGTAATCAGTTTTCTTGTGGGTCAAAGGAGTAAAGTCACCTTAGAACCAGAAACGTAATTTTTTTTCTCTTTATCGCCTACAGTCTCCAAATTAATATGTAAAAATTTAAAAAATATTTAGATTCGAAAACTTAGGACAACAATATCTACAGAAAGTTACTAAATCAACTTTTAAATTCTAAGATGTACCTTTTTATGATTTTATAAAATTCTGACAGTAAATTATTGTTTAACACTTTTCGGATTGAATCGTCTACCCCTCTTTTTAAAACACCAGACTTTGCCAAGATAATTGATCCATGTATTTGTAAAGTGTCTTTTCTTTACGACTTACAGAAGAACTCACAGTCCCGAAAGTCTTGACTTATACACATGTAAAATGAGTTTTTACAGTTCATTAACACATGTACACACGTACGTATATCTAAAAATGTTAAAAAAAGAAACTTATAAAGGAGACGAGGAAAGATATAAATACCTTGAATAAAAAATTTAATAAGGTACAGTCTTGTAAAGTAAGTATGAAGAGAAGAGGAACAGGAGGACATGATAGTAGAACTTTTTTTGGACTCAAACAACAGGTCCAGTAATTTATGAATATCGATACAATTGAAATAATTAATAGTAGTGAAATGGACAGTAAAAGTTTTTGACACTAAATAAACCAACCCCCATCCTTACGTCTTCAAAGAGAGGTTCGAAGGAGAAAGATACGATGGTAATGGGATAGTGTAATTAAACGTAAGAGATCTCGAAATGTATTTACCTTAGTATTTCATACGTTAGAAAAACACAGACTGAAAAATTAGTCATCAAATAAAACACTAAGTAGGTAAAATAATTCTTATAGTTATCGAATACGGAAAAAATAAAACACTCATCATAGGGTTATATACTTATATGATGAATGGGTAACTTGACAAGTTAACAACTACCTTTAAACCCAACAAAGGTCAAATCCCTATAATACTCATTTCGAAGACAGTTGTAACATACCCATGTCACATGTTCGGTAACATACCTATATATGAAAATAAAGATAAAATATTTATAAATCTGATCCTTATAGACCTATATACTATCAACATAAAAAAATTGACATTTGTCGTGTATACAGTTCACACGTTAAACTATTCAAAACTGTATATAGAGGAGGATGCATTGGTCCTCTATCACTTCCTGTACCTTCGGACTACCCCACGTCAGGTACCCCAACGTTTCTCAGTTTGCACTGAATCACTGATTTGTTTTTGTTCCATTAGTAGTGGTGATAGTTTTGTTACTTGTATAGGTAGTAGGAGTTTTCTAAAAAATATGAGAAAACATTAGAGCGGGAAGACAGGAATGGGTAAAGATAGACTTTATATAAAAGAAAAGGGATGTGTTAATTAAGAACATCAAGTCTAACGGTTACTATTTAATAATATCTAACGTATCCTCCAAAAAGAGGGGAAAGTAATAAAACTTCAACAACGAGATGACTGAAAGTGAACGTAACAAAGACTACTCTTTAGATTATAGTAGGAATATAGACAAAGAAACGTGTATCACATATAAAAAGGGAGTAGACCACCAAAAATCCTCAAAAGAGAAATAACAACTAAAACTAATTAATTGAAACTATATAGAAGCATACAAATGGAAGTACAAGGAACGTGAACTGACAGTAACTTGAAGAACCCATAAACCTGTAAAAAGTCGGTGAAAATAAATGAAAAAAGGACAAAGAAGAAGGTAAAAACTTCTGAGATTTATGTATATGTGATCCGTTCAACTTCAACAGGGTGTCAAGTAGTTGTGAAATGTATTGACATTTTTAATAAAAAAAAGACTCAATGAAAACCTTAAAAGATAAAGGAGTCCAAGTGATTAGAGGACTATTTAAATTGGACGGTAATTAAGGTAAGTCATATAAAAAGTAGAGTGTATAACATCAAAAATAACGATATTTAAGTTAGACCATAAAAAAACATAGAAGCTACGTCATCGAAATAAAAAAAGTAAATTTTTTTATTTAAGAATAAAATTTCACCAAAATGTAAATGTCTTTTTATCTTTCTATTATGTCTAAAAAGTATGGAGGGGTCGGTTAGAGGACATAATTCATTGTACATATATTCATATAAACAGTATCATTCTTGTTTATAATTGCGTAATAATGGTTGATTTCATATATAAAATAATTCTTAAGGTATAAAAAATGGATTACAGGAAAAATTCCCGAAAGGAAAATCGACTCTGTCATTACTTAGACGGACGTTACGTCCTCTGGGACCAAACTAGGGATCCACTCCTTCTAGAGGACCTCTTCCCTTACCGTTGGGTGAGATCATAAGAAGGGATCTCTTTAGGTACCTGTACCAACTCGCTAAGAGTCTAGAGTAGGTTCTATAGTGTAATGAAAATCATTAGTACATAAAAAAGAAATTAAAGGGGTAGACGTTGAGGGTTTGAGGTCTTTCTTGTTTCCCTACCTAGGTTTCGTTTTAGTTATGGGTCGACACCTACACTGACCACTATCTTCGTTCCAGACTACGACATTTCTCGTTAAAACGTATCCTTGGACCTTACAGTCCAGGTACTTAGTTCCGTTTAGCTTTCACCAGTTTGTCCTCTACCGTTCTCACTTGCAGCTGTAAGATCCTTAGTCGCTTGATTTTACCTGACCTTAGTCACTTAAATTGAGTCTACTGGTAATGTAGATGATGACACCCGTCCTTAGGGAATCTTCTTTACCTCATCGGTAGTACCAGTTGTTTTCTCAGGTTTTACGTCATGAACCTACGTTAGAGTTTTCACTATCTTACTAAAGACAAGCAGAGGTTCCTTTTGGTAAGTTATAGTGTCAATAGGTTCAGATACGGGGTTGGTCATTACGACTTCTTCGACTTCAACTTGTCAAAATACTTCTGGATGTTCTGGAAAAACTTGATTGTGGGGGTTTTCTACAGAAAAAGTAATATGCCCTGACCTTACGTTTTCATCCTTTAGTTCTTTGTGGACCTCATCGTCCGTTTAAACCGAAACCTTATGTCTTACTTCGTCCCGTTTCTGATTATCTCAAAACGGTTCTTTTACGTGACCAGTATCGTTTGTGGGAGAAGGTTGTTGTGTTCTCTTCTGAGCTGTGTACCTGTAGTGGTCTACCAGTTGTGGCTTTAGTCTAACTAATATAAGAACCGTCGGTTTCTACCTCTTCGAGATATGTCAGTTGTTTTTGTTCTGGTCCTCGACTGACACCGAGTCTAGTACTTGAGGAATAATGGTTTAGGTCTGACTTTAACTTCTTTCGTCCCTTTTGGCGATCTGGTAAGTCCATACTGGATTTAGTTTAGGGAATACTAATATGTCACCTTTACTCTTTATCTAAATTCCCGGATCTAGACTATCTATCTCACGGACTACTTGATACTTTACTCCAAGTACTGTAACATGTCCTCTGTCTCTAGTTCTGGTAGGGGTGCCTTTTCATTACGTTCATGGTACAAGAGGTGATCTTTACTAACGAAAGATACCTTTTGTATAATCTCCCCGATATACATTTATGGTCGTGTCAAATAAAGTCACGTGTCTTTATTAAACCTATTACGTATAATAAAAATAAGTGACAGTTGTCTTGAGTAACAAGATTTTGTTTATCTTATCACTATATTCATTAATTGTCTACACAAATTTCTTGACATAACATATATATAAATATACTTTTTTAATTATAAGGTTGTCTCCTGTCTAAGTATCGAACCGTTTTCATCGTAACATGGTATAAGACCGATTATTAAACAGAGGATTAAGTCACGTCGTCGAAGTAGTAAGGTACAACATACTAATATTTCACTTGTTTTATAAAAAACTTGAAATAAGTTTTATAAACTAATAAAAATTTCATTACAACATCGGGAAATATGGTATATTCCTATGTCATGAACTCAGTAAATCATACAAGATTATCAGATGTAGACTGAGTGAGTTCACAAATTATATGTAAATTCCCGCGTGTAATGGACAACTAAACCCAAAAAACGAATTTATGTATCAAAAAAACTAATAGTTACGACGGTAAAAGATATAGTCACAAAGTCCTTTTAACTACGGAAATTTTCGTCTCAATTGTTAAACTGACAGAGTGACATAACTTCTCTATAACGTGTTCAATTTATATTCTTTTAGCGATATAACTTTGGTAAAGATACGGTTGTATGTAACGTTTTATACTCTATACCAGTGTATTTTTTCTGGAGGTCTACATTATTGTTTGTATAAATTCTTACGTCCTTTAGTAACTTTTGAACTTTTTCACAATATCTCTTAAACTCGTAAAATTACCTAATTACAGTAATAACGATAGTCTTGTTAATTTAATTTTTGTTGTTTATCATTCCTTACATTCATGACATATAACGTAAGACAAAATTGTTTTTACAGTTCGTAAGTCAAGTCAAGTCAGTGAGTCAGCTAAGGCTGAGAAACACTGGGGTACTTAACGTCGTACGGTCCTGAGGGACAGGTAGTGGTTGAGGGCCTCAAGTGAGTTTGAGTACAGGTAGCTCAACTACTGCGGTAGGTCGGTAGAGTAGGAGACAGCAGGGGAGGAGAAGGACGGGAGTTAGAAAGGGTCGTAGTCCTAGAAAAGTTTACTCAGTCGAGAAGTGTACTCCACCGGTTTCATGACCTCAAAGGCGAAGTGATAGACAGGAAGGTTACTTATAGGTCCTGACTAGAGAAAATCCTACCTAACGAACCTTGAAGGACGTCAGGTTGCCTGAGAGTTCTCAGAAGAGGTTGTGGTGTCAAGTTTTCGTAGTCAAGAAGCCGTACGTCGAAAGAAGTGTCACGTTGAGAGTGTAGGTATGTACTAGTGACCTTTTTGGTATCGGAACTGATCTGCCTGGAAACAACCGTTTCATTATAGAGACGAAAAGTTATGCGATAGATCCAACTAGTTTTGAAAGGAAGGTTCCTCCTTCACAAAAAATTTAAGCACGGACGTTAGTTGTAGACGTCACTAAAACCTCGGGGGTTTTTATTTCAGACTGTGACGAAGGGGATAAAGGGGTAGATAAAGGGTACTTCACTTCCCTGGTATACGGTACTAGAAGTAAAAGACTTACAACTCGAAATTCGGTTGAAAAAGTGAGAGGAGAAAGTGAAAGTAGTTCTCCGAAAAATCAAGGAGAAGTGAAAGACGGTATTCCCAACACAGTAGATGTATATACTCCAATAACTATAAAGAGGACCGTTAGAACTAAGGTCGAACACGAAGACGGTCCGGTCGTAAAGAGTACTACATGAGACTTATCTTCAATTTATTCGTCCCACTGTTATATATCGGAACTGCATGAGGAAAAGGATAAACCTTGGTCAGACAACAAGGTACGGGTCAAGATAACGAAGGATTGGACGTATATCCAAAGAGTTCTCCTTCCAGTCCACCGGACCATAAGGGTAGAGAAAGTCTTAAAAGATGTCAACTATCACCAGGTGTGTCAGTTTCCGAAACCGTATGAGTTACTTCATCTTTATCTACAAAAAGACCTTGACAGAACGAAAAAACTACTAGGTCGTCTACAACCGTTAAACTAGAGACCGAGGAGACGGAAAAGATTTTGGTCGAACTTTTAGACCTTCAAGTGTCAAGTGTATAACGACTTCGGACCGAACCTCTTAAAACTCGTAATGAAATGATCGCACACTCTACTCACGTGAACACACCATCAAACTCGTAAGAAACCGTAACGGAAAGAAACCCTAACCTTACTTTTGACTGGAAAAGGTCAGGACACCGGTGACAACTCGAAAGGTTTAAACGACCGTATAACTCACGTCGTGAAAGTGTCGTAGTAGAAAGTCCTAAACTTTGTCGAGGTGACCTTAAGGTAGTAGAGGTGATCGAAACAAGTATCACTACGAAAGGTTTCGGGCGAACTGAAGTGTAAGGTCCTACAGACCGAGATCCACTCACTAGTGTGGTAGCACTAATAGACCCAGTACTTCTAGAAAAAAACATGTCAAGAAGATACATAAGAACGATGGAGAAGAATTACAGAAGACGAAGACAATCCAGGTCTGGTAAAGACAGGAAATAGTTCGGGTAGAAACGTACTTTACAAGGGAACCATAGAGATTAAAAGAACTTCTCTAGAGATCAGAAAGGGTAAGACAACAAAAGGAGATAAAGAAACGTAACTAGGGACTCCTTCCGAAAGAATAGAGAGGAAGGACAAGAAACCTTGAGACGTAAGTCTACGAATATAGAAAGGAAAAGAGGAAACGAAAAGTGAAGAGAAGAAAAGTGTCGATGAACATTCCGGAGGAGTCTGTCGGTAAAACGAAAAAACGTAAAAAAGGGGTACCCCTACTAGAACTAGGGACAGAGGACATGTTACAGTGTTTGGAGGCAGGTATCAAGTAGTCCGTGAGAAAGATAGTCTAGATCCGGGAAGTTAAATAAAGAGTGAGGATGACATATTAGTATTCCCTGAACTAAATCCAGTATGGACTTACCAGATCGCCAAAAGGGACGAAAGAAGTTAAAGTCAGACCTAAACCATTATTCCTCAAGTACTAGACTCGGTGTCAGTCGAGGACCAGAACAAAAACAACTGACATATCTCGAAGAGGTAGAAACCGACGGTTCTTATATTAGTTAGACTAAAGCCACAACTGGTAGACCACTACAGGTACACAGTTCAGAAGAGAACACAACAACCTTCTCCCACAAACGATACTGGTCACGTAAAAGAACCGTTTTGAGATAATCAGAAACGGGACGAAGTAAGACATAAGGTTCCGGGTTAAACGGACAATGAGGTCCACAAAGAACTGAAGAATGAAAACGGAGATCAGGGGATATTACTTTTTATATAGAAAAAACCCAAAATCAAGTTTTTCCAGAACATCCAGAAGTATTTTGACAAGTTGAAGTCGAAGAAGTCGTAATGACCAACCCCGTATCTGAACCTATTGACACTATAACTTACCAAAAGGAACCTCTGCTTGTCTTTAGTAAGATAGTGAAAACTCTAACGTAGGTTCATGACGTAAAACCTGAGAAAACAACTGGTACTACCGATGAGGTAAAGAAGATTCCCTAAGGACGGGTGTCTTCATCTACATTACCAGTAGACTCAATTTAAGTGACTAAGGTCAGGTAAAATCAAGCGACTAAGGATCTTACAGCTGCAAGTGAGAACGGTAGAGGACAAACTGGTAAAGGCTAAACGGAACTAAGTACCTGGACTGTAAGGTCCAAGGATACGTTTTAACGAGAAATGTCGTAGCCTAGAACGAAGATAGTGGTCAGTGTAGGTGTCCACCGATAACAAAAACGAAACCGAGGTAGGGAAGTAAGAAAGACCTCAATAAAGAGGTCTAGAGGTCATCGTATAACCCGTGGATGACAGGACCCCTCAAGGAGAAAGTCATAGGATAGTAAAACGGAAAAGTATGACAAGTACACCAAGAGTTCCGTCCTTATGACTTCACCGAACGGTAAGGGAAGAGGTCACCTGGTGTAAGACAGTCCGGAGAGGTACTCGTCGGGGAGAACCCAACGGGGTGTCCGTACCGAACCAAAGTAACTCAATCTGTTCCGACACCTTTCTTCTCTCCACTTTTCGTTTCCTCTTTTCCTTTCTATATTCGTAGACTTACGTCTCAAGGTTTCTTATCGTTCTTCTCTATTCTTTCTGAAGAAATCGTTAGTTACGTTTCTTTATCTCCTTTTGTTGTATTGCCCTTTCTGATCTCTAGAGCAGTTCTTTTAATCTCTATGGTTCCCTTGTAAAGTACTTTCTACCCGAGCTATTTCCTGTCTTTACTATACCTGGATTGTCTTCGTCTTCTATAATTCTTCTCCACCGTTCTTATGTACCTTCTTGACATGTTTTTTCTAGAAGTGCTGGTTCTATTAGTACTACTACACTAGTGAGTAGATCTGGGTCTACAGAATCTTACACTTCAGTTCACCCGGAATCTTTCGTAGAGATGCTTGTTTCGATCACCTCCACTGCCTTAAGGTCACCTCGACACAGTTTAGGACTTTCTACTACGACACTTTCACGACGTGAGTTATACGGTCGTTTAAACCTTTTGAGTCGTCACCGGTGTCCTGACCTTTTCCAGTCAAAAGTAAGGTCAGGGTTTCTTTCCGTTACGGTTTCTTACGAGTTTGAGGGCGTGTTAACGTGAGTAGAGTGTACGATCATTTCATTACGAGTTTTAAGAGGTTCGGTCCGAATTCGTTATGCACTTGACACTTAAGGGACTACGAGTTCGACCAAAATCTTTTCCGTCTCCTTGGTCTCTAGTTTATTGGTTGTAGGCGACCTAGTAGCTTTTTCGTTCTCTAAAGGTCTTTTTGTATATAAAGACGAAATAACTGATACGGTTTCGGAAACTGACACACCTAGTGTTATTTGACACCTTTTAAGACTTTCTCTACCCTTATGGTCTGGTGGACTGGACAGAGAAGTCTTTAGACATACGTCCGGTCCTTCGTTGTCAATCTTGACCTGTACCTTGTTGTCTGACCAAGGTTTATCCTTTTCCTCATGCAGTTCCGACATATAACAGTGGGACGAATAAATTGAATATACGTCTCATGTAGTCCTCTTTACGACCCGACCGTCTTCGTGTTCGACCTTAGTTCTAACGGTCCTCTTTATAGTTATTGGAGTCTATACGTCTACTGTGGTTGGAATACCGTCTTTCACTTCTCCTCGATTTTTCGGAGAACTACTTTCACTTTCTCCTCTCACTTTTTCAACTGAATTTCGAGTTGTAAGTCTTTTGCTTCTAGTACCGTAGACCAGTGTAGTGAAGTACCCTTTATCTACCCCTTTGTCATCTTCGTCACAGTATGAAATAAAAAACTCCGAGGTTTTAGTGACGTCTACCACTGACGTCGGTACTTTAATTTTCTGTGAATGAGGAACGTTCTTTTCAATACTGGTTGGATCTATCATACAAGTTTTCGTCTCTGTAATGAAACGGTTGATTCCAGGCAGATCACTTCCGATACCAAAAAGGACACCAATACAAACCTACACTCTAAACTTGACAAATCTTCCGACTCTCGGCTTCTTAACTACGAAAACTTGACACCACAACCTCTTCTGGGAACTCTCAGGGAACCTGACGTTCCTCTATGTTGGTCAGGTAAGACTTCCTCTAGTCGGGACCCACAAGAACCTTCCTGACTACGATTTCGACTTAGAGGTCATGAACCGGTGGAGTACGTTTCCCAACTGAGTAAGCTTTTCCGAGACTACGACCCTCCCTAACCCCCGTCCTCCTCTTCCCCTGCTGGCTCCTACTCTACCGACCTACCGTAGTGCCTGAGCTACCTGCACTCAGACTCACTTGAGGTCCTCTACCACTACCTGTCCTTCCGGACCTCACGACGCTACGTACCCCGGCGTTTCTCAGCCTGTACTGACTCGTTGATTAGACTGACTGTACCATGAATAATCTGAACTATTATTTGTGACTTTTAATAAAACAATCGTTTAGGTGGGTAATGGGTGTCTTTTAAAGTTAAACGAAAAGTGTTTTATGAAAAATTTAAAAAAATATTTACCAATTATAACCACATGTGTAGTAATCTTTCTTCGTCTCTGTCTTGATTGGATGTTCTTATTAGGTAATAAGAATATCCTAACTACTTATTAGGATATTATAGGAAATATCCTATTATTTCCTTATTAGGAAATATAACTACTTATTAGTAGTTATTACTTAATCTACTTACTATATCTCTAGTTTACTTACATGATTTGTTTCTCTATATTTCACAATCCTTATTATTAAGTATTTATTACGTAATTTATATTATTTACACATACCCCTGTCTACCATTTATCTCAATAATACCACTAGTAAAGTATTACATATTTTTACGACTTAGTGATGTCACATGTGAACTTAGTATGTTATAATATTCAGTTAATATGAAGTTATTTTAAAAAATTTTCTCATTTATTTTATCTTTGGATAATTAAATAATTCCGGTAATATACCTGAAATACACAATATTCTCTTAATTCTACTGTCTAAGGTCCATTTAACTAATACATTAGTGAAATACACAATATTCTCTTAATTCTACTGTCTAAGGTCCATTTCACCAATACATTAGTCTTCACAATTAAAGAGAGGTAGGGTATGAGAGGAAGTTTGCTTAAACGTTTTATAAAAAAAATATTTTCCATTTTTGGATAGTCATAGTTAAGTCAGCGAGTCAGTGCAGGTTGAGAAACGTTGGGGTACCTGACGGCGTACGGCCCGAAGGGACAGGTGGTGGTTAAGGGTCTTGAACGTACAGGTAGATTAACTACTACTGTGGGTTGGTAGAATAGGAGACAGTAGGGTAAGAGGATGAGGGAAGTTAGAAAGGATCATAGTCCCAGAAAAGGTCCCTCAGTCAAGAACTGTAATCCACCGGTTTTATAACCTCAAAGTCGAAGTCGTAGTCAGGAAGGTTACTTATATGTTCTGACTAAAGGAAATCCTTACTGACCGACCTAGAGGAACGACAGGTTCCCTGAGAGTTCTCAGAAGAGATTGTGGTGTCAAGTTTTCGTAGTTAAGAAACCACGAGTCGAAAGAAATATCAGGTGAGAGTGTAGGTATGTACTGATGACCTTTTTGGTATTGAAACTGATCTGTCTGGAAGCAAACGTTTCCATACAGGGACGAAAAATTATAGGACAGATCCGACCAGTGTCGAAAAGAAAGTTCATCGTTCACAGGAAATTAGAGTACCGACGTCGGTGGTACACGTCACTAAAACCTCTGGGTTTTTTATTTCAAAGAATTACAAAGGTAACAAAGGGGTGGATAAACGTTACTTCACTACCCTGACCTATCGACACTTTTCTTGTCGTCGTTTTTGGTTTCCTCTTTTCCTTTCTATATTCGTAGACTTACGTCTCAAGGCTTCTTATCGTTCCTCTCTCTTCTTTCGGAAGGAGTCGTTCGGTACGTTTCTATATCTCCTTTTGTTCTTACCCTTTCTGATCTCTAGAGAAGTTCTTTTAATCTCTATCGTTCCCTTATAAAGTACATTTTTACCCGAGTTATTTCCTGTCTTTACCATACCTGGATTGTCTTCGTCTTCTATAATTCTCCACCGTTCTTATGTGTTTTTTCTGGAAGTTCTGGGTCTATTAGTGCTACCACACTAGTGAGTGGATCTCGGTCTAGGACCTTACGCTTCAGTTCACCCGGAATCTTTCGTAGTGATCCTTGTTTCGATCACCTCCACTACCTTAAGGTCAACTCGACAAAGTTTAGGACTTTCTACTACGACACTTTCACGACGTGAGTTATACGGTCGTTTAAACCTTTTGAGTCATCTCCAGTGTCCTGACCTTTTACAGTCAAAAGTAAGGTCAGGGTTTCTTTTCGTTACGGTTTCTTACGAGTTTGATGGTGTGTTAACGTGAGTAGAGTGTGTGATCATTTCATTACGAGTTTTAAGAGGTTCGGTCCGAAGTTATTATGCACTTCGCGCTTGAAGGTCTACGAGTTCGACCGAAATCTTTTCCGTCTCCTTGGTCTCTAGTTTAACGGTTGTAGACGACCTAGTAGTTTTTTCGCTCTCTCAAGGTCTTTTTGTAGATAAAGATGAAGTAACTCATACGGTTTCGGAAACTAACACACCTGGTGTTAGTTGACACCTTTTAAGACTTTCTATACCCTTATGATCTGGTGGATTGGAAGGAGAACTCTTTGGAAATACGTCCAGTCCTTAGTTGTCAGTCTTGACCTGTACCTTGTTGTCTGACCAAGGGTTATCCTTTTCCTCATACAGTGCCGACACATAACAGTGGGACGAATAAATTGAATATACGTCTCATGTAGTACTCTTTACGACCGGACCTTCTTCGTGTTCGACCTTAGTTCTAACGGTCCTCTTTATAGTTATTGGAGGCTATACGTCTACTGTGGTGGGAATACCGTCTTTACTTCTCCTTGATTTTTCGGAGAACTACTTTCACTTTAACCTCTCACTTTTTCAACCGAATTTCGAGTGGTAGGTCTTTTGCTTCTAGTACCGTAGACCAGGGTAGTGAAGTACCGACTGTCTACCTTTTGTCACCTTTGTCACAGTCTGAAATAAAACCCCCCAGAGGTTTTAGTGACGTCTACCACTAACGTCGGTACTTAAATTTTCTGCGAATGAGGAACCCTCCTTTCCATACTGGTTGGATTTATCGTATACCTTTTCGTCTCTATAATGAAACGGTTGTTTCCAGGCAGATCAGTTCCGATACAAAAAAGGTCACCAGTACATACCTACACTCTAAACCTGACACTTCTTTCGACTCACGACTTCTTAACTACGAAAACTTGACACCACAACCTCTTCTGAGAACTCTAAGGGAACCTGACGTTCCTCTAGGTTGGTCAGGTAGGACTACCTCTAGTCAGGACCCACAAGTTACCTTCCTGACTACGACTTCGACTTTGAGGTCAAGAAACCGGTGGAGTACCCTTCACAACTGAGTAACCTTTTCTGGGAACGGTCTCAGGTCGAGGTCGTCGGTCCCTTAGTCGGACTTCACCACTCACCACAACCGTCTGTTACTACATCGGAGAATGAGTTCCACACCCCGATATACAAATAAAGTTCGAAGTCCAAAAGAAAATATGAAACTGTTTACGTAATCCAGTCTCCAAACTGTTAAAATCAAAGGGGGTGGGTCTAAATAGTAGAGGTCTTTAGTAACAACGAGATGTTTGTCTCAAGGACGAAGTCTCTAAGAGAGTCTTATTCGAAATCATAGATAATAGATGAAGGAGAATACACAGGATATGAATAGAACACTAACGTAACATTGAATACGATGTAAGGAGTCAAATAAAGAATAGAAAGATTTAGGACAAACGGGGATCGTAGAATTCTAGTAATAGAGGATTTTTCCGAAGATCAATAATTATAGAGATTTTAAGGATTAGAGATACTTGTAATGTTGTAAGGAATTTGAAAATCGAAGATTGATAAGAATTAATGAGGAGTTGGGATTTGAGTCGTTTGAAGAAAACGGTATTTATAAAGGGAGTGTTTGTTCAGAGTCTATTGTTAGGAAGGGTACCGGAGTTCGACACCGGATGTACGAGTAGGACCTTGCAAGAAACTTTTCTAGGAACTTGTTTACAGTTACCAATGAAATACCTAATAAAAGACCCGTGTTGACGTCTTTCGAAACACGAAAGAGTAAGAAGAGAGTTCTTGTTATTCGTGGAATTGTAAGAAGGGTCGGTTGAGTTGGATTCTTTCCTTTCTTGTTCAGTCTCAGTGTTCTGGATTGAGGAAATAGGACCCTGGTACGGACGCCCTACTCGTCTCCCCCAACCTCGGTACGGAGGTAAAACAGTCATTACGGATTGCGCCGAGGGTTGTCTGGGACTACGACCCTCCCTAACCACCGTCCTCCTCTTCCCCTACTGTCTCCTATTCTACCGACCTACCATAGTGGTTGAGTTACCTGTACTCAAACTCACTTGAGGCCCTCAACCACTACCTGTTCCATCGGACCGCACGACACTAAGTACCCCAGTGTTTCTCAGTCTCAGTTGACTCACTGACTTGACTTGACTTCCCTGACCTATTACCGTGACTTTATATCTTTTTCATAGAGTCGTTTATATTCTTCTATTAGTCTCAAAAAACGAGATACTTTTTTTGTACAAACCGTTCATTAACTTCCTTTGTGACTATTTCGGGAAGTTTTCGGAGATTAAGTGAATCCAGTTCACTTCTGTTCTACTTCTTTCAATTACACCTGTAATAGGAAGGACTGTTCAGTGTAGAGGAAGTTCTACTCTTACATCCTACTCTACTTTACTCCTATTTATCCGTGTTGTTTACTTTTGTCCATGTGAACACATAAAAAGGTCACACTCTTTTAAGAGTTACACTAACCTAAATAATTCTCTATGACATCTAGTCTTCTTTCCCCGGTGAAATTTTTAGTTTCTTTTTAATAAAGAAAATCGAAATAACACTCTTTGTATTCTTATACAGATTGAAAAAAACACACACAAAAATCTCTAATCTTTCTTAGGAAGTAAATACTTTGGTTTCGTTCATCAACACTTCTCTCATTAGACTCTAGTCCTTTGTGTCGTATCTCTTATAACGATTTATTTTCGTTATCTCTTATTTGACTTTAAAGACTAAAATTTTATAAAAATTTTATCTTCGTTTTATAAAGTACGTAATGTACTATGTTAAGAAATAAAGTTTGGTTGTTGGTTGAAATACATATTACCACTCTTCGTTTTCGTCACCAGAAGTTTTAACCAACATGTAATCTTCGTGTGTCTCTCTAAATTTTTCTTTACAAAACCTAAGGACTCAGAGTGATTTCTAGTCAATTGAGTCTTAGAAACCTCCATCCGAGGTCTGAACTCATAAAAAATTCATGGTACTCACTAAAATACACGTCGGTTATAACTCTTTGTGACATGAGATCGTAGTAAAAAGTTTCACGAAGAAATTATATGATTATACTTAAAATTGAGACGACCTCTTCCTATACTATACATCGTGAAGGTGTCTTTGATAAATTACACTTCGTAGACCAACCTGGTGACAAGATGTTATATTAAACCCTTTACGACTTGGTCTCCATTTCAGTAAGTTTTGTCCTTAATCTACTTCCACAAAAGTCCTAGTAATAAATTGTAAGGCCTGTGTGACCGTTGATGTTACTCTATTCTCTACTTTACTCTAAGTTTATAACCTCCTTCCCCTATATAATGTTAATGTTATAAAATCATAAGTACTCCTTTAAGTTCTATTAGACTCTCTTTTTTTCTCTTAATTGAAGTTATAGACGTTTAGTTAGTTACATTAAGTCGTGTGATTGTTTAACTTTTTATTTTCGGTATAATAATAGACTTATCTACGTCTCTTTCGGAAACTGTTTTAAGTTGTAGGTAAATACTATTTTTGAGAGGTCTTTCGTCCTTATCTTCCTTGTATGAAGTTATATTATTTTCGATATATACTGTTTGGGTGTCGTTTGTAATAGAAGTTACCACTTTTTAACTTTCGTAAGGGGGATTTCAGTCCTTGTTCTGTTCCCACGGGTGAAAGTGGTGATGATAAGTTGTATCAAGACTTTCAAAACCGGTGTCAATAGTCTCGTCTTTTTCTTTATTTTCCTTAGGTTTAACCTTTTCTTCTTCATTTTGAGTGTGAAAAACGTCTACTGTACTAGGAGATGTATCTTTTGAGATTTCTGAGGTGGTCTTTTAATGATCTCGATTAGTTACTTGTATCATTTCAACGTCCTATATTTTAGTTGTGTGTCTTTAGGGAAGGTAAGGATATGTGATTATTACCCTTTCATCTGTTTCTTTAATTCCTTTGTTAAGGTAAGTGGTAATGTTGTTTTTCTTATTTTATGAATCCTTATATAGATGGATTTCTTTGATTTCTGGATATATATCTTTTGATATTTTGTGACCACTTTCTTTAGTTTCTCCTGTGATTATGTACCTCTTTATATGGTACATGTACCTAACCTTCTTAGTTATATCACTTTTACTCATATGATGGGTTTCGTTAGATGTCTAAGTTACGTTAGGGATAGTTCGATGGTTGCCATAAAAAGTGTCTCGATCTTGTTTATTAAAGTGTTAAACATACCTTTATGTTTTTTTGGAGTTTATCGGTTCCGTTAGAACTCTTTCTTCTTACCCGGACCTCTTTAGTTGGACGGACTGAAGTCCGATATGATGTTTCGATATCAGTAGTCCTGTCATACCATGACCGTGTTTCTGTCTTTATATCTAGTTACCTTGTTTTGTCTTTCTGGTCTCTATTTAGGTGTGTGGATACCTGTAGAATAGAAGCTGTTTCCTCCGTTCTTATATGTTACGTCTTTTCTGTTAGAGAAATTGTTCACCACAACCCTTTTGACCAGTTGGCGAACATTTTCTTACTTTGATCTTGTGAAAGATTGTGGTATGTGTTTTTATTTGAGTTTTACCTAATTTCTAGATTTGCATTCTCGTCTTTGATATTTTGAGGATCTCCTCTTGTATCCGTTTTGTGAGAGGTTGTATTTAGTGTCGTCCTAGGAGATACTGGGTGGAGGTTCTTATAACCTTTATTTTCGTTTTTATTCGTTTATTCTAGATTAATTTGAATTTTCGAAGACGTGTTTTTTCCTTTGATATTCGTTCCACTTTTCTGTCGGAAACCTTACCCTCTTTTATTATCGTTTACTTCGTTGACTGTTTGTTGATTAGAGTTTTTATATGTTCGTTGAGGACGTCGAGTTAAGGTCTTTTTATTTGCTGGGTTAGTTTTTTACCCGGTTTCTTGATTTATCTGTAAAGAGGTTTCTTCTGTATGTCTACCGATTGTTTGTGTACTTTTCTACGAGTTGTAGTGAGTAATAGTCTCTTTATGTTTAGTTCTGGTGTTACTCCGTGGTAAAGTACGGTCAGTCTTACCGACACTAGGTTTTCAGATGTTCGTTATTTACGACCTCTCCCACACCTCTTTTTCCTTGGGAGAATGTGACAACCACCCTTACGTTTGATCAGGTTGGTGATACCTCTTGTCACACCTCTAAGGAATTTTTTGACCTTTATCTTGACGGAATACTGGGTCGTTAGGGTGAAGACCCGTATGTGTGACTCCTTTGGTCTTACCTTTCTCTGTGCACATGGGGTTACAAGTAGTGTCGTAACAAATATTATCGGTCCTGTACCTTCGTTGATCTGCAGGTAGTCGTCTACTTACCTATTCTTTGGACACCATGTATATGTGTTACCTCATAATGAGTCGGTAATTTTTCTTATGTAAACTTAGTCAAGATTACTCTACCTACTTTGACCTCGGCTAATATGTCTCACTTCATTCGGTCTTTCTTTTTGTGGTTATGTCGTATGATTGTGTATATATACCTTAAATCTTTCTACCATTACTATTGGGACACACGTTCTGTCGTTTTCTCTGTGTCTGTATATCTTGTCTGGAAACCTGAGACACCCTCTAACTCTCTCACCCTACTAAACCCTCTTACCGTAACTTTGAACATATTATGGTACATTCTTTACTTAGCGGTCAGATCCAAGCTACGTCCTATGGCCTACGAACCCCGACCACGTGACCCTACTGGGTCTCCCTACCATACCCCTCTCTCCACCCTCCCCCCAAGTCCTAACCCTTGAGTACATGTGGGCACCGGCTAAGTACAACTACATACCGTTTTGCTTATGTCATAACATTTATTTTAAAATTTTTTCTTCTTTCAAGTCATTCGAACGTCAATTTTTAAATTATATAAGTTCTTTATTATCGAAATAGAATTTCGTCTGAAAGAGTCAGAGTTACGTTGACCGTAAAACCCAGTCTATTAAGAAACGATAACTCCCGACAGGACATACGACATCCTACAAACCGTCGTAAGGACCAAAGATGGTTAATCGTAATCGTTGTGGGATTGAGAGTTTAAACCCTGTTACTTACAGAGTCAGTCGCGGTTATAAGGAATACTGTCTTTTAGTGGAGACCAACTCTTGGTGATGGAATACCGCTATTATGACTCCGATATGTTACCTTTTGTACTTAAGTAGTTATTTTCATAGTTGTTTATGTTTCGTCAATACTTACTTGAACCGTTCTATAGAAGTTCTTTTGATATTCGAATTAGTTTCCTATATTTTCCTACATTTATGTACTTTTCTATTTAATGTAAGAATATATTTTTTAAAGTTATGATATATTATTACACTTGAGAGGGGTTTACTTAAATACGTAAATTACGTTAAAATTAGTTATAGGGTCCCCTGAAGTAACACATAGTTATATTTTAATAAAAATTAAATATACATTTTGACTCATCCGGTTTTATTGTTCTATATATATAAAATTTTCCAATGGTTATTTATATTTCTACGTGATAGACTATTATTTTTGAAAATAAAAAATTAAGAAGGGTAGAAATAACCATGAAACTGTATATTGTAACACATTTAAATTTCACATACATACTACTAAACTATATGCCATTTTAGTAATGGTGTAATCCTAACCAAACTGTGTAAGAAGCAAAATGTATCAATGACAAAACACACACACCACTCTTGAAAGTTCTAAATGAGAGAATGATTAAAAATTTATACGTACATACGTGTGTACGAGTCAACCCAGGTTGAGAAAACACTGGGGTACCTGATATTGGGTGGTCCGAAGAGACAGGTGTCCTAAAGGGTCCCTTCTTATGACCTTACTCAATGGTAAAAGAGGAGGTCCCCTAGAAGGGGTGGGTACCTAGTTTGGACATAGAGGACGTAACACCCACCTAAGAAATGGCATACTCGGTACTCCCTTCGGGTTTTCCGTAACAATAAAAAGACCTTCCTTTTTTTAAACTTTTCTTTTCCTTTAGGGATTTTCCTAATAATATTACTTACGTCTTCTTTATGTCAAAGTATAAATCTTTCGTTTTCAACATTTCTTTAAACATATAAACAGAAAGGTTCATCCATTGTCTGAACCGATACAGAGATCAAAGGTAAATGTAAAGGTATATAGTCGGAAACTTCGACGTATAAGGATTGATATTCTTTTAAAGTATCGAGTAAAGGAGTTCTTATAAGACTTTTGACGTAAATTATTAACTGAAAAACTGTTAACTTTGATACCATCGAGTCGACCATTTCTTAGGTGGACGTTACGTCCTCTGGGGCCAAACTAAGGATCTCTTCCCTATTCGATGGGTGAAGTCATAAGACCGGACCTCTTGACGTACTTGACATATCAGGTACCCCAGCGTCTCAACCTGTGCTGACTCGCTGAAAGTGAAAGAAAGTGATTTAATATAAGTAATGAGTTTTTTATTTTTATTTTTATCCTGATCGTACTGAGTCTTTAGGGTGAAGATACCGGTGTCTTTAACTTTCGTCTCATAGTTTCTTTCTAAAAGTATGGAATTTAAGTATCATAAGTGTTAACACTTCTCTACCTTCGTTGGGTTTCAGGTAGTTGATTAATTTTATCACTGTGTGATTGATGCCTTATAGTGTCAGAAATTTTTCTTCCTTTAGAACAAAGTACGATGATACACCTACATGGAAGTTCTATACTACAATTCACTCTATTGGATCAGTGTTTTTCAGTTAATGATATACTAAGGTGGGTATACTTCATAGATTTCATCAGTTTAATTACCTTTGTCTTTTATATTACCGATGGACCTCGGCACTTCTCCACTTTCACCCTTCAAAAGTCATCCATATTATTTTGAAGTTAAAACGTTCTATCTTTTCAAGACCTCTAGATAACGTGTTATTTTACTTATGTGAAATTCTCACACTGGGACGTCTTCTTTTACCGTTGAGTGGGGTCATAAGAAAGGACCCTTTAGGGTACCTTTTCTCTCTTCGGACCTCCCGATGTCACGTACCCCAGCGTTTTTAACCTGTCTTGAATTTCTGATTTGGTGGTGGTGGTGGTCCTCATGACTTGATACGTAAAATTTTACCAATTCTACCATTTAAAATACAAAACACAAAAACGGTGTTGAAACTTTTAAAATTTTCATATTTTATATATCTACTATATCTATATAGGTTAACACTACTCAATAGTATAAAATATCATTTAGTCCTACTGAAGATGGGTTTCCCCAATGACCCTAGTCCTTTTTTTCTTGTTCAATCCACATGATAATGTTAAGAACCGGTCTTAATCGAACAAACCGATTGTGCTCAAGACTTTTTTTTTCTTATTTATAGACAACTGACCTTGACTCCTACTTTACGAAAAGAATTTTATACAGATGATATAATTATATTCTTATGTATATTCGTAATTATTTATCCTGTTTATATACCTATGATGATAACCCTATTCTCAATTGAATACATCCCATGTGATTAGAATAGTCATTAAATCATTCATCTTTGAACGTCGTGTATGATCGACTTTTATACAGTGTTTATACCATAAGATCATATCAAATACTGTCATTTGGTCTTTTCAATATCTGACTAAAATTTTATTTTTGTGTCGTGACATACGATATTTATTTCGGAAGTCATGAAGTTTACGTAAAAAATTCACTTAAAAGAAGAAAACCTTCTTATTGTAGTCAACGTAACTCTTAGTGATATAAGTAAAGTAAAACTGTCTAGGTCACAAAGTAAACATAAAATATAATATAAACTAAACAACACAATATCCTTTCTCTGTGTATGCTAGGAAAGTAACTTAGAAGGATAAGAGGGGCATACTCATTATAGAAACGTTGCTCATACAGTCTTTGACTCGTTCTAAAGTTCAATCGGAAACGGTCAGTAGATAACTTTACTTTAGGTTTATATTCATAACAGAGTAAAATTTGTTTAAATTATTTGTCTTTATATCCAAATATACTGTCTAGTCATTTAGTCACTGAAGAGTGAAATGTTTTCCTAAGAAGACTTTAATATATGAAGGAATCTTTTCGAATTCACCTTAATTCTAAACAAATGACATTTAAGAGTCATTGTCCAACTGATACAACGATTGTGGTAACTCGGTTTCGGGTGGTTCTTGTATGAACATTCACTTGTTCAACCAAAATAATGAGTAAATTCACAGAAGTCATTCTTTCACCATAACAATGACAAGTCAGTGATTCAGCACAGACTGTGAAACTCTGGGGTACCTGACGTCGTGCGGTCCAAAGGAACAGGAAGTGATAGAGGGTCTCAAACGAGTTTGAATACAGGTATCGTAGTCATTACGGTGTACTTGGTAGAGTAGGAGACAGTGGGGAAAGGAAGGACCGGAGTTAGAAAGGGTCGTAGCCTTAGAAAAGGTCACTCATCTGAGAAGGTAAGTTCACCGTTTTCATGACCCCGAAGTCGAAGTCGTAGTCAGGGAGGTTACTTATAAGTACCAAATAAAAGATATCTTAACTGACGAAACTTGAGGTTCCCTGAGAGTTCTCAGAAGAGGTCGTGTTAAACTTTCGTAGTCAAAAAGTCACGAGTCAGACGAAATACCAGATTAAGAGTGTAGGAATGTACTGAAGATCTTTTTAGTATCGAAACTTATATACCTGAAGACAGTCGTTTCACTACAGAGACAAAAAGTTATGTGACAGATCCAAACAGTATCAAAGAGAAGGTTCCTCGTTCACAAAAAAAAATTAAAGTACAGATGTCAGTGACAGGTGTCACTAAAACCTCGTGTTCTTTTATTTTAGACAGTGACAAAAGTGAAAAAGGAGTAGATAAACGGTACTTTACTACCTTGGCCTACGGTACTAGACAAAAAAACTTACAACTTCAAATTCGGTCGAAAAAGTGAGAGAAAGTAAAAGTTCTCCGAGAAATTAAGGAGAAACGAAAGACGGTATAGTAAACGTATGGACTCCGATAACGATAAAGAGGACCTTTAGAACTAAGGTCGGACACTAAGTAGGTCGGGTCGTATAACGTATTCTATAAGCCGCTTCTTCAATTTCCTCGTCCCACTGTTATATGTTGGAACTGCATGAGGAAAGGGTTAAAACTTGGTTAGACAACAAGGTACAGGTCAAGACAACGAAGAACTGAACGTATGTCTAAAGGGTCCTCCGTCCATTACGACAGACCATAAAGGTAGAGAAATTCTTAAAAGACGTCAAACAATACTAGGTGTGTCAGTTTTTGATATCGTATCAGTTACTACTTCGTTTAGTAAAAGACCTTAAGGGAACAAAAAAGATACTAGGTTTCCTACTTCCGTTAAACTGGAGACCAAGGAGACGGAAAAGGTTTAAAAGACGGAAAAGATTTAAGGTCGAACATGTAGTCCTTTAAGAGCCAAGTGTATGACGACTTCTGATCGAACTTCCTAGAACTCGTAATGAAACGATCGTACACTTACGCACGTTGACATGTCATCAAACTTGTAGGAAACTGTCACAGGAAGAAACCCTAACCTTACTTTTGACTGGAAAAGTAAGGTTAGATTTTCTTTCTCAATCCTTCTTAAATACTATGTTAAACCCGAAACCAACCCACTATAACACCTCCCAGTTTCCTTGGTTCCGAAACGGAACACACCTCATGACAATGCTTCAACCCTATTTAGATACTGACTCGTAGAATTATTTAAAATAGATACTCCCATATGATCTGATTCTTATGTCGACGTTAACGAATTCTTTATCGTCAGTGAGTGTGACCAAATAAATCTTGTACATTCAAAACATATCTACAATTTTGGACATATAAAATATAAATTTTATTTCTCATTAACTCTTAAATTTATTTCTTACCATACAGGTCTAAAAGTAAATTCTTTCTGTCACGAATCAAACTCTTAAGAAAACGTAACGGAAAGAGACCTTAACCTTACTTTTGACTGGAAAAGGTCAGGACACCGGTGACGACTCAAAAGGTTTAAACGACCGTATAACTCACGTCGTGAAAGTGTCGTAGTAGAAAGTCCTAAACTTTGTCGAGGTGACCTTAAGGCAGTGGAGGTGATCGAAACAAGCATCTCTACGAAAGATTCCGGGTGAACTGAAGTGTAAGATTCTGTAGACCCAGATCTACTCACTAGTGTAGTAGTACTAATAGAACCACCACTTCTAGAAAAAACATGTCAAGAAGGTACATAAGAACGGTGGAGAAGAATTATAGAAGACGAAGACAATCCAGGGATGGTAAAGACAGGAAATGGTTCGTGTATAAACGTACTTTACAAGGGAACCATAGAGATTAAAAGAACTTCTCTAGAGATCAGAAAGGGTAAGACAACAAAAGGAGATAAAGAAACGTAACTAGTGACTTCTTCCGAAAGAATAGAGAAGAACGATAAGAAACCTTGAGACGTAAGTCTACTAATATAGAAACGAAAAGAGGAAACAAAAAGCGGAGAGAAGAAAAGTGTCGATAAACATTCCGGAGCGGTCTGTCGGTAAAACGAAAAAACGTAAAGAAAAGGTACCCCAACCAGAACTAGGAACAGAGGACATGTTACAGTGTTTGGAGTAAAGTATAAAGTAGTCCGTAAGATAGATAGTCTACATCCGGGAATTTAGATAAAGAGTGAAGGGGACATATTAGTATTCCCTAAACTAAATCCAGTATGGACTTATCAGATCGCCAAAAGGGACGAAAGAAGTTAAATTCAGACTTAAGTTAAACTCAGACTTAACTCGGCGTCAGTCGAGGACCAGAACAAAAACAACTGACATATCTCGAAGAGGTAGAAACCGACGTTTCTTATATTAGTTAGTTAGACTAAAGCCACAACTGGTAGACCACTACAGGTACGAATCTCAGAAGAGAACACAACAACCTTCTCCCACAAACGATACTGGTCACGTAAAAGAACCGTCTTGAGATAATCAGAAACGGGACGAAGTAAAACGTAAGGTTTCGGTTTAAACGGATAATGAGGTCCACAAAGAACTGAAGGATTAAAACGTAAGGTCAGGGGATATTACTTTTCCTGTAGAAAAAACCCACGATCAAGATTTTCCAGAACATCCAGAAGTATTTTGGCAAGTTGAAGTCAAAGAAGTCGTAATGACCAACCCCGTATCTGAACCTATTGACACTATAACTTACCAAACGGACACTTTCACGATGTGAGTTATACGGTCGTTTAAACCTTTTGAGTCGTTACCGGTGTCCTACCCTTTTCCAGTCAAAAGTAAGGTTAGGGTTTCTTTCCGTTACGGTTTCTTACGAGTTTGATGGTGTGTTAATGTGAGTAGAGTGTACGATCACGTCATTACGAGTTTTAAGAAGTTCGGTCCGAAGTCGTCATGCACTTGGTACTTAAGGGACTACGAGTTCGACCAAAATCTTTTCCGTCTCCTTGGTCTCTAGTTTAACGGTTGTAGGCGACCTAGTAGTTTTTTCGTTCTTTCAAGTTCTTTTTGTAGATAAAGACGAAATAACTGATGCAGTTTCGGAAACTGACACACCTAGTGTTATTTGACACCTTTTAAGACTTTCTCTACCCTTATGGTCTGGTGGACTGGACGGAGAACTCTTTAGACATACGTCCAGTCCTTCGTTGTCAATCTTGACCTGTACCTTGTTGTCTGACCAAGGTTTATCCTTTTCCTCATGCAGTTCCGACATATAACAGTGGGACGAATAAATTGAAGACACGTCTCATGTAGTACTCTTTGCGACCTGACCTTCTTTGTGTTCGACCTTAGTTCTAACGCCCCTCTTTATAGTTATTGGAGTCTATACGTCTACTGTGGTGGGAATACCGTCTTTCACTTCTTCTCGATTTTTCGGAGAACTATTTTCACTTTCTCCTCTCACTTTTTCAACCGAATTTCGAGTTGTAAGTCTTTTGCTTCTAGCACCGTAGACCAGGGTAGTGAAGTACCCTATATCTACCCCTTTGTCATCTTTGTCACAGTCTGAAATAAAACCCCCCCGAGGTTTTAGCGACGTCTACCACTGACGTCGGTACTTTAATTTTCTGGGAATGAGGAACCTTCTTTTAAATACTGGTTAGATCTATCATATAAGTTTTCGTCTCTGTAATGAAACGGCTGATTCCAGGCAGATCAGTTCCGATACCAAAAAGGACACCAATACATACCTACACTCTCAACCTGACACTTCTTCCGACTCGCGGCTTCTTAACTACGAAAACTTGACACCACAACCTCTTCTAAGAACTCTCAGGGAACCTGACGTTCCTCTAGGTTGGTGAGGTGAGACTTCCTCTAGTTGGGACCCTAAAGAAACCTTCCTTACTACGATTTCGACTTCGAGGTCATGAAACCGGTGGAGTACGTTTCTTAACTGAGTAACCTTTTCTAAGACTACGACCCTCCCTAACCCCCATCCTCCTCTTCCCCTACTGTCTCCTACTCTACCGACCTACCGTAGTACCTGAGCTACCTACACTCAGACTCACTTGAGGCTCTCTACCACTACCTGTCCTTCCGGACCGCACGACGCGAAGTACCCCACCGTTTCTCAGCCTGTGCTGACTCGTTGACTTGACTTGACTTGACTCACGAATCAACGAGTCAGCACGGACTGAGAAGCACTACGGTACCTGACATTGGACGGTCCTAAGAGACAAGTACCCCTAAGAGGTCCGTTCTTATGACCTCACCCAACGTAAGAGAGGAGGTCTCCTAGAAGGGTTGGGTCCCTAGTTTGGGTCCATAGGGTGTAACGTCCGTCTCAGAAATGGTAGACTCGGTGGTCCCTTCCGGTTCTTATGACCTCACCCATCGGATAGGGAAGAGGTCTTCTTGAAGGGTTTGGTCCTTAGTTTGACTCCAGAGGGCGTAACGTCCGTCCAAGAAATGGTCGACTCTCTCCCCTATTTATTATCTATGTTGTTGTTTAATCCTCTATCGACATAATTAATTCTTAAACTCCGAGTGTAACTGGTATTTCTACTTTTCTATGTCTAGACTCTTACTAAACTCTCCATCTTAGATGAACTAAACTAGTTCTCCATCTTTATGAACTAAAGATTGACACATAATCAGTACCTCTCTCCTTTCAGCACCTTTTGAGATTCTAAAGACTTGGTAAAGGATTTTACTCTTATACTAGTTTCCACGTCCCAAAAACTTCCTCTCACATACCCATCCCCCTACCTCTTCAACTCAATCAATCTTCAACTCGTATTAAGTACAAGATCTTCTGTAGGGTTACCTATATAGATCTATCTTTAATTTTACACTCTAAGTTTGATATGTATTCGTTTATTCATTTAAATATTTATTTAATTTCCAAACGGGACTTCCATTATAAAGTTTTAGTAAAGTAGTATATTACATTACCAATCAAAGTACACACGTAAACCGACCCGATATCCTAAGAATCTATAAACTTGTTTACAGTAAGACTTACACACTTCCACAAAACCCTATTCTTTCTTTCACTTTCACGATCAGTGAGTCAGTATACACTGAAGAACACTGGGGTACCTGACATGTCTGGCATCGGACGGTCCGAAGAGACAGGTACCCTAAGAGGTCCGTTCTTATGACCTCGTCGAACGGTAAGGGAAGAGGTCCCCCTAGAAGGACTGGGTCCCTAGTTTGGGTCCAGAGGACGTAACATCAGGTCAAAAAATGACAGACTCGGTGGTCCCTTCAGGGTCTCTCAATTAGAAACCCTGTTCTAATTATAAGTTTAGTCACCTGAAACTCATTTCCTCTAACGGGATGTATTACACCCAGTCAGTGTACGTTGGTTGTCTTCTGAATTCACCTTGTTTTTCTGGAGGAGACTCGTTCTCTGTCAGAGGTCGTCTAACAGAAATCTAGAGTAGACGTTGTAACCGAGAATGACCAACATACCGTCTACCGGAAGTCTGACCTTGACTTCGTAGTCTAAAGAACCCCGAGGTTGGACGACCGGGTGGGACGTCTAAACCTGAACAGTCAGAGGAATTAGTACACTCGGTTAAGGAATATTATTTAAAGAAGTAAATATATATATATGTATGTAGGACAATCAAGACAAAGAGATCTCCTGGGACTGATTACGTATCATGTGTGTGTGTGTGTGTGTGTGTGTGTGTGTGTGGCCAAACGGTAGTATATCCCTCTTTTATATTTTATTGGTTCTTTTAATTTTTATAAACCTCCAACTTACCTCGTTCTTCTCCCTACCTTTATCTGACTCTTTCCCATAATTCTTTATGTCCTTCCCTTCATCGGTTTTTATCACAGGTTCTTCTCGACTGTTCTCGATTGTCGAGGACAGTCTTCACTTACCACTTGTCCCAGTTTACGACGTTCCATCATGTCCTTCTATTTCTAATTTTTCACGGGTACAGCTAAGACATTTCTACTCCATCTTCAATCTAGTCAGTCTCGTAGTAGGACAGAAAATACTCTACGACACTGTCGTCTTATACTCTTATTATGGAATGTAAACATCTCATGAAGTAGTAGATGTGTCGGGGAAGTGTGTATATAAATAAACTAAATTAGAAGTATTGTTATGTGACACTCTCTTTTTCCATATCAATAAGAGTAAAATTTAAACTCCTTGACTTTTGAATTTGACGAGTTTCCAAATTGTAAATTGACAGTTTTAACCATAATTTTTTTAGATCTGGACGATTAAGAATCACATTAAGTTAATGTGATATGGTGTTCCTAGAAGATGGTTCGATATATTTTAAGATCTCTTGGAACTACGTCTGATCGTTCTTTGAACCAATAGGAACTGTAGTTGTAGTCTTCAATCTAAAGGGTTCGTAAGGACCAAAATCATTCGGTAATACCCTCAAAGTAAGAAATTTGACAATACTCCGTAGGAGTGAAAAAACAAGAGATGATGGAACATTCAATTAACGTAAGGTATACAACTATGATAAAAAGTAGATCAGTGTAAGAGAAATTTTTATTATCGATTATAAACGTATCATTAATGGTATAAGACTTATGAGAAGGTTTATAGAACGTATATAATTTAGTAAATTATGAGTGTTATGTAAATACTCAATCCATAATAATAATGGGACTAAAACATTTCTTCTTTTGTCTTTACGACTAATAAATTTATTGAACTAATTCCATTATGACGATTCTTCACTACTCTGTCCCTAAGTTCGAATAAGGAAAGGTCATAAACAACAACGACAAGTCAGCGAGTCAGGATAGACTGAGAAACGTTGGAGTATCTGACGTCGTGTGGTCCGAAGGAACAGGAAGTAAAGGACCTCGAACGAGTTTGAGTAAAGGTAACTCAGCCACTACAGTAGGTTGATGAAACAGGAGACAGCAGGGGAAGAGGAGGACGGACTTCAGAAAGGGTCGTAGTCCCAGCAAAGATTACTCAGTCAAGAAGTGTAGTCCGCCAGTTTCATGACCTCGAAGTCGAAGTCGTAGTCAGGAAGGTTACTTATAAGTCCCAACTAAAGGAAATCCTAACTGACCAAAATAAAGGAATGTCAGGTTCCCTGAGAGGTCTCAGAAGAGGTTGTAGTGTCAAGTTTTCGTAGTTGGGAAACCGTGAGTCGGAAGAAGTACCAGGTTGAGAGTGTAGGTATGTACTGATGACCTTTTTGGTATCGAAACTGATATACCTGGAAACAGTCGTTTCATTACAGAGACGAAAAATTATACGATAGATCGAAACAGTACTCTGTCGTTACCGTTGGGTAAGGTCATGAGAACGGACCTTTTAGGGTCCCTGTCGCCTCGGACCACCCAACGGTAGATACCCCAGCGTGTCTCAGTCTGTACTGACTGCGTTGAATCGTCGTCGCCGTCGTCGTCGAAACAGTATCAAAAAGAAGGTTCCTGGTTCGTAGAAAATTAAGGTACCGATGTCAGTGGTAGACTAGGTACACTAATACCTCGGGTTCTTTTATTTTAAACAGTGACAAAGGTAACAAAGGGGTAGATAAACAGTACTTCACTACCCTGACCTAAGGTACTAGAGTCAAAAACTTACAACTCAAAATTCGGTCGAAAAAGTGAGAGGAGAAAAGTATAAGTAGTTTCTCCGAGAAATCAAGGAGAAACGAAAGACGGTATTCCCACCACAGTAGACGTATAGACTCCAATAGAAAGAGGACCTTTAGAACTAAGGTCGAACACAAATAGGTGGGTCGTAAAACGGACTATATGATACGTATCTTAAATTTATTTGTTCCACTGTTATATGTCGGAACTACATGAGGAAAGGGTTAAACCTTGGTCAGGTAACAAGGCACGGATCAACATTGACAACGAAGAACTGGACTTATGTCCAAAGAGTCCTCCGTCCATTCCACAATAACAGAAGATTGAAGTTACTTCGGGTAATTGAGACTGTAAGATTATATCCCAATTGTTTAAGTATATATAAGTTGAACAGGGGAATAATAGAATGACTGAATCTAAAGTCGGAGACTCAAATTTCTACTTTAAAATCAGTAGAATCAGACATGAGTACACTGTCGGGGAGATCAAGAGGAACAAACCGGGAGAGAGGTAGAGAACATCCAAAAAAAATACGAAAAGACGTACGATAAACTGTGAAATCGGAGAAAGAAGTTTACACCATGGACTTAGGGTTCATTCAAAAATATTCAATGTCTCAGAACACAAAAATATATCTGATTTCTATCTTCATAGTTTACGAGAATCGTTACAATAGTATTTTAATATAATAATGGTACAAATAGAAAATCTGACACTCATTTTTAAAAAGTAAAGATTTCAGTCATTCAAATACATTCAGATAAAATAGACAAAATTTTTATTCATCATACTGTTCTCGTTACACGAATAGGTCGAAAACTTTCCTATTTTGAGACTAGAAACGGAGAAGAGACGGGGTTTCTTTCTAACGTTATATCTTAAAAGTAGTTAGAAGGAAGGTCTTACAATTTCAATAATTAAACGAATTGGGTATCTTGATCATTAATCTCGACATCTTTTCTGATAGGACCTGACATGTCAAATTCATCAAATGTATCTGTCTTCCACCTATCCAAAAACTTTGGCGATCGACGAATTTCGTGTAGAAGATGAGACAGTAATTAACTGACCGTAAGAAAACTGACGAGATGTCATTGTCTCTTTTGAAGTAATGTGTAAAGTTACTGTGAAATCTATCTTACTTATGACCTCTCTGTCATCTAACGGACTTGATCTTCTCTCTTCTATTCATCTAAATGTTAGAAAAAAAAAGAAAACGTTGAGACGTTTTGTGTTTGTCTTAATATATCGGTTAGTAATTTTGAGGAAATAAAATAATGTATCCGGATCTAGTTCCTTTGAGGAAAAATTGTGTTATCACTACTACAGCGTCACAAAGAGTTTGGTCAAGAGAAGGATTACAAAGTAATCGAAAAATTTGAAGAACGAAACTAGGTCTCATGAAAAAGAAATAAAGTAAACATTTCGTTCATTTACATTATTCGAGGGAAAACCTTTTAGTCGGACCGAATTTGGTACGTAAGAAATATGTTACAATTCTCCTCTTACCAATTGTAAACATCGGAGTACTGAACGTTTACTTTCTTTTATTATTGCGAATCGTTCTGTAATCTTCTTGTGTAAGTGGTACTTAGTATGACGGGAACTTCCAGGTCGAATTTTTTCGTCTCTTTATCTAAACTGTGGTGAACCTGAACGTCGAGCCTGTACGACGTAATTTGACAAGTTTTAATTAAATTAGACTCGTTCCTCTTATTATCGGAGAGTCAAGTTCCGAAGACTATCGTCATTAAACGTGAGCTTTTATGAAGGTTTCCCTTTCTTATTTACTTCCCGCTGAGAGGTTTTGACTCACTCGTTTACATAAGTGATTTTACTTTCGGAAAACTAGTGGGATATTTCTAGTACGTTTTTTTTTTTTTTCTGTGTAAGATATAGTAAGAGAACCCATCCCTAAAAGAGAACGTTGAGAAATTACGAGACGAAACCCCTATCTGAATAGGAAAAAATTTGATAACTACCGAGACCTCCTTCACAAATCGAAGTCTTCGATGTAATTAAGTCACTGGGTTTTAGTCAAACTGTTTTCTAGTACGTCAACACCCGAAACCCGGTTATAAGAGAAAATACGTGAACCCCTTCCGTAAGAAGCCACTCGTTCGTTTGTTCTCAGTATCGTTCATAAATCCCAAACTCTGTTAAATACGGTGAAAGAAACCACATCTTTTACCGTTGGGTGACGTCATAATAACGGACCCTTTAGGGTACCTGTCTCCACGGACCACCCGATGTCAGGTGCCCCAGCGTTTCTCGACCTGTACTGACTCGTGTGTACGGTGAAAGAATGTCAGTGTTTTGATGAGAGTGGTTTCGGTCCACGGTTCCTCGACTCGTTCCTTTCCTGTACATGGATTTTTTTACACAAGTGTGATTTTCCGGACTAAGTAGATTGGTTAGTTACTTCATTGAGTCACCCCCGTTTAACCATATGCCAGATTAAACTCATCTTTGTGATCCCAGAGGAACGAGTTTAAAAAGAGAAAGTAACTGAATAATGTCTCAGTTTTAAAGACGGGTACACAGTAAGGGGACCCCTATTACGGAAGTCCTTATTGATTGTAAATAAATGACATAATCTTTAGTAGATCGTGAAAGGTCTTTAGACTCTTTAACCCTGTGGTGTATCCGTAACTCTTTTAACCGAAGTTACCAAATCTGTCCACTCAGGGAAACCTTCATCTACCTTTTCCTGAGGACTATTTACGAAGAATAAATATTGATCATTTTTTTATTTGTGTCTGTTTTTATCACTACGATTCATGAGTTAATGTACGTGTCTTTCTGTTTTGATTGAAGTAAAAACTGTTAAAAAAGAGGAACTACAATTAGTTCATCAAAAGACGTATGTGACCCCCTTTAATAAAAAGGGAACTAAACTCTAGATTACTACCATTCTTTCTTGTACGTTCCTTTATGTTTCTTACTTAAAAAGGTTTAGCGTACTCTTATTCATTATATAATCATAAGTTCAAAGTAAAGGTGAAGGAATCAACGAAAAGAAAACGTTTAAATCTCCTTCCTTTTGCTTTTCCAGAAAATTTTAAGAGACCATTGTGAATTAAAGAGGACTTATTAAATGGACGGTCATCAATAAACAAGATATTATTAAGTTTCTTACGCCCAATACGGTTTCCGGAAAATTTTTTTCTTTTTTTTTTCTTGTAGAGATCTTATACAATTTCCAAATTTTATCTAACTCCTGAAAGTCCTGTAATCTGTTGTATGAGTCAAGGACAACTAGCGACAACGGTTAATTTCACAGTAGGATGAAGACGGGGAGTATGTTTGTTTGTTTTGTTCTTACTTACAGTAAATTTTCAACGTGTGTCACACAACATATGAAAAGACCAGAAATTACTTGTGTTTACTTTAAAGAAGGGTGTCAACATAGTAAAAAGTACTCAATCTAACTATGGTGGTCTAATCATTAAATTTTTATAAAAATCAATTGTCTTTTAAAGTCTTTACCGAATTTAAGACAATTAGAGAAATAAATCGGTCAAAGAAGAAAAGTGAAGTCTTCTTTGTTTCTTAAGGTGTATAATGATAAACTTTCACCCGGACACTTGGTAAATATGGTCTTAGTGAACACCATAATTTTCTTATACTTAAGTCCGAGGTAGGTACTCTGAGGGTGGTATTAGTTAACTAATTCAAAAAAAAAAAAAAGTAAGACTTCAAACTCTTGGTGACAAAAGGTATAAAGTCTGGTTGATAGGTTACGTCCCATCCAAATATCGGAGACAAAATTTTAAGGTCACTTTACCTTGAATACTCCAGTGTGTATCGTAAGTAATAATTTGTCGGAATTATCTTTCAAAAGGAACATGATTCAGTTTTATCTAGTACTTTGAAGATGAACAACCAAAATCGAGAAGGGAGACGTTGGTGTGTTTTATTTATATTAGGTAAAAGTTGTACTGTTAACAAGTTTATAAACCTCTGTTCATGATATAGGGGAGACAAAAGATAGGACAGGATTTATAGAAGCTAGAGGTGTTGGTAAGGAAGAGACTAGGTAAAGGTATACGAAATGGTGAGAACAACGGTTGGAATCTATGCAAGGTCAAACAGTCACAATCAGAATTTTATACTATGGATCTCGACTTGTATTATATCTACACTAAACTGGAAATTAAAATTAATTTAAAATTTTAAATTTTAATTTAAAATTAAATTATAAATTATTATCAATTAAATTTTAAATTAAAATTAAAAATTACACTAAAATGAAATTAAAAAAAGTGAATATAAACACTTATTCAAAAAAAGTACGTAAAATATAAAAATAAACCAAAAACTAATACTTAAGTATGATAAATGGGAAATAGATAAGTAGTCATATTTCATAACACTGTAATAAAAAAGACACTGTATAAATCTTGTGATCTATAATTATTTTATGGGATTTGAACACGTTCAAAGATACAGGTACACACCAAACAAAAATGTAAATGTACAGTGATTTCGTCTTATTACACCAATATTACTTGTTTTTGAAGATCCAGAAACAGTACATCTTCCGATACTTCGGTCAGGACGAAGTATGAGGTACTTATGTTAACTGTAAGAATAGATTCAGGTCCTGAATTTAAATAAAGGAAATGTATCTAATATAATTGTCATTTTGTAGTGATTTCGTATAACTAAAAAACGAATAGTTTGTATTAAACCATTATAGGTAAAGTTGGTCGAAAACGATTAGACAATTAAAACTCTTTAGCATAAAGAATACGGAAGTAAGTTCAGTGGTTGGGTTTATAACTTTAAGTTCTGTTACAAATATTAGGACAATAATTCGGGGATTACTAGAGGGTGGTCCGATTAAATTTAGGTAATTAACTTCGAAATTAAAAAAAGTGAATATAAACACTTATTTAAAAAAAGTACGTAAACCATAAAAATAAACCAAAAACCAATACTTAAGTATGGTAAATGGGAAATAGATAAGTAGTCAACGACCTGTGAATTTAACAAAGATTTAAAACTGAGAATACTTATTACGAAGATACCTGTAAGGGCATGTTCAAAAACGTACCTGTACAAAAGTGAAAGGAACTCATATGTAGGTCCACACCTTAAACATCCAGTCTAGAATCGGGATAAAAATTAGTAAACTACTTAACAGTCTAACAAAAATTTGCACCGACGTACTAAAATATAATCGTGGTCGTCATATATTCCCAAGATTAAAGAGGTATGCCAGTCGGTGTGAACGACAATAGACAAAGAAAAGAATATCGGTAAGATCACCTATTCACCATAAAGTAACGCTAAAAATGAAGGTGAAGGGAGTATATATTACTACAACTCAGATCAAAGTACTGACATAACAGATAGAAGAAACTTCTTTATAAATAAGTCTATTAAACGGGTAAAGAACTTCAAAAAACAGAAAAATAATTCAACATTCTCAAGAAATATATTATACCTAATATTCATCCAAGTAATAGTCTATAGACTAACTGTTTATAAAAGTGAGTAAGATGTCTAACCGGTGCGTGAAAGAACTACTACAGGTTACTGTACGTGAAAAAATTTTAAAACTACAACAGGTTAATTAGATAAAAAAGGAAACGATAACATGAAAACCACACACAGGAATCAACGAGTCAACACAGGTCGAGAAAAGTATAGAAATATTTTTATGACGTATTAAATTCCCGTACGACTAAGTGTGGATACAGAAGATGATTCTTAGAATATGGAAATCGAGAATATAAATGTAGAAATTAAAAATATACTCAATCCCCAAGTCAAAATAAAAATTAAATAAAAAATTAATTTCCCATTAAGGAAATGTCTTAAAAAAACAAAAGACAGTCAAAATAAAAATACGTACGTCTAATGGTCAACGAGGTTACGGTAAACAACTTTTCTGATAAGAAAGACAAAACTTGACAGAACTATAGGAACCACTTTTAGTAACTGGTATCTATTTACCCAAATAAAGATATGACAGATAAGATGAGTCGACTATAGATACAAACAGGAATACGGTCATGGTGTGACAGAACTAATAACGTCGAAACATCATTGAAAACTTTAGTCATTTACACTTAGGTAGTTGAAACAAAAGACAAAAGTTCTAGTAAACCGACAACACTTAAGGAACTCAAAGGTACACTTATACTCCCAGTCGAACAGTCTAAGACATCGTCTCTGTTAACACTAAGACTATTCCTAACGTGACTTAGACATCTAGTTAAATCCCTCATAACGGTAGGATTGTTACAATTCATAAGGTTAGGTACTTGTATCCTATAGAAAGTTAAATAAATCTACAAATTAAAGAAGTTATTACGAAGCATCAAAGGTCCATATACAGAACGTGAAGAAAAAAATTGAAATTAAGAAGTATATGGAACGTTTACGTTGACAAAACAGTCAAAATTAAAACCAAACAAAGAATGAGATATCCTTGTGTTAACTAAAAAGATATAATTAGTACTTAGAACTTTGGAACGATTTTAAGACATAATCAAGATTAACAAAAATTTACTAAGGATTCCCAATAGATACATGTTTCAGTCCAGTAAAAGTACATTTCTAAAAAATTTTTAAATAAAGGTTATACTTTAAGAGAAAGGGACAAAAGGTACTGTTCCTGGAGTTCTTGTGAAAACTTATCTTCACCATTTTCACATATAGGAACAGAACAAAAACTATGATCCCCCATTCGTAAGTTAGAAAGTGGTAATGTAGACTATAATAGACACCTAAAAAGTATCCTTGAGTAATTTTTAATTCCTTCAAAGGATACTAAGGAACAAATAGGTCACAGAAGTACTACTTTGCCACAATTTAAAACGGTTTTCGTAAAAGACGTAGACAACTCTACTAGTACATAAAAAACAGGGAAGAAGATAATTACAACAACAGATGTCAGTAATTCAGTACAGGTTAAGAAACACTGGGGTACATGATGTCGTGTGGTCCGAAGGGACAGGAAGTGATAGAGGATCTCAAACGAGTTTGAGTACCAGTAACTTAGTCACTACGGTAGGTTGATAGAGTAGGAGACAGTGAGGTAAGAGGGATACGGGAATTAGAAAGGGTCGTAACCCCAGAAAAGGTTACTCAGTCGAAAAGGTAAGTCCACCGGTTTCATAACCTCGAACTCGAAGTCCTAGTCAGGAAGGTACTTATAAATCCCAACTAAAGGAAATCCTAATTGACCAAACTAGAGGAACGACAGGTTTCCTAAGAGTTCTCAGAAGAGGTCGTGTTAAGTTTTCGTAGTCAAGAAGTCACAAGTAGGAAGAAATACGAGATTGAGAGTATAGATATGTACTGATGACCTTTTTGGTATCGAAACTGAACATACCTGCAAACACCGTTTGACTACAGAGACGGAAAAAAAAAAAAAAATTATCACTTTTGAAAATATAAACCTTAATCAGTCGACCTGAGTCAAATCTAGTAGGGTTAAAATAACCGTTGTAGGTTTCGTAGTATCAGTCCTCGGTCAACTTGTATACAGAAGAAGAAAGGTAGTCCGAACTAGTACCATAACTGGAATCGGTACAGTTACAGTATCTCGAAGAAGTGTCGGACAAATTAAACCACCAACAACCGGAACTATCGGTGTTACTTATGGTTACACAACAATGGAGGATAAAATAGGTACCGACTGAACCACTACTCCCCCTTAAACTACTACCGTATCACCAGTTCAAACAAAGAGGATCTCCACAAGTAAGCTCTTATAACCCCGACGGAGGACTCGACGTCACAAAACCCGGTGGTCTTCCACCCACTGTATACCTATATATATATAAAAAAAGAAAACCACTGACACCTGTGGAAAGTTGTGACGAAAGAACCGGAAGTTTCAGAAGTGAAACCGAAGTCGAAATGCTCCCGGACCCCAAAGGAAGAAGTAGAAGTCACGGTAGAAGTATTTTTCCGTGTGGTAGAAGTACCTTTCCGAGACGAAAAATTAAGGTGACGGTTTTCGAACAGTATTGAAGAGAAGCTTCCTCGTTCGTAGAAAATTAAAACACCGACGTCAGTTACAGGTGTCACGTAAACCTCGGGTTCTTTTATTTCAGACAGAGAAAAAGGTTAAAAAGGGGTTAATAGACGGTACTTCACTACCCTGGTCTACGCTACTAGAATCTAAAACGAAAGAAAACAAAAGTTAATTAAATAAATAAAGTTAACCTCCGATTAATGAAATGTTACAACATGACCAAAAACGGTATGTAACTGTACTTAGTCGGTACCACATGTACACAAGGTGTAGGACTTGGGGAGAGGGTGGAGGCTGGGGTAGGTTAGGGAGTCCCAGTAGGGTCACGTGGTCGGGACTCGTGGGACAGAGTACGTAACTTAGACCTGACCACTACATAAAGTGTATACTATTATATGTACAAAGTTACGATAAGAGAATTTAGTAGGGTGGGAGTGTAAGCGGGTGTCTCAGGTTTTCTGACAAGATATGTAGACATAGAGAAAACGACAGAGCGTATATACCAGTAACAATGGTAGAAAGATTTAAGGTATATATACGTAATTATATGACATAACCACAAAAAGAAAGACTGAATAAAGTGAGACATATTATCCGGGGTCAAAGTAGATGGAGTAATCTTGACTAAGTTTACGTAAGAAAAATTATAGACTCATTAAAAGGTAACACATATACATGGTGACAAAAGAATAGGTAAGTAGACGGATAGCTGTAGATCCAACAAAGGTACAGCACTGATAACATTTGTCACGACGTTAATTGTTACCCAATGTACACAGAGAAAGTTAAAACCAAAGAAACCACACATACGGGTCGTCACCCTAACGACCCAACATACCGTCAAGATAAAGGTCTAAAAATTCCTTAGAGGTGTGACAAGACGTATCCCTGACATGATCAAACGTAAGGGTGGTTGTCACATTCTCTCAAGGGAAAAGAGGGGTTGGAGAGGTCGTAAATAACAAACATCTGAAAACCTATCGTCGGTAAGACTGGCTGTACTCTACCATGGAGTAACACCAAAACTAAACTTAAAGAAACTACTCACTACAACTCGTAGAAAGTTACCCAAACAATCGGTAGACATACAGAAGAAACCCCTTTACAGACACATCAAGAAACCGGGTACAAAACTAACACAGTAAATAATAAGACCTTAACTCGACGTCCTCGACGAACATATAAAACCTTTAATTAAGAAACAGTCAACGATAATAAAACAGGGTAAGACTTCCGACAGAAAAGTGGAACGAATATCAAAGGAAGTAACACGTTTTCGAAAATGTAAATTAATCCGGAGTAAACAAATAAAAACGAAAATAAAGGTAATGAGACCCTCCACCCAGTATCTCCTGGGACGACACTAAATACAGTATCTCACAAAACGGATATAAAAGGAGATCCTCAAAATATCAAAGACCAGAATGTAAATCTAGAAATTAGGTAAAACTCAAATAAAAACACATACCATACCACAATCTTTCACAAGATCAAAGTAAGAAAATGTTCACCAACTGGTCAAAAGGGTCGTGGTGAACAATTTCTCTAACAAAAAAGAGGTAACATATAAGAACGGAGGAAACAGTTTCTATTCCACAGGTATACACGCACCTAAATAGAGGCCCGAAAGACAAAACAAGGTAACTAGATTTAAAGACAGAAACACGGTCATGGTATGACAGAACTACTGACATCGAAACATCATATCGGACTTCAGTCCGTCCAACTAAGGAGGTCAAGGTAAGAAGAAAGAGTTCTAACGAAACCGATAAGCTCCAAAAAACATAAAGGTATGTTTAAAACTTTAATAAAGAAGATGAAGAGACTTTTTATGACAACCATCGAACTATCCCTAACGTAACTTAGATACCTAACGAAACCCATCATATGAATATAAGTAATATAACTAAAAAGGTTAGGTATTTGTACTATATAAAGGGGTAGATAATCACAGGAGAAACTAAAGAAAGTGGTCACAAAATATCAAAAGATATATATCCAGAAAGCAAAGAAATCCATTTAAATAAGAATTCATAAAATAAGAAAAGTAACGTTACCACTTACATTAACAAGGGAATTAAAGAGACAAAAGAGTAAAAATCACATATCCTTACGTCCCCTAAAAAGACACAATTAAAATATAGGACGTTGAATTATATAAATAACTAATCGAGATCATTAAAAGATCACCTCGGAAATCCCAAAAGATACATCTCCTAGTACGGTAGACGTTTGTCACTCTCAAAACGAAGAAAAAGTTCGACCTAAGGAAATTAAAGAAAAAGAAAACACTAACGACACCAATTTTGAAGGTTTTGATACAACTTATCATCACTACTCTTACCCGTGGGAACAGAACAAGGACTGAAATCCCCTTTAAGAAAGTTAAAAAGTGGTAAGTCCTATTACAAACGACACTCAAATAGTATGTACCGAAAATAATACAACTCCATACAAGGAAGATACCGACGAAAGACCTCCCAAAAAAAATTTAGTATTTACCTACAACTTAAAACAGTTTCCGAAAGAGACGTAGATAACTCTATTCGTAATCCAAAAATGGAAAGTTAAACAATTACACCATATGGTGTAACTAACTAAACATTTATAATTTCTTAGAAACGTAGGGACACTATTTCGGGTGAACCAGTATTACATACTAGTAAAATTATACAACAACCTAAGACAAACGATCTTAAAACAATTCCTAAAAACGTAGATACAAGTAGTCACTAAAACCGGACATTAAAAGAAAAAACCACCGTCGAAACAGAACAAAACCATAATCACACTACCACCGGAGTATCTTACTCAAACCTTCAAATGGAAGGAAACGTTAAAAGACCTTCTCAACCTCATCCTATCCACAATCGAGAAGAGATTTAAAAACCATCTTAAGTCCACACTTCGGCAGACTAGAAGTCGAAAACAAACAACCTTCTAAAGACTAATGACAAAGTTAAAGTACGAACACTACCCAGACAATTCTAAAAGATAAAGAAGGACCAAGTCAAAACCTTTCAATATGAAAAGATCCTTTAACAGGGTAAAGAAGGTCAACAGGTAAAATAACCGTATATCAACGACTATCATCAGCGAATACTAGGAAACATATAGACATAACAGACAACACTAGAGAGGTAAAAGTAAAGATTAAGACAACTAAACTAAGAAGAGGGAAAAAAAGAACTACTCAGACCGATTACCAAATAGGTAAAATAAATAGAAAAGTTTCTTGGTCGAAAACCGAAACAACTAAAAACGGTACCAAAGGAAACAAAGAAAAAGTAAATAAAGACGGAATTAAAAAATACTAAAGAAAGGAAGATGCTTGGACTCCAAGAAGTAAAGAAAAAAAAAGATCAACGAAATCCATATCTCAATACAATAAATAAACTAAAAAGAGAACAAAGAACTCCATTCCAATATAACGATACTTGGAAGGGGAATCGTGACGAAATTGACTTAGGGTATACAAAACCCAACAAAACAAAGTAACAGTAAACAAAGATACGTATAAAACTAAAGAAAAAAAATTAAAGAAGACACTAAACAACCAATAAGTCTTCGTAGAAAATCCGGAGACATACAACCATAAAAATTATCAAAAAAAGGGGATATTAACTGTAGATTAGAATGGTGTAACACTAGTCTTTTCTACGTACCTTACTAAAGTTAAAAAAAAAAAAAATTAAATGGTTCCGATCTAAATACCGGGTCCTACAATAGATAGGACCTCTTGTAAGGTACACGTACACTCTTTTTCCACTTTAAGTAACAAACCCCCACTTTACAGGATATCTATAGTTAATCCAGATTGACCAGGTAACATAGTAAATTTCGATCACAAAGGAACGATTAAAAGTCAAATCAACAAGATAGGTATCCATACTCACCCCATAATTTCAGAGGGTGATAATAACCCAATAACAATTAAATGGGAAAGTATGAACAATCATAAACGGAATTTATAACGACACGAGGAAACAACCCACGTATATATAAGTATTAACAATATAGAAGAAGAACCTAACTAGAAACTAGTAATACATCACAGGAAGAAATAGAGAAAAGTGTCGGAAATAAAGTTTCAGATAAAATGGACTATGCTGATAACGATGAGGACGAAGAAAACCAGAGGTAAACAAACTTTATAAAAAAAAGGTCGGGAAATGAAAGTCAGACATACACAGGGAACAAAACTATACCCAGAGAACATCTGTCGTATATATATCCCCAGAACAAAAACATAGGTAAGTCGGTCAGAGACAGAAAATCAACCCCATAAGTTAGGTAAATGTGAATTCCATTAATAAATATTCATACTAGGGTAGCGGTAAATGAAACAACAAAACCCAAACTCAAATATGTGGAAAAGACACAAAGAACAGATCTCTTTTAGGAAATCGTAAACAACCTCTCGACCAAACCACCACGACTTAAGAGAGTCAAAAACGAACAGACATTTCGGAAACTAAAGAGGAATATAAACTTACTCTAGGAACGACCCATGTCATTAGACCCAACAACCCAAAAGAGAAAATAGGGAAATTCATACAGGACGGTAAGGGAAGACCGGACTTCTCGAAGATAACTTTCTAGTCGACAATAGGAATACCCTTAGGGGGACACACAATAAACAACAAAAAGGGAAAGACGAAAATTATAAACAAGAAACACAAACTAGAAACAATTAAACTAATTATACACAGAACCCCACAAAACGGAACCCAAATAGGACAAACCCTGAGAGACCCAAAGAACCTGAACTCACTGATAAAGGGAGGGGTAAAATCCCTGCAAAAGTTGATAATAGAGGAATTGATAAAACAGTACCGGAAAGAAAAAAAGAAGAAGAAGAAGACCCTGAGGATACTAAGTTTACGACCACACAAACTGTAAGAGGGTCTTCAGAGACTACAACAGGAGAAAATTAAGAGAGAGAAAAAATTAAAAAAGGAGAGACGAAGTAAATAAAGGTGGTAAGATAGAAGGTGAAGTGAATAGGATAGAAGACGGAGTAATAAAATGACAACCAAGGGAGGTCTCACAAAAACTAGAGTCAATAACGTAAAAATTTTAACTAACTGAGAAAATAAAGAAGATACAGGAACAATTTGTTAAGAACGTAAAATAGTTAGGAACAGAGGTCTGACAAATAGACATTGAGGTAAAACAAAAATCTAACCTAGTAAAATTGATAGTAATAAGACTTAAGAAAAAGTCCACCTGAGGGATCGAGGAGGAGAAAACAAACCAAACCACCCGTAAATCTGCAAGGAAATGGATGACTTATAAAGAGACGGAAAAGTAGAACAAATCTGACGACATAAACCCCACCGGAAAGATATACAACCTTCAAACACCAAGGAGAAATAACACCAACCTACTCACCGAACAGTTCCAAAGGACCAATCCCTTCGAACACACAGTCACAAGAGCACCCACCTCGACCTAGAGAAGAGAGACCTCACGTTAGTTCACAGGTCGTTACTCAAAACTCCACAGATACCCTAACCACACTGAAAACCGGTGGACATAAAATTACGAGTCCTAATACAAGGACACAGCAACCTCTCAATCGAACCAAACAGAACGAAACTTTGAACAACTGAGAACTCACCTCGAACCAAAGTCACATCCATACCTCCGAAAACCTACTCGAGAACAGTTAATTACAAGGGACCTCAGTCCTCAAAAGACCACAAGGGTTCAAAACCTAAATTCGGAGGACGGAGACCGAAAGTTAGAATAAGAAAAAAATTAAAAAAAAAAATTTTAAAAGACAATATCATCGGAGTACTGATGAGATAGGTATGTCGGGGTTACTATTTTATAGATCGAATTACCACTTTTCTAAGAGGTGTCACTCCCTGTGGGTCTCTCCAAGTGTCTCAATGTACTTCTTCTCTTCTTCTTCGTCCCTCTATCTCCACTGGTCCTTCTCTTCTTCCCCTCAGTTTTCCTCTCTCTGTCTAGGTCGGTCATTAGTCAAGGGATTCACAAGAGGTGTCGGATCTTGTGGGTTTCTCTAAGTCTCAACCCATCTATTTTCTTCCCCCTCCCTCCTCTATCTCCACTGGACCTCCTCTTTTTCCTCACAGTTTTACCCTCTCTTGTAGGTTCGGCCATTAGTGTGAGGATTCATTTTTACCTATGACTTCTAACCTAAGAATTTCCATGTTTTAACTATTGTTTATGGTTTTTCGTTTCTAATTTTCAGATATCATCTATATAAGGATTCATAAAATAAGAAAAGCAACGTTACCACTTACCTTAACAAAGGAATTAAAGGAAAAGATGAAAGAGTAATAAGCACATATCCTTACGTTCCCTAAAGACACACAACTAAAATATAGGACGTTGAAATGATATAAGTAACTAATCGAGATCATTAAAAGACCACCTCAGAAATCCCAAAAGGTACATCTCCTAGTACAGTAGACGTTTGTCACTCTCAAAATGAAGAAGAAAAGGTTAAACCTAAGGAAAATAAAGAAAAAGACGAGATTAACGACACCGGTTTTGAAGGTCTTGATACAACTTATCATCGCCACTTTCACCTGTGGGAACAGAACAAGGACTGAAATCGCCTTTACGAAAGTTAAAAAGTGGTAACTCCTATTACAAACGACACCCAAACAGTATCTATCGAAAATAGATGGATTTCTTTGATTTCTGGATATATATCTTTTGATATTTTGTGACTACTTTCTTTAGTTTCTCCTGTGATTATCTACCTCTTTATAGATAACTCTATTAGTATACCAAAAATAAAAAGTTAAACAATTACACCACTTAATGTAACTAACTAAACGCCTATAACTTCTTAGGAACGTAGGGACCCTATTTCGGGTGAACCAGTACCACATACTAGAAAAATTACACAACAACCTAAGACTAACGATCTTAAAACAACTCTTAAAAACGTAGATACAAGTAGTCACTATAACCGGACATCAAAAGNCGGTGTCAGTAGTTCTGTCATACCATGACCGTGTTTCTGTCTTTATATCTAGTTACCTTGTTTTATCTCTCGGGTCTCTATTTAGGTGTGTATATACCTGTGGAATAGAAACTGTTTCCTCCGTTCTTATATGTTACCTCATTTCTGTTAGAGAAATTGTTCACCACGACCCTTTTGACCAGTTGGTGAACATTTTCTTACTTTGATCTAGTGAAAGATAGTGGCATGTGTTTTTATTTGAGTTTTACCTAATTTCTAGATTTACATTCTAGTCTTTGATATTTTGAGGATCTCCTCTTGTATCCGTTTTGTGAGAGTCTGTATTTAGTGTCGTCCTAGGAGATACTAGGTGGAGGGTCTTAAGACCTTTATTTTCGTTTTTATTTGTTTACCCTAGATTAATTTTAATTTTCGAAGACGTGTTGTTTCCTTTTATATTCGTTCCACTTTTCTGTCGGAAGACTTACCCTCTTTTATTATCGTTTACTTCGTTGACTGTTTGTTGATTAGAGTTTTTATATGTTCGTTGAAGACGTCGAGTTAAGGTCTTTTTATTTGCTGGGTTAGTTTTTTACCCGGTTTCTTGATTTATCTGTAAAGAGGTTTCTTCTGTATGCCTACCGATTGTTTGTGTACTTTTCTACGAGTTGTAGTGAGTAATAATCTCTTTACGTTTAGTTTTGGTGTTACTCCATGGTGAAGTGTGGTCAGTCTTACCGACGCTAGGTTTTTAGACGTTCGTTATTTACGACCTCTCCCACACCTCTTTTCCCTTGGGAGGATGTGACAACCACCCTTACGTTTGATCATGTCGGTGATACCTCTTGTCACACCTCTAAGGAATTTTTTAACGTTTATCTTGATGGAATACTGGGTCGTTAGGGTGACGACCCGTATGTGTGGCTCCTTTGGTCTTAACTTTCTCTGTGTACATGGGGTTACAAGTAGCGTCGTGACAAATATTATCGGTCCTGTACCTTTGTTGGATCTACAGGTAGTCGTCTACTTACCTATTCTTTCGACACCATGTATATGTGTTACCTCATAATGAGTCGGCAATTTTTCTTAAGTAAACTTAGTCAAGACTACTCTACCTACTTTGACCTCGGCTAATATGTCTCACTTCATTCGGTCTTTCTTTTTGTGGTTATGTCATATGATTGTGTATATATACCTTAAATCCTTCTACCGTTACTGCTGGGACATACGTTCTGTCCCTTTCTCTGTGTCTACACATATTACCTGAAAACCTGAGTCTCCCTCCCTCTCCCACCCTACTAAACCCTCTTACTGTAAGATTGTACATATGATAGTACATTCTTAACTTAGCGGTCAGATACAGACTACGTCCTATGTCGTACGAACCTCGACCACGTACCCCTACTGGGTCTCTCTACAATACCCCTCCCTCCACCCTCCCCCCAAGTACAAACCCTTGCGTACATTCTTAATTTCTAAAATTTTAAATTTTTTATTTTTTTATTTAATTTTTTTTATTTTATTTTTCAGATATCATCTGTAACCTGAGAGTTTTTATGTCATAATTTTTTGTAGTGTTTTGAATAATTTTTTATACTTCATACGAAATTTTTATCCCAAAAAACGTTCCATTATCATCCAATATTTTTACTTTTCATTTCCTCATTATTTCTTGAATTTAAAAAAAATTAATTTTTACTATTATCATTTTATATAGATCCTTAAACAGACCTCGACAACTCCCGTGACTCCCTAGTCAAGTCAAAGTCTATCAAGGAACAAGGTCGAATATGAAGAGTTCCAGATATACGAGGAAGGTTACATCAGTCACCATTGATGTCCCAAAATTAGACAACGTGGACAGTGAAGGTTTCGTCAAGGGAGAAGAAACAAATAAAACAGAAGGAGACAAACGTTCAGCGAAGTCACAGTTTAAGGTGGGACTGTCTTCTCCCACTTCCACCAATGAATAAATCCGAGTGAACAAGTCAGCACGACACCCCTCCCTCCTTGCGACGATTGTTTATAGTGACCGTACACACCCCTCACGAACGTCACAGACACGGTGTGACCCAAACGGGGGCGAGTACTGTTCACACGAAAGAGTCAGACGTGACGAGTCCGAGGTCCAAAGAGACGTCCTTCTTGACAGGTTTCACCGGGGACCTAAAGTACGTAAAGGGGGCAGATTCGACGAGTCCAAGTCCAAGAGTCCATGAGGTGTTTTCGTGTCTGAGTTAACCCGGATGCAGAACACGGGAAGGGTCCAGGTTCGACGAGTCCACTGGTCTACGAACCACTCGCGTGAAAGGGTACACCCGTCACGTAGAATGGGGGAGGGACCAGGGTCAGGGAACCAAAGGACCCACACGTCGTTCTTGCGGTAGAGTCCACACGGCACACAGAGGAGACCCCTCGACTAGAGAGTGACTCTGGGAAGACCGTCTACAGTTGACAAGTCCTAGGGTTCTTCTGAACCAATCGTTGACCCACGGACGAATATCAAACCACCTCCTACGGTAGAGACCCTGGTTCTAACGGACAGCGGAAGACCGAGACCGACAGTGGACGGACGGAGAGACGGAGACCACCCCTCTCCCCAGTCAGGTGTCGGTCGATCGAGAGGAAACTATAAACGAGTTAGGAAACAAGACACTCGCCCGGTCCGACACGGAATCTCGAAAAGTACTCCTTCAAAGAGAGACAGAGAGAGAGAGAGAGAGAGAGAGAGAGAGAGAGAGAGAGAGAGAGAAAGAAAAATAAGAGAGAGAACGATAGGGTGTAAAAGCCACCGATAGAGTGTAATGGAGGGAGTCCAACAGAAGTCCCGTAAGTCAGGACCAGGAACGGGATTCGTACGTCGGGCACGGAGTAACAAGTCGAGGGTGAGTGACGACCACCTGTACTCACAGACCCGATGAAGAGACGACCCTCAACGTCAATCCGTACATTAGGCACACACACACACACACACACACACACACACACACACACACACACACACACAAAAGGAGGACCAATACAACGAGAGACTCTAAGGTTTTGAGGGGTGACTGGGTGACCACTCTCCCTAAGGACCACAAACCTTCGAAGAGGAGGAAGTACTGAGGGAGGGACCATGACCAGAGACAGGGATTGCGAAAACAGAGAGCAAAATAGAAAATATAAAACAGGATGGAGGAAACCTTCTCTTACCCGACGGAAAGACCCACGGACCACAGGAGATGGTCGTAAGTCTTTGACAAAACACTTTAAACAAGTCGTAAGTTTACTAGAAAGCTACTTAAACAACCCCTCTTTCACGGACCGGATAAGGAGATGGTAGAATCCTCGCGGAGACTAGAATCTAAAACTTACACCTCAAATTCGGTGACAAAAGTGAGAGGAGAGTGTGAGTAGTTCACCGAGAAATCAAGGAGAAACGAAAGACGACAATCTCACCACAATAGACGTATAGACTCCAACAACTATAAAGAGAGTCGTTAGAACTAAGGTCGAACACGAAATAGGTCGGGTTGCAAAATGTACTAAATGAGACGTATAAAAGTGGGAGGAATAAATTGAATATACGTCTCATGTAGTACGCTTTACGGTCCGACCTACTTCGTGTTCGACCTTAGTTCTAACGGTCCTCTTTGTAGTTATTGGAGTCTATACGTCTACTGTCGTGGCAATACCGTCTTTCGTTTCTTGATTTCTCGAAGAACTACTTTCACTTTCTCCTCTCACTTTTTCAACCGAATTTTGAGTTGTAAGTCTTTTGATTCTAGTACCGTAAGTCAGGGTAGTAAAGTACTGTTTATCTACCCCTTTGTTACCTTTGTCACTGTCTGAAATAAAAGAACCCGAGGTTTTAGTGACGTCTACTACTGACGTAGGTGTTTTGATTTTCTACGAACGAGGAACCTTCTTTTCGATACTGGTTGGATCTGTCATATTAATTTTTCGTTTGTAATAAAACGACTGTTTCCAGACAGATACTCAAAAGGTCATCAGTACCTACATACACTCTCAACGTGATAGTTCTTTCAACTCGTGGTTTCTTGACTATGAAAACTTGACAACACAACCTCTTCTGAGAACTCTCAGGGAACCTGTCGTTCCTCTAGGTTGGTCAACTAGGATTTCCTTTAGTCAGGACTTATAAGTAACCTTCCTGACTACAACTTTGAGGTTATCAAACCGGTGGGTTACACTTCTTGTCTGAGCAACCTTTTTTGGGACTACAACCCTTTCTAACTTCCGTCGTCCTTTTCCCCTACTGTCTCCTACTCTACCAACCTACCGTAGTGGTTGAGACACCTGTACTCAAACTCATTCAAGGCCCTCAACCACTACCTGTCCCTTCGGATTGTACGACATCAGGTGCCCCAACGTTTCTCAGTCTGTGCTGACTCGTTGACTTGACTTGACTTGAGACGTTTCTTCAATTTATACGTTCCATTGTTATATGTTGGAACTGTATGAGGAAAGGGTAAAAACTTGGTCAGGTAAGAAGGTACAGAACAGGATTGACAACGAAGAACTTGACGTATGACTAAAGAGTTCTCTGTCCATTTCCACCGGACCATAAGGGTAGGGAAATTAAAAGGTCAAACAACACTAGGTGTGTCGCTTTCCGAAATCGTAACAGTCACCTTGTCTTCATCTACAAAAAGACCTTAAGGGAACGAAGAGATACTAGGTTACCTACAACCGTTAAACTAGAGACTAAGGAGACGGAAAAGATTTAGGTCAAACATGTGTATCTTCAAGATAAAAAATTTAAAATTAACCTCCGATTAATGAAATGTTATAACACTACCAAAAACGGTATATAAGTGTACTTAGTTGGTACCCACATGTACACAAGGGGTAGGACTGGGAGGGAGAGATAGGGTAGGGAATCCCAGTAGGGTCACGTGGTCGGGACTCGTGGGACGGAGTACGTAACTTGGACCTGCCCACTAGATAAAGTGCATACTATTATATGTACAAAGTCACGATAAGAGAGTTTAGTAGGGTGGGAGCGGAAGAGGGTGTCTCAGGTTGTCAGACAAGAAATGTAGACACAGAGAAAACGACAGAGTGTAAACCTAGTAACAATGGTAGAAAGATTTAAGGTATATATACACAATTATAAAGTACATGTCGACTTCGGATCGAACTTCTTAAAACTCGTAATGGAACGATCGTACACTTTACTCGTGTTAACATGTCATGACACCTGTAAGAAACCGTAACATTACTCAATGTTAATAACTAAAAAAACCACCAATTTAATTGGGACAAAAAGACTATGTTTAGGGTGAACCAGTACCAAACATTAGTAAAAGTATATAACGATCTAAAATAAACGAACATGTAACAACTTCCCAAAAGACAGATATAAGTATCCTGTGTGACCAAAGACCATAGTAAAAAAATTAAACTATAAAAATAGACTAAAACAATAGTATCATTAGGACCATAGTGTCTTACTCAAATCCACAAGGGAGGAGAAGGTAAAAACCTGTTGAAACACTTTTCGATCATAATTAAAAAAAAAAGTCACAAACCATATTAAGTTTTCATTTCGATAGTCTCTTATGGGTATTGTGTATACTACCACGTGAATTTCTACAGGATGTATAGAGACTTCAAGACAACTAAAAAGAAGTAAGATCACAGAGAAATATAACGTATTAGAGATAGTTGTATAGATAAAAGTTCAAACGAATAAGAAAGAATACGGTCAAGTACATGTGACAACTCTAAGAGATTATTAAAAAAAAAAGTAAAACCTATGACATTAAAGGATGAGGTCTCAAAGAAAAAATTTTTTATTAAAGACGGTGAAATCACTATAAGAAACTATTTCGTAACAGAAATATATTGGAGAATCAAGGAATTCTTACAAATAAAAATCGAGAAAATTATATAAATATTACCTATTAAACTTCAGAAACAATTTAGTCCGTAGACCGAGAGAGTTTTAGTTAAAGGTAACGGACGAAGAAAAATGACACGTAGTCAGTATATAAGGAAAAAGAAGTGTGTACAGTATTCAAAAACAAGTTTTGACCCGTTAAAGTCATGTTGTCGAATCCCACGACTAAGGGGAATAACGAGAGGTTCAGAACAAACATTATAATAAACGAATAAAGAAATGAAAAACTCAACCGATCCGATAAAATAATCTCAGATAAACGGGACGTTATAATTAGGTTAATACAACGAGGAATCGTCGATGTTGGAATGTTTTAGATATGTCAGTAAGACCCTGATAGTACTAAAATTGTCCCGAACTGAACTGCCATATAAGGGGATTAGAGAGACAATTTGACGGACGAAGGAAGACATATAGTGAGTCGGGAAGGTGGTGTGATTAAGGACCCACTAATAGTAACAAATTAGTAAGTCAAAACAGGTTGGGATTAGACTGGGGTACCTGATGTCTGGCAGTCGGAGGAGACAGGTACCCTAAAGGGTCCGTTCTGATGACTTCACCCAACGATAAAGGAAGAGGTCCCCTAGAAGAGTTAGGTCACTAGTCTGAGTACACAGGACATGACCTTCCGACTAAGAAATGGTGACTCGGTGGACTGTTCGGGAGCATTCACTGACAAGATAAAAAATGTTACAGGACCCCGTGTATCACAAAGTATCAGACTAGGTTAATTAAGTCTGTCCCTATAAAACTCCGGTCAAAACTCCCAACAAGACTGGGGTTCTCCCTAGAAGAATGGATACAGGAAGATACCAAGAGAAACCGTTTGATAGATCACAAAATGAATATTGACAATTAATTTTCTTCTTTGACAAAAACTCTGACGGAAATCCGAACTTGACGACTGTGAGACAAAGTTTATATTAGTCAAGGAAACTCCCTGGAGAAAAGTATATTTGAAGGAATGGGGATTCTGTTTACGAGACACAGTGATTAAACCCGTGGACTTCCACATTACACAACTTACAACCGGTGAGAGTTTCTATAAATGTTGAACTTGAATAATTACACTCGAATAAAATTGTTCCCTATAAACTTTTCCATTAATCCAATTCCTAAAGTTCTACTCTATTTGAACCAAATAGGTATACACGGGATTAGAGTTACTGTATACATCAAAATCTTAACCCATTATTATCCACCTCCGACCTTCTTAAGTTTCCGTTTACTATCGTTCTCGAATCTAACGGAACTTCTCTGAACCACCTTTAAACCTGAAATTTACGTTAAAAACGTTCTCGAGGATCCCTTCATTCCTCATGAAATGTCTTTTGTAGATAGTAGAACCTATTATGTATATTGTAATACCTATCTTACACCCACTTTTATACTTACAATTTCCAGAAAGACCACTCTCGAGTTTTTCTCTATTCCTTATACAATAAAACTTGACCTCCTTACCGTTAGGAACAATACATCATCGTCTTTTGAACTTACTTAATGTAAGACGACAACCAACCTTTCATATTAAATACTTGTTACTCGAACCCACAAATTGACTCCTACAAAAGTTCGTTTCACACTTTCGATGTCGTACCGAAGAGGAACGACGAATATTATTTTACTTTCTCCTTTATCTATTTAACTTCTTAAGTTGTGAACTACTAAACCTTCAAAGAATGGATAGGTCTGATATTTCCTATGACTTTAACACTTTAAGTGACAGTCTTTTCTAATTAGATCTCTCTTCCTGTTCCTAACGGGCCTGTTTGAAAAATCCTTCTCTGACCCGTACACTGAGTCCCTAGGTTAACTGGTAGAGTTTCCATCGGTCTTTATCCGAATAGGTCTTTCCTAAATACTTCTTGAGAGACAGATTACAGTACCTGGGACGACTTTATACACTCTCTGGTTGGTCCATAAATTCTTATAATATAGTCGTCTTTATGACGGTAGAACGTGACTTCCCCCTTTCTGTCCTGTTTTATTTCCTTCCGAGAATCTATAGACTCAAATATGTCTAATCTTTTACCTGGTTAACTATATGAGTCGATATTTTTCACGATTGAAAGTTCTTTTTCCTTCTTACTAAGGGTACTCGTCTTGGACCTGTGTCTCTGTCTTTGAGTGGGTATGGTCTAAATCTATTTAATCTATTAAATCTACTACTCTGAACCTTGAAAGATTCGATTACTATAAATGTACTCTCAAATCTGAATCTCAACTATGAGGTTACTCAACTCTCAAACCCCTATAATCCTACCCAACTTATATAAAAACATGTACCCTCTCTCTACTTAAACCTCCTGAGATTCCTTTTGATATTACTCAACTAATACGGAAGGAGGGGGTGTTTCTTTTCTATACGTATCGGTCTTGGACATTTACACTTTACTAAATCTTTTTCTCAGAAACGTCTACATTAATTCTATTACTGGAGTTCTACTCTAGTAAAACGGAATATTCTCACCTAGGTTTAGGTTTTCGTTTACAAGAATATTCTTCTTTTCCCTCCCCCCTCATTCCGTTTCTCCTCTTCGAGTACACTTCTGGTTCCGTCTCGGACATGAATCCGTGGTAGTTTGGTTCCTTATGGGTCTCCATGATCTTCGACTTCCCCTTCTTTTTCTAAGAGGGGATCTCGGAAGTCTTCCTAACACAGGGACGACTATTGAACTTAAGACTGAAGACCGGAGGTCTTGATACTCTATAATTTATATACAACAAAACCTGGTTCACAAAAACGAAGAAACAAAACGAAACAAATAAACAAAATGTTGTTCTTTGTTACAAAAATATCTCAATAACGGAGACGTGAATACTCGAACGGAGAGAATAAATCTTGAAAAACGGATGGTGACTCGACCCTATATCTAAAAGTTCGAGTCGTAAGAGTCGAATGTCACGGAAGCCATCGCGGAGATAGGATGTCCATTTTAGAACCATCCTTCCTTAGGGGATGTAAGACCCACTGAGTGGTTCTGACATCAAAGAAGTTGAGTATTCCCTTTTCTTACTCTTTACGACCACTGAAAGAGAAGGGTTACTCTATTTCATTCGGTACTGAACCTTGACTGTCCTATCCCTTATGACAGAATAACTAGTGTATGTGGTAACCACCTTGTAAGTAGTCAGACTAAAAGTATCTCTCCTTCCCTCATCTAGTATCGAGTTTACGATGTCTCAGAACGATAAGAATGGATCGAAATCATCTAAAAAGAACTTATTTACAAGGTAGTAAAAGACATATTGGTATCATGTTATAGGTGTCTGAAATTTTTTAAACCTAAAAGATACCAAACATTATCGAAACGAATAAAGTGACCTCTCTTCCAGGTGTTTTAAGGAGTGATAATAAGACCTTAACCTTGAGGGAATAACAAAAATAACCTATTAACTAAAAATGAATTAAAAATCTATTAAAATCTATGTATACGTCAACAATATTTCTGATGTCTCTCTAGGGTAAACGGGAAATGATAAAAGGGATTATTGTTATGGAACGTTTTGATATTATGTTATAGGGGTGGTCCTATAACTGTAGCTGTTTCAGTTCTATGTCTTGTAAAGCAGAGTTGTTCCTAGAAAGTACAACAACAAAGTGTCGATGTTGGTGGAGGGAGTCTCTGATTCTCGGAATACCAGTGGTAGTTCTTGTGGTGATCCCCTCGGGATTTTCCTCTTCTACCCCACCCCCTCCTCCATCTATCCTAAAACTTCTTTATTACCGATTTTTACAGGGTTTATACTCCTTTCTATACCTATATATTTATGTTCTTAGAGTTAATTGAGGTTCATGTTATTTGTGTTTCTCTGTGTCATATTAGTTTGACAGATTGATTTTTCTGTTAGAACTTTCGTCGTCCTCTTTTCATGAGTAGTGTGTCTTCCTTGGAGGTTATTCTAATAGTAACCTAAAGAGTTGTCTTTGTAACATCCGGTATTACGTCATCCTATTATCATAAATTTCACGACTTCCTTTCTTCTTGACAACTCTTATGATATGTACCGTTTTGACAGGAAGTTTTTACTTTTACTACCTTTTGAATTTTGTAAGGGTTTTTTTGTTTTCGATTCCCTCAAGTAATCACAATTACACAATTACAAGTAATTATAATGAGATATTCTTATTTCGGGAAGTTTAGGTTTTCTTACTATGATCTAAGTTTGATATATGCAAATTAAATTTTAGTATACTTTTACAGTTTTAGAAGTCACTTCCATTTATGTATATGTTTATATTTTGTAAAATTGAAACTTTTACTTGATCTTAATAGAAAAAAGTTTCCGTTGGACTAACATAATCATTTTTGGGATGTCTTAGGTGTGACAATCTTGATTGTTTTTAAGTTAGATATGTATTTTTACCATAAACATATGTGATTTTACTTTTTTGGTTTTTCCTTAATTCTTAATAATTAAAATTTATCATATTTTTTCTTACTTCATGAATTCTTTTTGAATTGGTTCTTCCCTTTTTATAACATGTACTTTGTGTTGTTTTTAAACAATTTTATTTACTTTATTCTGTTTAAAAATTTTGGTGTACAAGTACATAACTTTCTAAATTATAACAATTTAACAGTCATGATCAGTTTATTTAATTCTCTAAGTTACCTTAGGGATGGTTTTAAAAACGTCTTTGTCTTTTTATCTAGGATTTTAACTGTACCTGAGAGTTCCATGGGGGTTTATCAATGTATAACTTTTAATTTTTGTTTCAACTTCCATAGGGTGCAGGACTAAAGTTTTGCATATTGTTTCGATGTTATTAGTTTTGTCGTACCATGATGGTATTCAAGTCAAGTCTAGTCAACGAGTCAGTACAGACTGAAAAACGTTGGGGTACTTGACGTCGTGTGGTCCGAAGGGACAGGTAGTGGTTGAGGCCCTCAAGTGAGTTTGAGTATACCCTCTGGACCCAAGCTAGGGAGCCAACCTTTCTAGGGGACCTCTTCCTTTACCGTTGGGTGAGGTCATAAGAACGGACCCCTTAGGGTACCTGCCTCCTCGGATCACCCGATGTCAGGTACCCTAGCGTTTCTCAGTCTGTGCTGACTCGCTGAAGTGAAGTGAAGTCAAGTGAAGTACAGGTAACTCAACCACTACGGTAGATCGGTAGAGTGGGAGAGAACATGGGAAGAGGAGGACGGAGGTTAGGGAGGGTCGTAGTCTCAGAAAAGGTTACTCAATTTAGAAGTGTACTCTACCGGTTGTATAACCTTAAAGTCGAAGTCGTAGTCAGGAAGGTTACTTGTGGGTCCTGACTAGAGGAAATCTTACCTGACCAACCTAGAGGAACGTCAGGTCCCCTAAGAGTTCTCAGAAGACGTTGTGGTGTCAAGTTTTCGTAGTTAAGAAGTCACGAGTCGAAAGAAGTGTCAGGTTGAGAGTATAGGTATGTACTGGTGACCTTTTTGGTATCGGAACTGATGTGCCTGAAAACAACCGTTTCATTACAGAGATGAAAAGTTATACGATAGATCCTACCAGTATTGAAAGGAAGGTTCCTCATTCACAGAAAATTAAAGTACCGACGTTAGTGGTAGACGTCACTAAAACCTCGGGGGGTTTTATTTCAGACTGTGACAAAGGTGACAAAGGGGTAGATAAAGGGTACTTCACTACCCTGGTCTACGGTACTAGAATCAGGAGACTTACAACTCGAAATTCGGTTGAAAAAGTGAGAGGAGAAAGTGAAATTACTTCTCAGAAAAATCAAGGATAAGTGAAAGACGGTATTCCTACCACAGTAGACATATAGACTCCAAAAACTATAAAGAGGGCCGTTAGAACTAAGGTCGAACACGAAGAAGGTCGGGTCGTAAAGAGTACTACATGAGACGTATCTTCAATTTATTCGTCCCACTGTTGTATGTCGGAACTACATGAAAAAAAAGGGTCAACCTTGGTCAGATAACAAGGTACAGTTCAAGATTGACAACGAAGGACTGGACGTATATCCAAAGAGTTCTCTGTCCAGTTCACTAGATCATAAGGGTAGAGAAAGTCTTAAAAGGTGTCAACTAACACTAGGTGTGTCAGTTTCCGAAACCGTATCAGTTATTTCGTCTTTATCTAGAAAAAGTACTTGAGAGAACGAAAAAGTTACTAGGTCGTCTACAACCGTCAAACTAGAGACCAAGGAGACGGAAAATATTTTGGTCGAACTTGTAATCCTTGAAGGGCCAAGTACATGACGACTTCGGACCGAATCTCTTAAAACTCGTAATGAAACGATCACACACTCTACTCACGTTAACACGCCATCAAACTCGTAAGAAACCGTAACGGAAAGGAACCCTGACCTTAATATTGACTGGAAAAGGTCAGATTACCAAGTCAAGTCAAGTCAGAGAGTCAGTACAGACTGAGAAACGCTGCGGTACTTAGTGTCATGCGGTCCGGAGGGACAGTTAGTGGTTGAGGGCCTCAAGTAGGTCTGAACGTAAGTAGCTCAGTCACTACGGTAGGTCGGTAGAGTAGGATCCAGCAGGGGAAGAAGAGGACGGGGGTTAGGGAGGGTCGTAGTTTCAGAAAAGGTTACTCAGTTGAGAAACGTACTCCACCGGTTTCATGACCTCGAAGTCGAAATCGTAGTAAGGAAGGTTTCATTACGGTCCCAACTAGAGGAAGTCTTACCTGACCAACCTAGAGGAACGTCAGGTTCCCTGAGAGTTCTCAGAAGAGGTTGTGGTGTCAAGTTTTCGTAGTTAAGAAGCCACGAGTCGGAAGAAGTGTCAGGTTGAGAGTGTGGGTATGTACTGATGACCTTTTTGGTATCGGAACTGATCTACCTGAAATCAGCCGTTTCATTACAGAGACGAAAACTTATATGATAGATCCAACCAATATTGAAATTAAAGTACCTCATTCTCAGAAAACTAAAGTACCGACGTAAGTGGTAGACGTCGCTAAAACCTCGGGGGTTTTTATTTCAGACTGTGACAAAGGTGACAAAGAGGTAGATAAAGGGTACTCCACTACCCTGGCCTACAGTACTAGAAGCAAAAGACTTACAACTCGAAATTCGGTTTAAAAACTGAGAGGAGAAAATGAAAGTAGTTTTCCGAAAAATCGAGGAGAAGTGAAAGACGGTATTCCCACCACAGTAGACGTATAGACTCCAATAACTATAAAGAGGACCGTTAGAACTAAGGTCGAACACGAAGAAGGTCGGGTCACAAAGAGTACTACATGAGACGTATCTTCAATTTATTCGTCCCACTGTTATATGTCGGAACTACATGAGAAAAAGGATAAACGTTGGTCAGACAACAAGGTACAGGTCAAGATTGACAACGAAGGATCGGACGTATGTCTAAAGAGTTCTCCGTCCAGTCCACTAGACCATAAGGGTAGAGAAAGTCTTAAAAGGTGTCAACTAACACTAGGTGTGTCAGTTTCCGAAACTGTATCAGTTATTTCGTCTTTATCTACAAAAAGACCCTGGGAGAACGAAAAGGGTACTAGGTCACCTACAACCGTTAAACTAGACATCAAGGAGACGGAAAAGATTTTGCTCGAACTTGTAGTCCTTCAAGTACCAAGTACATAACGACTTCGGACCGAACCTCTTAAAACTCGTAATGAAATGATCGGATTACCAATCCCATTGCATTTAGTTTATACGTTACACTATATTGGAGTGTCGTTAATTCTACAAATGATGTCTTCTTCCTTCTTTCCTTCTTTCATTGTTCACAGTCACTTCTACACCCCTTTAACCTTGAGACACGTAACAACAACTCTCATATTTTAACACATACTTGTTACCTGTTGTACCTTGAAGGATTTTTTCAATTATCATCTTAATGGAAGTCCATAAGTCAGTCAAGTCAGTGAGTCAGTACAGACTGAGAAAGTCTGGGGTACCTGAGGACTTGCGGTCCGAAGGGATAGGTAGTGGTTGAGGATCTTGAACGAGTTTGAGTACAGGTAGCTCAGTCACTACGGTAGGTTGTTAGAGTAGGAGACAAAAGAAGAAGAGGATGACGCAAGGTAGAAAGGGTTGTAATCCCAGAAAATATTACTCAATCACGAAGTGTAGTTCACCGGTTTTATAACCTCGAAAGTTGAAGTCGTAGTCAGGAAAGTTATTCATAAGTCCTGACTAAAGGAAATCCTACCTGACCGAACTAGAAGAACACTAGGTTCCCTGAGAGTTCTCAGAAGAGGTATGGTATTAAGTTTTCGTAGTTAAGAAACCGAGAGTCGAAAGAAGTACTAGGTCGAGAGTGTAGGTATGTACTGATGACCTTTAAGGTATCGGAACTGACTTGTCTGGAAGCACCCGTTTCATTACAGAGACGAAAAATTATACGACAGATCAAACCTGTAAGATAAGAAAAGAAGATAAAGAAACATAACTAGTGGATCCTTCCGAAAGAATAGAGGACAACAATAAGAAACCTTGAGACGTAACTCTACCTATATGGAAAGGAAAAGAGGAAACGGAAGAGAAAAGAGAAAAGAAAGAAAAAGAAAGGAACGAAGAGAAGAAAAGAGTCGATAAACATTCCGGAGGAGTCTGTTGGTAAAACGGAAAAACGTAAAGAAAAAGAACTCCTACCAAAACTAGTGACGAAGGATGTGTTACTATACTTGGAGGTAGGTCTCCAAGATTGATAGATTGTCTATCAATCTAGACAGTCTAGATTGGGGAACTTAGATAAACAAGTCAAATTAAGTCAGTGAGTCAGTACAGGTTGAGAAACGCTGGGGTACTTGACGTCGTATGGTCCGGAGGGACAGGTAGTGGTTGAGGACTTTAGGTGGGTTTGGGTACAGGTAACTCAGTCACTACGGTAGTTTGGTAGAGTAGGAGACAGAAGGGGAAGAGGAGGACGGGAGTTAGAAATGAAGGTGACATATTAGTATTCCCTGAACTAATCCAGTATGGACTTACCAGATCACCAAAAGGGATGAAAGAAGTTGAATTCAGACTTAAAAAGTTATCCCTCAAGTACTAGACTCGGTGTCAGTCGAGGGTCAGAACAAAAAAAGACTGATATATCTCGAAGAAGTAGAAGTCGACGTTTTGTATATTAGTTAGACTAAAACCATCACTGGTAGACCACTACAAGTACACATCTCGGAAGAGAACACAACAATCTTCTCCCACAAACGATACTGGTCACGTAAGAGACCGTTTTGAGACAATTGGAAGTAAAACATGAGGTTCCGGTTTAAACGGACAATGAGGTCCATAGAGAACTGAAGTATGAAAACGTAAGGTCAGGAAATATTACTTTTCCTGTAGAAAAAAAAAACCACAATTAAGATCTTCCAGAACATCCAGTAGTATCTTGGTAAGTTGAAGTCGAAGAAGTCGTAATCACCAACCCCGTATCCAAACCTAATGACTCTATAACTTACCAAACGGAACCTTTGTTTGTCTCTAGTAAGACAGTAAAAACTCTAACGTGGGATCATGACGTAGATCTAAGAAAACAACTGATACTCCCATTAGGTAAAGAAGATTCTCTGACAACGGGTGTCATCATCTATATAACCAGTAGACTTAATTTAAGTGGGTAAGACCAGGTAAAATCAAGTGACTAAGGATTTTACAGTTACAAGTAAGAACGGATGAGGACAAACTGGTAAATTTAAATGTAACTAAGTACCTGTATTGTAAGGTTCAAGGATACGTTACAACAAGAGATATCGTAACCTGAATGAAGTATTGGTTAGGGTAGGTGTGGACCCGTAACAAAAGTGAAACCGGGGTAGAGAAGTAAGAAAGACTTCAAGAAAGAAATAAGTAGAGGTCATTGTATAACCCGTGGATGCCTGGAGCCCTCAAGTAGGAAGTCACAATATAGATACTTGGTACGGTACATCCCGGTGGGTTCTACCTACCCAGTACCACCTCTGTTTTGTACCAGGATACCTCTTCCCTTACCGATAGGTGAAGTCATAAGAACGGAACTCTTGGGATACCTGTTATACTTATCATACTTATCTTAATGGAATAGAAGGTCATTAAGGTGAAGACCCATATAAGGGTTTTCTTATTTCTCGTCTCAGAAGTTCTCTATAAACATACGGACGTAATAAGTATTAAGGGTTTTCAACCTTTGTTGGGTTTGAACGTAGTCACTTACTTAATTATTTGTTTGACACCACATAACGTAGTCACTTACTTACTTATTTGTTTGACACCACATAGATATTATAATAGGTCAGAATTTTCACTTCAAGACTGTACACAATATTGTAACTATTTAAATTCCTGTAAAACAATTCTGTTTATCACATACTAAGGTGAATAAACTCTATGGATTCCATCAGTATAACTATCTCTGTCTTTCTTTTACCACCAACTGTTTCCTGTCCTTACGTTGCTTACCCATCATAAACAAAGTACCAATATCTCGAAGACAAATTCTTTTATTTCACAAGACAAACCTCTCTTCCTGTCACAACACCAATGGGTTGTTACACTTACATAAATTATAGTGACATAAAATGGAAAATTACCAATTTTAACTTTTAAAAACAGTAAATATAATATGATATAAATGTTTAAGTTTTTTCTATTTCTAACTTACTTACATTTTGTCATTCAAATAAAGACCTGAGAGTTAGGATAACGTAAACACACACAGATAGGAAAACAATCATGGTGTGTCAGAATTAAAACATCAAAGTATTATTACAATTTTTAGTCCTTCACACCAAGGGAGTTCTGATGACAATAAAAAATTTCTAAAAACAAAAACAACAAGAAGACTAGAACGACTCAAAAGGTGTACCTAAAATCGTAGTTTTACGTCCACTGTAAGACTGTCCTTAACACAATTTAGTCACTTGGTTAAAATCTTCATGACGGTAGAATTATTATAACAAAAGGTTAATAACTTACATTCTTTAGAACAGTCAATAAAAACATTTAAAACTTGTCACTAAAAACTGAAAAGTCTCATTTTTAAAACGTAAGTAAAGTAATTTAAATAACAATAAGGATGAGGTTGAAAGGGTTACCTTTCAAACCCTCTGGTATAATCTCGGATTGTTTCCATCTTCAGATCCGAGAGGTGATTTGTAAAAGTCAAAACCCCTCCTTAACCCGGTGTGAAAAACAAACTAAAACCAACCTTATCTTTTCAAAGACAGATTTTCAAAAGATAAAACTAAGGGGAAAATATTATGAAATCCGAAGGGACCACCGAGTCTGCCATTTCGCAGACGGATGTTACGCCCTCTGAGTCCAAGCTAGGGAGCCAGCCCTTCTAGGAGACCTCTTCCTTTACCGTTGGGTGAGGTCATGAGAACGGACCTTTTAGGGTACCTGTCTCCTCGGACCATCCGATGTCAGATATCCCAGCGTTTCTCAACCTGTGCTAACTCGCTTAAGTGAAATACTATGAAATCGATATTTCTTGTTTAAACCACAAATCACAAAAAAAAAAAAAAAAAAAAAAACGAAAATAAGTACCAAACCCCAATGTCAGAAGACAAAATCAAACCATATATACTTCGTTTTTCTTTTGGGTCCTCTAAACAATAGTACAACAAGGAAATCAGGACTCCAAGAGTCGGACCGAAGGAAAAAGAGAGGTGAAAGTCTCAGAAGAATTCAAACAAAATATATACAAGTATCCAAAGTCGGACTCTTCCACTACCGTGGGATGAAGTCATGAGAACGGACCTTTTAGGGTACCTACCTCCTCGCACCATCCGACGTCTGGTACCCCAGTGTTTCTCAGCTGTGCTGACTCACTGAAGTAAAAGTGAAAAGTAAAAGTACGTAACCCATTCCTTTACCGTTGGATGAGGTCACAAGAACGGACCTCTTAGGGTCCCTGCCCCCTCGGACCCTCCGACGGCAGATACCCCAACGTGTCTCAACCTGTGTTGACTTCGCTGAATTGTCGTCGTATCCAAAGTCGACGCAAATAGTCCTTTTTATACTTTTTAAGTTAGATGAGGTAGAATGGTCTTCACCTTGTAACGATTAGTTTTGAATTTTATGTCAACAAGTTGGTCGATGTGTGGGTAAACTTAATCACAATGGGTAAGGTATAAATTAGTAAGATTACGAAATCACACAAGTATGATAGTGAATTGTTTCCTAAAAACTCGTAGAGAAATAGGATTCTTGATCATTTATTCTGGGGTACAAACAGGATTTCCTCAAATCTTAGATCACTCCCCTCTGTTTTCCTATAAACTAGTCTTATAAAAAAAGTTTACTCGTTACCGGAACGTTTCTCCTCTTCGGACGGACTATATATTGTATCCTCTAAGACAATTGTAGATCGACTTTAGATTTATATCATAAGGAAATCAAAGGGGAATTGATAGAGTATCCGAAGGGACCACCGAGTCTACCATTTCGTAGACGGATATTACACCCTCTGGGTCCAAGCTAGGGAGCCAGTCCTTCTAGGAGACCTCTTCCGTTACCGTTGGGTGAGTTCATGAGAACGGACCTTTTAGGGTACCTGCCTCCTCGGACCATCCGATGTCAGACACCCTAGTGTTTCTCAACCTGTGCTGACTCACTGAAGTGAAAGTGAAAGAAAGAAAATTGATAGAGTCAGATGGTCGGATCATTTGGAAAATTGTTTCCAGTCAAGTCAGGTTAAGTCAACGAATCAGTACAGGTTGAGAAACGTTGGGGTACCTGACGTCGTGTGGTCCGAAGGGACAGATAGTGGTTGAAGGCCTCGGACGAGTTTGAGTACAGGTGACTTAGCCACTACAGTAGGTTAGTAGAGTAGGAGACAGCAGGGGAAGAGGAAGATGAAAGTTATAACGGGTCGTAGTCCCAGAAAAGGTTATTCAGTCAGGGAGTGGTCTATCAGTTGTGGCTTTAGTCTAACTAATATAAGAAACGTCGGTTTCTACCTCTTCGAGATACGTCAGTTGTTTTTGTTCTGGTTCTCGACTGACACCGAGCCTAGTACTTGAGGAATAACGGTTAAAGTCTGAATTTATCTTCTTTCATCCCTTTTGACGATCTGGTAAGTCCATACTGGATTTAGTTTAGGGAATACTAATATGTCACCTTCACTCTTTATCTAAATTCCCGGATCTAGACTATCTAGCTCACGGACTACTTGATACCTTACTCCACACACTGTAACATGTCCTCTGTCCCTAGTTCTGGTAGGGGTACCTTTTCATTACGTTTTTTCGTTTTACCGACAGACTCCTCCGGAATGTTTATCGACACTTTTCTTCTCTCCGTTTTTCGTTTCCTCTTTTCGTTTCTATGTTCGTAGACTTACGTCTCAAGGTTTCTTATCGTTCTTCTCTATTCTTTCTGAAGAAGTCGATAGTTACGTTTCTTTATCTCCTTCTGTTGTCTTACCCTTTCTGATCTCTAGAGAAGTTCTTTTACTCTCTATGGTTCCCTTGTAAAGTACGTTTCTACCCGAGTTATTTCCTGTCTTTACTATACCTGGATTGTCTTCGTCTTCTATAATTCTTCTCCATCGTTCTTTTGTGTCTTCTTGACATGTTTTTTCTAGAAGTACTAGGTCTATTAGTACTACTACACTAGTGATTAGATCTCGGTCTGTAGAACCTTACACTTCAATTCACCCGGAATCTTTTGTAATTATGCTTGTTTCGATCACCTCCACTACCTTAAGGTCAACTCCACAAAGTTTAGGACTTTCTACTACGACACTTTCACGACGTGAGTTATACGGTCGTTTAAACCTTTTGAGTCGTCACCGGTGTCCTACCCTTTTCCAGTCAAAAGTAAGGTTAAGGTTTCTTTTCGTTACGTTTTCTTACGAGTTTGATGGCGTGTTAACGTGAGTAGAGTGTACGATCATTTCATTACGAGTTATAAGAGGTTCGGTCTAGAGTCGTTATACACTTAGCACCTGAAGGACTACAAGTTCGACCAAAATCTTTTCCGTCTCCTTGGTCTCTAGTTTAACGGTTGTAGGCGACCTAGTACCTTTTTCGTTCTCTCAAGGTCTTTTTGTAGAGAAAGACGAAATAACTGATACGGTTTCGGAAACTGACACAACTAGTATTATTTGACACCTTTTAAGACTCTTTCTACCCTTATGGTCTGGTGGACTGGACGGAGAACTCTTTAGACATACGTCCAGTCCTTCGTTGTCAATCTTGACCTGTACCTTGTTGTCTGACCAAGGTTTATCCTTTTCCTCATACAGTTCCGACATATAATAATGGGACGAATAAATTGAAGATACGTCTCATGTAGTACTCTTTGCGACCTGACCTTCTTTGTGTTCGACCTTAGTTCTAACGACCCTCTTTATAGTTATTGGAGTCTATACGTCTNCTGTGGTGGGAATACCGTCTTTCACTTCTCCTTGATTTTTCGGAGAACTACTTTCACTTTCTCCTCTCACTTTTTCAACCGAATTTTGAGTCGTAAGTCTTTTACTTCTAGTACCGTAGACCAGGGTAGTGAAGTACCCCTTATCTACCCCTTTGTCACCTTTGTCACAGTCTGAAATAAAACCCCCCGAGGTTTTATCGATGTCTACCACTGACGTCGGTACTTTAATTTTCTGCGAATGAGGAACGTTCTTTTCAATACTGGTTGGATCTATCATATAAGTTTTCGGCTCTGTAATGAAACGGCTGATTCCGGGATACCAAAAAGGACACCAGTACATACCTACACTCTCAACCTGACACTTCTTCCGACTCGCGGCTTCTTAACTACGTAAACTTGACACCACAACCTCTTTTGAGAACTCTCAGGGAACCTGACGTTCCTCTAGGTTGGTCAGGTAAGACTTCCTCTAGTTGGGACCCTAAAGAAACCTTCCTTACTACGATTTCGACTTCGAGGTCATGAAACCGGTGGAGTACTCTTCTCAACTGAGTAACCTTTTCTGAGACTACGACCCTCCCTAACCCCCGTCCTCCTCTTCCCCTACTGGGTCCTACTCTACCGACCTACCGTAGTGTCTGAGTTACCTGCACTCAGACTCACTTGAGGCCCTCAACCACTACCTGTCCCTCCGGACTGCGCGACGCTGAGTACCCCAGCGTTTCTCAGCCTGTGTTGACTCGCTGACTTGACTTGACTTGAGTGTAGTTATAAGTTGCTGCCATTTATTTACTTAATCGAATTCTTTTAAATAAAGATAATTTGGTTCTAATGAGAAACATAAATGAATATAAAACTATTTACGAGTATTTGAATAGACGAATAAATATATTTTAACACTCCACTAGTTACGGTTCTACGGAAATCAGATGTTGACCTAAATGTAAAGAGTGTAAAGACTCCCATTTAAATTAATCTTATCAAAACTTACTCTCTTTATAAACCTATAAACACAAAACCTATTGAGAGAATATGAATACTAAAGAGTGTTTAATCACTATATCAAAGGTACTGATGTAGACTTTAAACAAGGTAAAGGGAACTTATTTAAGTGTACCGGATCTTCAAATTTTATAACTTTCTTGTAATTACGTCAGAATGATAAAAAACGGTAAATGACCGATAGTAGAATGAGGATAGGTGTAAATAGGTTACCTAAGGTTGTCCTTCCATAAAGAAAAAAATATTTCGAAACCGTGTTTTATCGTAGGTTAGTAATATAAAGAGAGACAGTAGTCAATTAACGTACAGATATCGTTACCGGGAGAGAACAGGACCAAAAATAGGAATGTAGATTGTGTCATTAGTTTCACGAAATTACAGACAGGAGTTGTTAAAATATCCAGAGTCGTATAAAATACAAATTGAAGAGATTCGTATAAGAATATCGTACAACATAAAAAGGAACTAACATACATAAAAGAAGATTTAAACATATACGTCGACTTCTTTTTATACTTGGGTACTCTCTAAAGGGTCACGTCGGTGTATTAAAAGAAGTCTACGGAGGCGATAAGTTTTATATGTATGTATATATATACATATACATATATATGTATATATATATATATATATATATATATATATACAGAATAGGAAGAACTCAAGAAAAGACGGAATCTCAGAGACAGAAGTGTAGACCGGACACCTTTAGAATAAAAATTTAAGTTCTTATTGACTTATAGGTCTGGAGGGAAGGGAACCGGAAGAAGGGGGAAAGTCACGAAAAACACCCAACCATACACAGTCATTTTATCTATTCGTGAAAAAAGATCTCATTGTAACGGTTCACTTCACTTTAACGAGTTAGTACAGGTTGAGAAACGTTGGGGCACCTGACATCCGGTGGTCCGAGGAGGTAGGTACCCTAAAGGGTTCGTTCTTATGACCTCACCCAAAGATAAAGGAAGAGGTCCCCTAGAAGGGTTGGCTCCCTAGTTTGGACCAGAGGGTGTAACGTCCGTCTACGAAATTGGAGACTCGGTGGTCCCTTCGGGTAGTAACGGTTTATGAAATTCCCTTTTAGAATAAAAAAGCTACGTTGTACGGATGAGTTTGTTTATTTGTGAAAGGAGGGTTGAGTAGTGAAACCTTCCTGTTTTCCAAGTATACCATTGGATACTTACATACCTACACATGTACATTAGAGGCAGAGGGGGTAAATATACTTATATTTGATAGATTTCGTCTACAAAGACAAGGGTACGAAACAGAAATGTAGCTTTTTTTATTCTAAAAGGGAACTTCATAAACCGTTACTACAACTGTAATTGGTTATGAACCGGTTTTTTTTCGTAGTACACTCCAATCTTAATTTTTGTAGTCTCTCGTTGACATTTTCGTAAATTATAAAATGATAGTAATGGTATTCAAGAATCCATATTTGATTTTATGTTGGGTAGTGAGTTTGTGGTGTGTGTGTTGAGATACGGAGAGAGGTTTTTTTTGAAGTGTATTAGCGGGTCACAACAGACAGAGGTTGAAAAAAGTAAGGTTTTGGGATGTAATATGTTTTATTGTATTAAGACGATGGTATTCCGTATTCTCTTTTTATTTTAGACCTCATCGATAAAAATTATCAATATATATTGATACTTATAATACGATAAGTAATTTCTACATCCTACGTACATTTTTCGTGTGAATTATGGAGGTTACGAAAAAAAAAAAGAGTACTGTCATTCTGATCAAAATAGATCATCAGAAAAAAGTCGAAACTCCTTAATAACTGTTTATTTTTAATATATATAAATCCATATGTGACACTAACAAAAATCCATATGTACCACTACTAAATTATATCTATTTTCACTAAATATGTAACGGTAATGTTATAATGTCATAAGACTTAAACTGATATATAAATCGAAAAGGTTACTCAAAATATGAAGGTATATAAAAATACGACAATGAATCATAGGAAAATTAAGTTAGACTTCCTGAGGGAAATCGTGAAGAATATTTTGTCCAGGTCAGCTTTCTTGAGGTGGAAAAGAAACTCTTACAGAAACAGAGAGGTAAAAACTTTCAGTCGAAATGGTTTATCATGTCTTGAGAATCAACCGTCAAACAAACAAACAAAGGAAACTCGTGAAAATTATATGGTAGGGTGACAGAAGACCGAAAGTTCTAGGACGGGCTCTTTAGACGGTTATCGGAATACATCGTTCCTACTTCCCAATAAACATAGATTACTCAAAGGAAAGAGAGTGACGAAAGTTTTAAGTCCGAAACTGAAAACTATTAAACTAAATTTACACGGAGTCCCATTGAAAGAAACACAACTAGAACGAATCCCCACGAAAACGAAGTATATAGACCTCAAGGTATAGGGAGGATTCTGAATCCTTCAAAAGTCCTTAGTAAAGAAATTGTCCGAAAGACGGGGAAAGAGAGAGAAGAGGAAACCCCTAAAGTATTACGTATATAAGTAAAAGAACTACCACATGGTGTTCAGGGTTCAAAGAAGTGAGAAAAAAAATAAGAAAATCGAAAAACAAGGGGATTGATCGATTACACTTTCCAAAACTCAAAAGAAATACCAACTCAGAAGAAAACTTCAAAAGGTAACGTAAAAAGTTAAAATAGTAACATAAGAAGTCGAGATCCTAAAAACAAACCCAAAAATGTCAAAGATGAAGAAATAATTTAAAGAGTAAAACAAGTACGTGACAAACTGACTAAAACAACTAACGAACTAACACATAGACACAAGAGAGTGTAGAGTCACTCAGAGAAATTCTTCTAACAAAACTTAAGAAACGGTCCGAGAACTTAGAGGAAAAGAAACCATAGTCAATGATTTCAACATAATCAAAAGAGACCGTCACAGTGTAAATAAACATGGACATACTAGACACATCGGAAGACAACTACAGATGCGTAAAATTCTTCGTTTAAAGAGAAACCCTAAAGTATCTGTTAATATCCGTTCATTTCTGGAATAAGACAGTCCAGGGGTCCGATTATCGGAACATAGACCTTTATGTCAGATCATCGAAACCTCGACCCAGTTTACCGATGACGACCCAGAGCTCATCCAGACACCGTCCGGACAATGATTCCCGAGTTAGTGAACATCTAAGACAAACCAAAGACCTGTCTATATCTAAGGGAAGTCTTAGATGTCCCGACGGTAACCTTGTCCCCAGACGAAGTCCCAGGTGTCTACCACCCGGAAAAAAAAAGTCCATGTGCCTACCCATGCCAAAGGGGACCTAAGGACTCTCAGGAGAACTGTCCAGTAACCCACCCAGGCGACCAACCAGACTCTGACATCGACTCTCCCCGATTTTGACTCAATGAGAGATTATGAAAAACTAATCTACTTTTATTTTCATTTCTAGATGAGAGTCAACTGTGAAACCACAGTCACAGAGGACCTAAAAAGAATTCAAATTTATCGGTGCATAAAATTTAACTGGTGTCTTTCGTTACGTCATGGTCTAGTGTTTGACCAGTAGGTCACATTCCCTTTGGTGACTACTGTCTCTTAAGTACCACACCTAAATAAACTTTTTAATAGAAAATGTATAAAATGTATACAATAGTCATTGTCACTTTTTATACTTGGACAATTTTAATCAAAAAGAAAATAAACGACTGTATAACAGATTTTCGATAAGAGACACGAGTATGAGGGTTTTAATATGTCGTTGTGAATCAATGAAAATAACATACTGTATTTACGAATTCTCTACCATACTTTATAACTGGAGGTGACAACTTAAGTTGAATATAGGACGAAACTTTAGACAATAGTTATATACTTCTCTTACTATTATGTTTGAAAATCGATCTTCGATTTAAACATAAAACCAGTCTATATCTACTTTACATCCATGAAGAGACCATCTTGTCTACTCTACTATATAATTACCTCACCTTACCCTTCTCCGACCCTTTTGGTTTCTATTCTTCTCGTTTAAATTAGCCATAATTCTAAAACGAAGTTTAGGAAAGGTAAGATTTACCTTATCCATCTACATGACCTCCCTCTAATTTTTTTTTTAAGGAACCGATAATGGATACCAATTTCGAAATTTTTATATTGTCAAAATGTGTCGTACAGTGGACCCTAAATATCAAATCCGTCAAAAAACTGGGTAAAAACTTTTGTTCTCGTTTTAATGTTATCTTCCAAAGATTGCTTGAATTTCCCCATTTAAAATCAATTATATAGGTATAGGTTCTCATTTTATACACTAATCGATAAATTTACTGAAGTATTAAGAAAATTATATTACTTTTGAAATTTTATGGTATAGTAGAAAATAGTGGTGAAAGAAAAATACTTAATTAAATAAGATTAACCTCCGATTAATGAAATATTATAACATCACCTAAAACGGTATGTAACTGTACTTAGTCGGTACCCACATGTACACAAGGGGTAGGACTTGAGACGAGGGTGAAGGGAGGGGTAGGGTAGAAAGTCCCAGTAGGGTCACACGGTCGGGAGTTGTGGGACAGAGTACGTAATTTGGACCTGACCACTAGACAAAGTGTATACTATTATATGTACAAAGTTACAATAAGAGAGTTTAGTAGGGTGGGAGTGGAAGAGGGTGTCTCAGGTTTTCAGACAAGAAATGTAGACACAGAGAAAACGACAGAGCGTATATCCCAGTAGTAATGGTAGAAAGATTTAAAGTATATATACGCAATTATATGACATAACCACAAAAAGAAAGACTGAATGAAGTAAGACATATTATCCGAGGTCAAAGTAGGTGGTGTAATCTTGACTAAGTTTACGTAATAAAAATTATCAACTCATTATAAGGTAACACATACACATGGTACTGAAAGAATAGGTAAGTAGACGAAGGTACAGGACCGTTAACATTTATCACGACGTTACTAATAACCCCATGTACCTAGAGAAAGTTAAGACCAAAGAAACCACACATACGGGTCGTGACCCTAACGACCCAGTATACTGTCAGGATAAAGGTCAAAAAATTCCTTAGAGGTGTGACAACAGGTATCACCGACACGATCAAACGTAAGGGTGGTTGTCACATTCTCCGAAGGGAAAAGAAGCGAGGGAGAGGTCGTAAATGACAAACATCTGAAAAACTTTCGTCGGTAAGACTAACCGTAACCTACTATAGAGTAACACCAAATCTAAACGTAAAGAGACGATTCCTCACTACAACTTGTAGAAAAGTATACAAACAATCGGTAGACATACAGAAGAAACCTCTTTACAGATAAATCAAGAAACCGGGTAAAAAACTAACCCAGCAAATAAAAAGACCTTAACTCGACGTATTCAACGAACATATAAAAACTCTAATTAAGAAACAGGTAACGAAGTAAACGATAATGAAAGAAGGTAAGACTTCCGACAGAAAAGTGGAACGAGAATCAAAGGAAACAACACGTTTTCGAAAATTAAAATTAATCCAGGGTAAACAAATAAAAACGAAAATAAAGGTAATGAGACCCTTCACCCAGTATCTCCTAGGACGACACTAAATACAGTTTCTCTCAAAACGGATACAAAAGGAGATCCTCAAAATATCAAAGACCAGAATGTAAATCTATAAATTAGGTAAAACTCAAATAAAAACACATACTACAATCTTTCACAAGATTAAGTCAGAAAATGTTCACCAACTGGTCAAAGGGTCGTGGTGGGTCAATTTCTCTACCTGAAAAGAGGTAACATATAAGAACGGAGGAAACACTTTCTATTCCACAGGTATCCACACGCCTAAATAGAGACCCGAAAGATAAAACAAGGTAACTAGATATAAAGACAGAAACACGGTCATGGTATGACAGAACTACTGACATCGAAACATCGTCTCGGACTTCAGTCCGTTCAAATAAGGAGGTCAAGGTAAGATGAAAGAGTTCTAACGAAACCGATAAGTTCCATAAAATATAAAGGTATGTTTAACACTTTAATAAAGAAGATCAAGAGACTTTTTATGGTAACCATCGAACTATCCCTAAAGTAACTTAGATATCTAACGAAACTCATCATATAAGAAAAAGTGATATAACTAAGAAGGTTAGGTACTTGTATAAAAAGTAGATAGACACAAGAGAAAATAAAGAGAGTAGTGACAAAATATCAAAAGATATGTATCCAGAAAACAAAGAAATCCATCTAAATAAGGATTCATAAAATAAGAAAAGTAACGTTACCACTTACCTTAACAAAGGAATTAAAGAGACAAAAGAGTAACAATCACATATCCTTACGTCCCCTAAAGACACACAATTAAAATATAAGACGTTGAAACAATATAAGTAACTAATCGAAATCATTAAAAGACCACCTCAGAAATCCCAAAAGTTACATCTCCTAGTACGGTAGACGTTTGTCGTTCTCAAACCGAAGAAGAAAGGTTAGACCTAAGGAAATTAAAGAAAAAGAAAAGACTAACGACACCAATTTTGAAGGTTTTGATACAACTTATCATCATCACTCTCACCCGTGGGAACAGAACAAGGACTGAAATCCCCTTTAAAAAAGTTAAAAAGTGGTAACTCCTATTACAAACGACACACAAATAGTGTATACCGAAAATAATACAACTCCATACAAGGAAGATACGGACGAAAGACCTATCAAAATTAGTATTTACCTACAACTTAAAACAGTTTCCGAAAGAGACGTAGGTAACTCTATTAGTAATCCGAAGATAGAAAGTTAAACAATTACACTACATAGTGTAACTAACTAAACGCTAATTTCTTAGGAACGGAGGGACCTTATTTCGGGTGAACCAGTACTACATACTAGAAAAATTATACAACAACCAAAGACAAACGATCTTAAAACAATTCCTAAAAACGTAGATACAAGTAGTCACTACAAATGGACATCAAAAGACAAAACCACCGTAGAAACAGAACAAAACCATAATCACACTACCACCGGAATATCTTATTCAAACCTTCAAATGGAAGGAGACGTTGAAGGACCTTCTTAAACTCACCCTATGCACAATCGAGAAGAGATTTAAAAACCATCTTAAGTCCACACTTCGGCAGACCAGAACCCGAACAAACAACCAACCTTTTAAAGACTAATGTCAAAATTAAAGCACGAACACTACCCAGACAATTCTAAAAGATAAAGAAGGACCAAGTCAAACCTTTCAATATGAAAAGATCCTTAAACAGGCAAAGAAGATTCAACAGGTAAAATAACCGTATATCAACGACTATAACCAGAGAATACTAGGAAAAATAAATACACAACAGACAACACTAAAGAGGTAAAAGTAAAGATTAAAACAAATAAACTAAAAGGGGGAAACAAAGAACTACTCAGACCGATTACCAAACAGTTAAAATAAATAGAGGAGTTTCTTGGTCGAAAATCGAAACAACTAAGACCGATACCAAAGGAAACAAAGAAAAAGTAAATAAAAACGGGATTAAAAACACTAAGTAAAGGAAGATGATTGGGACGTCTAGAAGTAAAGAAAAAGATCAACGAAATCCATATCTCAATCTAATAAACAAACTAAAAAGAGAACAAAGAACTCTATTCGAACATAACGATACTTGAAGGGGAATCGTGACGAAAATGACTTAGGGTATCCAAAACCCAACAGTACAAAAGTAAAAGTAAACAAAGATACGTATAAAATTAAAGAAAAAAATAAAGAAGGCACTGAACAATCAATAAGTCTTCGCACAAATCGGAGGTATACAAACATAAAAATTATCAAAAAAAACAAAGACATCAACTGTAGATTAGAATGGTGTAACACTAGTCTTTTCTACAAACCTAAAGTAAAAAAAACTTAAATGGGTTCCGATCTAAATACCGGGTCCTACACTAGATAGGACCTCTTCCAAGACACACGTTAACTTTTTTCCCACTTTAAATAACAAAACCCCACTTTACAGGATATCTATAGTTAACCCAGATTGACCAGGTAACATAGTAAATTTCAAACACAAAAGAACGATTAAAAGACAAATCAACTAGATAGGTATCCGTAATAGTGGGGAGAGAAGTCGATTGTGGTACTACCCCGTGGGTTTGACAATGACTTGAAGTATTAATGTCTAAAACGAAACCCTAGTGTATACGATGACGATAAATCTCCTTCGATTGTATTTTAGTACATCATTTTTTTAGATTCCACCATAAGGTTAAAATAAATGAATTCGTTAGACACAGTGGACTCATTAAAAAACAGGATCTTTAGTTAACTGATCAATGAGGATCCAAAGAGAAGACGGAAACTGACATTGTATCAGGTGAGTTAAAAAACTCCCGTATCCATTTTACGACGGTATGAGTGGTATAAGTAAAAATATGTAAAGGTTTCATGAAAGTGTATACATTTTTATATAGGAGGGAAGTTTTACTTCCGTCCTTTATATGGAACAAATAGAAAAGTAAAAGTAAGAGAAAATACACGTACTACTTATTTATCGGTAAAATAGAGACTAACGAATTTAAATGACAAAAAATAAATAGGAGAAGGGGGGAAGAAGGTGAAAGGTAATCATTTTTGAAAATTCCCAATATGGTGTCCTTCAGAGCCTTAAGTGTAAAATTCTTTTGTGTGACAAATCTAAAAGAATGGAGTCTGGAATTTTAAGACAAAACTTTTATCTTCTTTTTGAATTGTTCTTTAAACTTTTTTACGAACGACACTTTAAACTTATACTTATCAATTTTACCCAGTCATATTAAATCATTCTGACGTTTTACTTAAGAGGTTTACATTAGTTCAAGTTTTTCGTTAATCACCATCTCACACAAATTATTCTTTCGACACCATGTATATGTACTACCTCATAATGAGTCGGTAATTTTTCTTATGTAAACTTAGTAAAGATTACTCCACTTACTTTGACCTCGGATAATATGTCTCACTTCATTCGGTCTTTCTTTTTGTGGTTCTGTCATATGATTACGTATATATACCTTAAATCTTTCTACCATTGCTATTGGGACATACACTCTGTCGTTTTCTCTGTGTCTACATATTTTGTCAGAAAGTCTGAGACACCCTCTCCTACTCCCACCCTACTAAACCTTCTTACCGTAACTTTGTACATATTATAGTATACACTTTACTTCACGGTCAGGTCCAAACTACGTACCATGTCCTACGAGCCCCGACCCCGTGACCCTACTGGGTCTCCCTACCATACCCCTCCCTCCACCCTCCCTCCAAGTCCTACCTCTTGTGCACCACCTAAGTACAACTACATACCGTTTTGGTTATGTTATAACATTTCATTGATCGGATGTTAATTTTATTTATTTAAATATAAATTTTTTATTATTTTATAGTCTTTCTTTCTTTTTCTTATTTTCGAGACAGACCACTGAAAACAAATCACAATAGTTTATTTTAGTTTCTCAATGTCACAATTCTTCTTTTTCTTGTCTCTTTCATTTCTTCTTTTCCCTTATTTATTTTAATGAATGTCCCTTTGATATCATTATAAAATTTTTGAGAGTTTCCATTCAAATTACCTTAATTAACGATTATACATAAACTAATTTCATAGTGTTTCATATAAATTAGAATTTAAAATTGTATTCTTTATCTACTACTCTAAAAGTTTTATATACCTATCGAACTAGTTTTATCATGGTACTCGTACAGATTAGGACTAAGAGGAATTTTTAAGTTAATTTTAATGACTTTTCATGAATTTCTCTTAATAGATATCGTGGTATCCTTCTTTCTCTTATATATATGTTATTCGTTTCATCTTTAAAGAGATAACATTAAATAAAACGGGAGACTTGAAAATTCTGTGTAAAAATTTTCCTGGTTATCCGGGTTTTACCTTAGTGAACGGGATAACTGTCGTTTAATTCTGAAATATAGAGTGTATTGAAGTCGAAGTCGGAGAGGGTCTTTACACTAGAAATTAGTTAGACCCTAACAGACTAGTCGTGATTACTCAATTAGACGTTCTATATGGGTGGGGAGTGGGGTGGGGGAGGAAAAGGGAATTTCTTTACACTGGAACGGACTTTATTAGGTGAGAAACATCTTTGGAGGAAAAAGGTAGGGGAGATGGGTATGTCTGGTAGGTAAAACACATCGAGGAATCTCGACGAAAGATGAATGATGTACCCTACGACGGATTGAGTTCTTAACCACTTATTTCGGTTAATCTAAAAGTTCAAATGAGTCAAATTTAAACAAAAAAAAAAAATTGTCTACTTTTGCAATAAGGTTTTAAATTACACACGAGTCAGTATACATTCTTGTTTTATCCATACTTTTTAGACTAACCTTTGAGTCATATACTCCCACCCGAAACACTAACCACCTAGAAGGTTACTCACTAACTCACCCCTGAATGCAAATGAGATTTCAAAGTCATAAACTTTCAAAGAACTTCCGATCAGTCTAAAGAGTTTCCTTATCAGATTGGTCGATGATACTAACAACAACAAGTCAGCGAGTTCAGTACAGACTGAAAAACACTGGGGTACTTGACGTAGTGTGGTCCGAAGGAACAGTCAGTGGTTTAGGTCTCGAACGAGTTTGAGTACAGGTAGCTCAGTCACTACGATAGGTTACTAGAACAGGAGACAGTAGGGGAAGAGGAGGACGGAAGTTCGAAAAAGTCGTAGTCCCATAAAAGATTACTCAGTCAAAAAGTGTAGTCCACCGGTTTCATAACCTCGAAGAAGTCGAAGTTGTAGACAGGAAGGTTACTTATAAGTCTCAACTAAAGGAAATTCTGACCGACCAAACTAGAACGAAAGGTTTCCTTTCGATGAGACTATCCCCACTCAATATAAGTAACCTGAAGGTTATAAATCCCTTATTCAACCTCCCCCACAATCTTAATTAATACATCTCAGATCAGTGAACCAGAGAGAACTGATTCCACGGTAAGGACAGGAGACGACACGGACCACAAAAGGTCCTGTTTCAGAGTTAACAAGTTAAAATGGACTGTGATTTTAAGAGTAAAAGATGTTCTTCATTACCAGACTATAAGTGGGAATTCACGATCATAACCTCCCCTTAGAACTCAAATTCGTAAGGAAAACATCTATAATTGATGAAGACAAAAATCGGGGTAAAAGGAGGACGGAAGTTTCAATAGACTACGGAGGTTAAGAACCTAAAGGACTTCAATGTCTCACATTAAACTAAGAAAGTACAACACATGGGGGTTGTGAGGGTTGAAACGTCCGTGAGTCTCATCTCTTTTATCCTTGTATTCAATTAATGGTTAAGAGTTAGGTGAAAGGTGGAAGATTTTGATAAAACCGTTAAAACAGACGAAAGTAGTAAAGGGGAAAACAGGGGCACTGAAATTGATTTTCTCTGTGTCTACAGGTAGTCCTCTGCTTACCTATTCTTTGGATACCATGTATATGTGTTACCTCATAATGAGTCGGTAATTTTTCTTACGTAAACTTAGTCAAGATTACTCCACCTACTTTGACCTCGGTTAATATGTCTCACTTCATTCGGTCTTTCTTTTTGTGGTTATGTCATATGATTACGTATATATACCTTAAATCTTTCTACCATTACTATTGGGACATACACTCTGTCGTTTTCTCTGTGTCCACATATCTTGTCAGAAAACCTGAGACACCCTCTCCCTCGCCTACCCTACTAAACCCTCTTACCGTAAATTTGTACATATTATAGTATATTCCTTACTTAACGGTCAGGCCCAAGCTACGTCCTATGTCCTACGAACCCCGACATATGTCCTATGTCCTACTGGGTCTCCCTACTAAGTCCCTCCCTTCACCCTCCCCCCAAGCCCTACCCCTTGTACACATATGAGCACCGTATAAGTACAACTACATACCGTTTTGGTTATGTTATAACATTTCATTAATCGGAGGTTAAATTTATTTAAATTTAAATTTTAAAAAAAGAAGTGATAATAACTCAATCTGGAGTCTTCCCCTCTTTTCTATTTCTGTATAAGTATCAATATAAATGTTTCTTTAGAATCTTGATGTAAAATTTGTTTCTCGAAGACTATACTCATTAATTAGAGTACCTCTACGTTTTACCTCTGACTGTATTAGACTTTTTTTTCGTTTTCCTTATGGACTAAGATCCTAAAAGGGAGTCCTATTTCGGGTCAAATTCTTTCACACTTTAATGTCAAGACTGAGTTCTCTAACGGTCCTACCTACTACCCGGGCCACTTCGTTCCCTAAAGAGATCCTTCCTTTTCCTTTATAGATATGAGTCTGTTAGATACCTATGTGACGTATGTTGATTTACAAGTTCAGTAGAGAGAGTTAGTGGACTCTGTCTGTAGAATTAGTTTAGGATATAAGAAGTTGTCGACTAGGTCCCAAGTGTAAATCCGATTCAACTTTAAAGATAAATCTCAGAGTTAAGATACATACTTCTTTAGTAGTTTAAAATTTTAATTAACCCTTTTATCTTATTTTCAAATCTCCGTTTATTGGTCACAATAATTAAAATATCCTTTATTATAGGAGTTTTTGTTGAAAGGGTCAATTCCTTTACGTCAATAATTTTCACTATTCGATTTTATTAAGTACTTATTTTACTTACTTACTCGTACTTTTGTGTATTTTTTGAAACCTTACCATAGTTTCGTCATGAATCCGTTTGTAGACATCATGATTCATGGATATATTCTTTCCTTCAGAGTTTTATTAATTAAAATCGAAGGTGATTTTATTTGTTCTTTTCATTCTCGATCAATCTCATTTGTCTTCTCTCCTCTATTTCTTGTCTAGTTTTTATTACTTTCTACTTTTTTCGTTTCATTTTGAAAACAAAATATTCTTTATTTTAACTGTGCGCTTGAATATCGGTCTAAATGTACTTTTTTTTTTCTTCTGTCGTTGAAAATACTAGTCTTTATTATTTTCCTCGTAGTCATTTTTAAGATAGACATAATTTGCCCATGAACCTCATCCTTTACCGTTGGATGAGGTCTTAAGATCGGACCTTTTAAGGCACCTGTCTCCTCGGATCGTCTGATTTCAGTTCCCCAACGTTTTTCAGTCTGTTCTGGCTCACTGACTCGTGTCGTGTTTTCTTACCATTCCCTTTTATACGGTCTTTTAACCTTTTAAATTTAATCTACACGTTTAAGTAACTTTTTACCTTTGGTGTTTTTGGGTGAGTTCTTATCTATTGGATTCATCAGATTAGTTAAAAATTTTAACTTAAATATTGATTTTTGGAATTACTCTTCTTTTGTGATCCTAATCTAGTAAAATGACTACTCAAGATAATTTTTGAATTCCTTCTTTATTTTAGCTAAAATATTTTTAAGAAGGTTTTTAAACTTTTCATCCTTTACGAACGGGTTATTAAGGTAAATCGGTTGCAATGGAACGATAAGTTTGGTCTATCTAATATTCTTTTGATGGTTGGTTATAAGAAGTCCTTCTATCAACGTTTTTAAAATTTGTTTAAAATCGTTTAGTTTAGTTGTTATAAATTTTTTACTACTATCAAATATTGTTTTACCCCGAATCCGATTAAATTGTAAGTTTTTAATTAATTGTATTATAGTCAAGTTAAGTCAAGTCAAGTCGGCGAGTCAGAACAGGTTGAGAAACGTTGGGGTACTTAGTGTCTTGCGGTCCGGAGGGACAGGTAGTAGTTGAGGGCCTCAAGTGAGTCTGAGTTCAGGTAACTCAGCCACTACGGTAGGTCGGTAGAGTAGGAGACAGTAGGGGAACAATAGGACGGGGTTTAGGGAGGGTCGTAGTTTTAGAAAAGGTTACTCAGTTGAGAAGTGTACTCCACCAGTTTCATGACCTCAAAGTCGAAATTGTAGTCAGGAAGGTTTCTTGTGGGTCCTGACTAGAGGAGATCTTACCTGACCAACCTAGAGGAACGTCAGGTTCCCTGAGAGTTCTCAGAAAAGGTTGTGGTGTCAAGTTTTCGTAGTTAAGAAACCGCGAGTCGGAAGAAGTGTCAGGTTGAGAGTGTAGGTATGTACTGACGACCTTTTTAGTATCGGAACTGATCTGTCTAGAATCAGCCGTTCCATTACAGAGACGAAAAGTTATACGATAGATCCAACCAGTATTGAAAAGAAGGTTCCTCATTCGCAGAAAATTAAAGTACCGACGTCAGTGGTAGACGTCACTAAAACCTCGGGGGGGTTTTATTTCAGACTGTGACAAAGGTGATAAAGGGGTAGATAAAGGGTACTTCACTACCCTGGTCTACGGTACTAGAAACAAAAGACTTACAACTCGAAATTCGGTTTAAAAATGAGAGGTTAAAGTGAAAGTAGTTCTCCGAAAAATCAAGGAGAAGTTAAAGACGGTATTCCCACCACAGTAGACGTATAGACTCCAATAACTATAAAGAGGGCCGTTAGAACTAAGGTCGAACACAAAGAAGGTCAGGTCGTAAAGAGTACTACATGAGACGTCTATTCAATTTATTCGTCCCACTGTTATATGACGGAACTGTATGAGGAAAAGGATGAACCTTGGTCAGACAACAAGGTACAGGTCAAGATTGACAATGAAGGACCGTCCGTATGTCTAAAGAGTTCTCCGTTCAGTCCACCAGACGATAAGGGTAGAGAGAGTCTTAAAAGGTGTCAACTAACACTAGGTGTGTCAGTTTCCGAAACCGTATCAGTTATTTCGTCTTTATCTACAAAGAGACCTTGAGAGAACGATAAAGGTACTAGGTCGTCTACAACCGTTAAACTAGAGACCAAGGAGAGGGAAAAGATTTTGGTCCAACTTGTAGTCCTTCAAGTGCCAAGTGCATAACGACTTCGGACCGAACCTCTTAAAACTCGTAAGGAAATGATCGTACATTCTACTCACGTTGACACACCATCAAACTCGTAAGAAACCGTAACGGAAAGAAACCCTAACCTTACTTTTGACTGGAAAAGGTCAGAACACCGGTAACGACTCAAAAGGTTTAAACGACCGTATAACTCCCGTCGTGAAAGTGTCGTAGTAGAAAGTCCTAAACTTTGTCGAGTTGACCTTAAGGTAGTAGAGGTGATCGAAACAAGTATCACTACGAAAGATTCCGGGTGAACTGAAGTGTAAGGTTCTGCAGACCGAGATCTACTCATTAGTGTGGTAGCACTAATAGACCCAGTACTTCTGGAAAAAACATGTCAAGAAGGCACATAAGAACGGTAGCGAAGAATTATGGAAGACGAAAACAATGGTAAAGACAGGAATAGCTCGGGTAGAAACGTACTTTATAAAGGAACCATAGAGAGTAAAAGAACTTCTCTAGAGATCTGAAAGGGTAAGACAACAAAAGGAGCCAAAGAAACGTAAGTAACGACTTCTTCAGAAAGAATAGAGAAGAACGATAAGAAACCTTGAGACGTAAGTCTACGAATATAGAAAGGAAAAGAGGAAACGAAAAGCGGAGAGAAGAAAAGTGTCGATAAACATTCCGGAGGAGTCTGTCGGTAATCCGAAAAAACGTAAATAAAAGGTACCCTTACCAGAGCTAGGAACAGAGGACATGTTACAGTGCTTGGAGTAAGGTATCAAGTAGTCCGTGAGAAAGATAGTCTAGATCCGGGAATTTAGATAAAGAGTGAAGGTGACATATTAGTATTCCCTAAACTAAATCCAGTATGGACTTACCAGATCACCAAAAGGGATGAAAGAAGTTAAACTCAGACTTAAACCATTATTCCTCAAGTACTAGACTCGGTGTCAGTCGAGGACCAGAACAAAAACAACTGACATATCTCGAAGAGGTAGAAACCGATGTTTCTTATATTAGTTAGAATAAAGCCACAACTGGTAGACCACTACAGGTACACATCTCAGAAGAGAACACAAGAACCTTCTCCCACAAATGATACTGGTCACGTAAAAGAACCGTTTTGAGATAATCTGAAACGGGACGAAGTAAGACGTAAGGTTCCGGTTTAAACGGACAATGAGGTCCACAAAGAACTGAAGGATGAAAACGTAAGGTCAGGGGATATTACTTTTTCCGTAGAAAAAAACTCACAATCAAGATTTTCCAGAACATCCAGAAGTATTTTGGTAAGTTGAAGTCGAAGAAGTCGCAATGACCAACCCCGTACCTGAACCTAATAGTACTATAACTTACCAAACGGAACCTCTGTTTGTCTCTTGTAAGACAGCAAAAACTCTGATGTAGGTTCATGACGTAAAGTCTGAGAAAACAATCGGTACTACCGATGAGGTAAAGAGGACTCCCTAAGGACGGGTGTCATCATCTATATTACCAGTAGACTCAATTTAAGTGGGTAAGGTCAGGTAAAATCAAGCGACTAAGGATCTTACAGCTGTAAGTGAGAACGGTAGAGAACAAACTGGTGAAGGTTAAACGGAACTAAGTATCTAGACTGTAAGGTCCAAGGATACGTTAACGAGAAATGTCGTAGCCTGGAACGAAGATAGTGGACAGTGTAGGTGTCGACCCATAACGAAAACGAAACCGAGGTAGGGAAGTAAGAAAGACCTCAATAAAGAGGTGACTAGAGGACATCGTATAACCCGTGGATGACTGGACTCATAAGGAGAAAGTCATAGGATAGAAAAACGGAAAAGTATGACAAGTACCCCAAGAGTTCCGTTCTTATGACTTCACCAAACGGTAAGGGAAGAGGTCACCCGGTATAAGAAAGTCTGAAGAGGTGGTACTGGACGGACAGAATCCAACGGGGTACCCGTACCGAATCAAAGTAACTCAAGTTGTTCCGACACCAGGATCACACTAATCTAACTGATCAAAAGACACTCATACCAAAGTCACATAGACGGGAGACTACGAGAGAACGTTGTGGATGGTAGAATGAACCCAAAGAGAATGGAACCCGTACCCCACAGAGAAGTGTCGACGAGGTCGTTTCGTGTCGGAGACGAGGAATGGAACCTACTTCCCATAGAGGAGTGGCGACGGGAAGGACTGAAAGTTGCACCCTACCGAGGAGATCCGAGAGGACACGGGTGCGTCGGTGACGAAGAACCTCCACCCCAACGAGGAGGACCGGCGACGGAGACCGGAGTCCGTGCCCCACCGAGGATCGGTATAATAGTAATGTTATTCACGGCATTTTTCTAAACCATTTTAAGTGATAGGTAAAGACAATATTTAAGAGTCTTTTAATCGTTCTTTTCCCTTAAAGAAGTCCAACTATTTCTTACAGATACTTTTGAAAACTCAATTATACTAGGAATTAACCTTTACTACCTTATAAAAGCGATATGATAGTCCTAGTTCTGTGTGTACAGATGAGAGTGATGAAGAGTTTTAATATGATCTTCAAGATCAATCCCGTCAACTCTTTTTTTTAACTTCTGTAGTCAAACCTTTCTTTCTTTGGACAAACATAAACGACAGTTGTACTGATACACACATCTTTAAAAATACTTGAGATGTTTTTCGATGATCTTGAATATATACTCAAATGGTTAAATCGTCTTATATGATGGTCATTCGTCTTTCGTTAACGTAAATATATATGATCGTTGTTTGTATTTTAAGTTTTTCATGATGAATGTTCTCACAGTTTTTTATTATTTATGGATCGTTATAGAGACCCCTTATTTCCCCATACGTCCTATGGAGTTCACTTTTTGATGTTTTATAACGACTTTCCTTAAAATTTTCTAGATTTATTTAATATATATGTGCAACGAGTACCCTGTCTTCCAAGTTATAATATTAAATTTAAAGTAGTTTAATTAGAAATTCAAGTTCATAGATAGTTTTATGGTCATCCTTAATAAACATCCTTGACTGTTCGACTAAGATTCGTAAATATACCTTTACGTTTATTAGATTTTGTCAGTTTTGTTAAAACTTTTTCTTGTTTCGACCTCCCGAGTGTGAAAAATTTAAATTTTGAATGTTTCAGATAACGTTAATTTTACAACATCACGACCGAAGGTCTCTTCCGTTACCGTGGGGTGAGGTCATGAGAACGGACCTTTTAGGGTACCTGCCTCCTCGGACCATCCGACGTCAGGTACACCAGCGATTCTCAGCCTGTACTGACTCACTGAAGTGAAAGTGAAAAGTGAAAGTACGTAACCTCTTCCTTTACCATTTGGATGAGGTTACAAGAACCGACCTCTTAGGGCCCCTGCCCCCTCGGACCACCCGACGGCAGATACCCCAGCGTGTCTCAGTCTGTGCTGACTTCACTGAATCGTCGTCGTCGTCGTCACAACCGAAGTATTATCTATTCTTCTTATATTGTCTTATATTATACTGTCTTATATTAGGTCGTTTCATAGGTATGTATGTACCTGATTACTAAAAACTGTTGCCACGTTTCAGTTAAGTACCTCTTTCCTATCAAGAAAGTTGTTGACCTGTGGGTGGTACTGTTTTGATTTAAAACTACGTATGTAATATGGTATATGTTATTAATGAACTTTTACATAGTATCTGGTTTACATGTTGGTGTTTTATATTAAAGATCTTATTTTGTTGGTTTTAGAAACATAAGAGTCTAATCTTTTACAAAACACTATACTTAGGATTTTGGTAAGTGTTTTCTTTTTAATATTTAACACCTGAAGTACTTTTAAATTTTGAAATTACACGAAAATCTATAATACAATTCTCTTACATTACTGTTCGGTATCTGACCTTTTTTTTATAAACGTTTCGTGTATAGACTATTTCCTGAATACAGATCTTATATATTTATGGGGAGTCTCGAGTTATGATTCTTTTGTTGGATTACTTTTTTTTTCACGTTTTTATAAACTTGTCTATGAAGTTATTTCTTCTATAGACATATCATGTATTCCTGTACTTTTAAACGATTTGTAGTAATCTTCCTCTCGTGACCTTAAGAGTATGTGACGACCATCCTTACATTTTATAGTACCTTTGAGACCTTTTGTCAAACTGTCAAAAAAAGAATTTCAATTTGTATACAGATGGTATACTAGGTAGGTAAGGTGAGGATCCATAAATGAGTTCTCTTTAATGTTGTATGTAAGTATGTTTCTGAACATGTAGTCACAATGATCGTCTAAATAAACATCATTGAAGTTTGAACCTTGTTTGGTTTAATAATTAATTGTTCTTTCTTCTATTTCTTTGTCAGTATATAAACATGTTTCCTTACAATGAGTCTTTACTTTCCCTACTCGATAACTACGTGTGTCGATGTAATTAATCAGAGTTTTATTAATACAACTAACCTTTTTCGGTCTATTTTTCCCTTGTATGGTATACTCAAGTAAATATGTTTTAAGATTTTTACATTTCATGAGATGTCACTGTCTTTCATTTAGACTCCTACTAACTCCTGTACTCCTACCTTAATGGTTGTACATACTCTCTTGAAAACAGCCACTACTTATCAAATATACCTACATCTAGAGAAATAACAACACTACCAAAGTATTCATATATGTATACAGTTTTGAAGAAATTAACATACGACATTTATACACGTAAAGGAAAGTACGGTCTTCCAAGTCCGTGTACGACGGAGAAAGAATTAATCATCTTTTCTCTCAGACGAAGAGTATATCGAACTTATATGTAGAGTCTTAAATCTGAATGAACGGGACTACCCGTACCGATTATAGAACAAGAATAAGAACTTGTTTAGTGTGATAAAACACTTATCATATATACCGAATATTGTTAATTTTGGATTGGGATCTCGTACTTTACTTCAAGATTTGGTATACCAACCTTTAAGACCCGACAATTCTAACCTCTTCTCTCATTATTTAAGATCCCTCTGGTGTTTTTTTACATTGAATGTCTAAAATTTACTAACTCCTATAAAATTTAGAGTCTTAAAGAGTAGTTTAGGGAGAGTTTTCGATATATAAAACTAGTCCAGTTGTTTATAAAAACCCAGAGGACGAGTAAACAGTTCGTTATACTATCTGAGATTCTATGTCGTTATTATCGTTTTGTTGTAGGGACGGAAGTACTTCTAGTGTAAGACCACACTCTCTGTCTAGTACTATTTCATGTGTTTGAATAGTAAAATTCGTCGTTAGTACAAAAAATTATTTTAACTTTATACTGTTCACCTTTATCAATATCCCGATAAAATTGAAAATAATACTTTATAAAGAACGTACGTTTCAATATTTATATATCAATATTTATATATGTTCGTACGAACATATATATTTTTAAATATAAACGTATACGTGGTGATTCAAACTTATTATCTTTTAATGATTATGTAAACTTTGGGTACAAAAGTGAAGATGGTATATGGTATAGACAAATCTCCCCCAATGACATGTATCCTACTTTTCTTTCAGAGATACTCCGGAGAGATGTAAAATTCCTCTCTGGATTTACTTCCTTACTTGACTCGATATACTACTAGAACCCCTTGTCATAAGGTCCGCATACTTTATCGTTTACGTTCAGTAATCTATATTTACTTGAGACAACAAACTCCTTTTCGTTCTTCTCGTGATACCGGTTACTCTAGACCAATTCGGAAATTTCCGACACTGTTGTTCTCATCTAAAAGTATAAAGAGACCATCAGGTCACCAATTCTGAGATACGAAGGTTACGTCCTCCGACTCTAAGTTAGGGACCAGTTCATTGATTCTAGGGTGTACGACGTACTAGTTTTTTTTTTTTTTTTTCCTCTCTCATCTAAAATAAAGTTTACACCAATCTTTAGTAACCTTTTTAACTCGTTTCCACACTACACCAGACTAAAATGAGATTTCTTTTATAATGAGACTAACAATCCCTTGTTCCTTCCTACTTCTTAGTAAGTATGTCAGGTTCCTTCTCTCTATTACCACCGAATCTGTTCCTATTCCGTTAATTAACCTAAATATTAATTAACCCAAACCCTATGTAAAATTTCAATGTCGACTGTACTGAAGAACTATTTATACTGTATATTTTCTTTCTTTCTTTAGTTTATATTGGTGATCAAGACCGTTGAGTCACTTGACACCACGATAAAGGATTTTGTACTTTGTAGTTTCGTCCTTACCCAACCTCCTGTTAGTTCTCACTACAAAACCGGTACTATTCATACTTTACGGATAGTCTATACCTTACTTTCTATAACTCATCCGTGAACCCTATTAAAACCTTCTCTTAAAGTACCGTCTTTAGTCCTTTTTTTATATCAGGTAGGTATCTTCTCCTTGTCTTACTATCTCGTTACTTGTTTTCTCTGTTTTTAGATTGGGAGTATTTCGAATATGAGATCACTGTTATCGGTTACAAAGAAATTAAATCGAGTAATACACGATGTATAACCCCGAAGGCTCCACCACGAACACCATTTCTCGGACGGACGGTTACGTTCTCTATATTCTCTAGGTCCAGGTTAGGGACCCAACCCTTCTAGGGGACCTCCTCCCCTGCTGTTGGGTGAGGTCATAAGAACGAACCTCTTAGGGTACCTGTCTCCTCGGAACATCCGATACCAGGTATCACAGTGTTCTCGACTTGTGTCGACTTCACTGTCGTATGTACGTACACGATGTATAGTAAGATTCATGAAGTGAATTTTATTGTATATTATACGTGTTTTAGGATACACTATCCACAATGGTGATATAAGTAAAAACTTTACTCCTTTAATTCTTTTTCATTTCCATTCTCTGAATGGTTTCCGGTATAACGATTATCTACTATCTCTTTAAACTTGACTCAGGTCAGGACCTCAGACACAAGAATCGATAGTGTAATACAGAGTAAGTTTTCTTTTTATTAAGTCCCCACCAGGATTCTACTGCCTCCTTATCCTACCCCTCTGGTGAAAAAGGGGGTGTTTAAGTAACTTTCTTGTAAACTTACGACTCGTTTAAGGTGTTTTGTTGAAGACTTATGACCGTCTCCTTTAGTCCGTGTGTCTTTCCGTCGGGTAACAGAAGTTTTCCTCCATCCTGTTCCATATTTTCTATTTTTCTCTCCGTTTTCTCCATCCCTACCTCTAGGGAGGGTCCTTCCCTCAGAATTTTGTCTCTCTTCTAAGGTTTATGGTCCTTTGTGAGAGTGGTCACCCAGACACCGTTTAGAACTTTATAGTCTCCCGTTGTATTGGTCCTCCTTTTTATTTATTTATTTATTTATTTGGGGTGTTTAATACACGGATTACCGTTGAGAGTCGACTCTTCGTTGGGTCTGTGAGTGTAGACGGTGATCGTTCGTCCCCGACCTGTCCCTCCGCGTCCGACGTAACGAATCCCATTCCGGGTCCGGACTTACGGGGCTCCCGTCAGACTCCCTTGATTGAACTCTATCGTTAGGTCTGACACCCTATCGGTCTCTCTCTCTCTTTTCTCTCTCTCTCTCTCTCTCTCTCTCTCTCTCTCTCCCTTGATAGGATACTTTTCGGGATTGGATTCTGTGACGGTTCGGGCGAGTGTCTTGTTGCCTGACTCGTTCCGATCGGTCGAAGTCTGGTCGGGTAGGGGACGATCTCTGTCCGTCCGCCCCTGTCAGTCTCGGTCTGAAGTAACGATTGGTTCTGAAGAACCCTAAGACCTACCAACTGTAGGTGGCCCTCGCAGAGTAGGTCTCTAGTCGAGGTGTCTTCTCTGTGTCCCGTGTGGACTCTTTAGTACGGGTAACATGTGGGGGTTTTTGACTTACCGACCCAGTCCCCTCCACTGTTCTACGTTGGGGGTGTACCCCCACTGACGTAAGCGGTTCGTGGACCAGTGGACTCGACGAGTCTGGACCCTTCCCGTGTTTTGCGTCCGGGTGGCTCAGACGTGGAAACACCTCATGGGCTCTTGGACTTGGACTCACCGAATCTGGAATTCACGTACGTTGGGTCCCGTATGGAGTCTGTCAAGGGTCGTCTCGTTAGATCTCGGACTCTTCACATCTGGTACTTTCGTGTTTGTGACACTCGTCCACGTTTGGGTCACACCGACTTTGTGATACTCGTGAGGGGTGTATACGGTCTCTACAAACGAACGTCACAAGGAGGGAGGGGTATCGTACTGACTTGTTCACTCACATTTTTTCACTGGTGGTAGCGGGGGAGTACAGCCCCACCTTTAATCTGTGACTTCTCTGGTCGTTTGTCTTCTTCGATTTTACTTGTCTCCCTTGGTGAAACCTTCACTGTCCACGTTATCTAATTTTGGGACATCAATCGTGGTTGATGTATCCTTCCCCGGATATCTAGGACTCTTCATATTCGACCTAGTTCCTTGTTAGACTATTACTTGACTGGGGTGTGACAGGTGTTGTCGAGGTCTCTTTAAGGACCTATATAAAAATGATAATAGTAAAAAAGAATTAAAAATTAAAAAAAATAAAAATTCAGGAGATAATGAGGAAATTAAAAGTAAAAATATTGTATGATAATGGAACGGTTTTTTCCGGGATAAAAATTTCGTATGAAGTATATATGTAAAATATTAAAAACACTGAAACAAAACAAGAAAATCATAACATTAAAACTCTTAGATTGGAGATGAGATCTAAAAATTAGAAACGAAAAACCATAAAGAATAGTTGAAACATGGAAATTCTGGGTTAGAAGTCATGGGTAAAAATGAACCCTCACTCTAATGACCGAACTAGCGAGAGAGGTTGAAAACTGAGAGAAATAAGAGGTGGTCCAACGGAGATAAAGGAGGGAGGGAGAAGAGAAGAGATGGGTTGAGACACTTAGAGAAACACACAAGGTCCGACACCTCTTGTGAATCCCTTGTCTTATGACCGACCTAGACAGAGAGAGGAAGACTAAAGGGGAAAAGAGGAGGACCGGTGAAGACAGAGGAAGGAGGAAGAAAAGAAGAGACACATTAAGGTACTTGTAGAGACTCCCCAAGTATGACACCTCTCGTGTACCCCTTCACTAATGACCGATCGAACGAGAGAGGGGAAAACTAATGGGGAGAAGAGGTGGACCAGTGGAGATAGAGGGAGGAGGGAGAAGAGAAGAGGTACATTGAGACACTTGGAGAGGTTCTCAGGGAGTGACTCCTCTTTGAAAAGTAGTAATTGGATCTACAAAATAGTAGCCACGACATATCTACCACTTCAGAATTCCGATGACATTCTTATTCTGACTTTTGGTCTTCGTCCTCCAAATTCAGGTTTTGGACTCTTGTGGTCTCTGAGGACTGGGTCCCTTGTAATTAACTACTCTCGAGTAGATTTCGGAGGTATGGATGTGACTTTGGTTCGTGGTGGGTTCTCGGTTGTTCAAGGTCTCGTTCTGTATGGTGCGTTTAAGAGGTCGTTGTGTCCTTGTATCGGGACTCGAAGTTATATGTTCGACGGGTTTCAGTGCGGTTCGGGTGACTGTAAAGTTTTGAGTGATGACCTATAAACTAACGTGAGGTCTCTCTTCTTTAAGTCGAGGTGGGTGGTCTTGTGACCGTGTTCGAAGGGATTGTCCTTTTGAACTTTTCGGTGAACAGGTTGGGGTGGGTACCTCTCCTTGGAGATGTTGTTTCTCCTTCGTGTTTGACGGTCTTATGCCTTTCCGGTGGGATTTATGTCGTTAAATTTGTTCTACTTTTCCGTCTCTTTATGAGTCGTCCATTACTTTTCTTTACTCCTGTCGGAGTCTCTGGAGACCCTGTTACACTTTACGGGGTTGTAAGCTTAGTATCCTCAGCGTCTTCTTCTTCTGTTTTTCTTTCTGGTGCTCTTTTATGAACTCCTCTATTATCAACTTTTGAAGGGATTTTATCCCTTCCTTTATCAGTACGTTTAGGTTCTTTGGACCTTTCCGGGTTTGTCCTATTTGGGTTCCATTTTGTAGCGTTCTGTGTATAATTAGTTTAATTGTTTCTAGTTTGTGTTTCTTGTTTACAATTTTGGTCTTTCCCTTTTTGTTGTTTATTGTGAGTTCCCCTAAGGGTATTCTCATTGTCGACTAGAAAATTATCTTTGAGAAGTCCGGTCTTCCCTTACCGTCCTGTATGAATTACAGTACTTTCTCTTTTTGGATGTTGGGTCTAATGACATGGGTCGTTCCTAGAGTAAGTTTATACTTCCTCTTTAGTTTTCGAAATGTCTGTTCGTTTTCGACTCTCTTAAATCGTGGTTATTTGGTCGAGAGGTCGTTTACGATTTCCTAGAAGAGATCTGTCCTTTGTGTCTTTCCCACATATTTGAGTTCGGGTTTTGTTGTTTCATTTACCGTTTCCCTAGTATGAATAGTTATTAATTGAATTTACATTTACCCAACTTGTGGGGTCGGTTTTCTGTTTCTGACCGACTTGCCTATATTTTTGTGCTGGGAATGTATACAATAGATGTTCTCTGGGTGGAGTTTTGTTCCCTGTGTATGTCTGACTTTCACTTCCAGACCTTTTTGTATAAGGTGTGTTTATCTCTGGTTTTCTTTCGTCCTCCTCGTTATGAGTATAGTCCATTTTGTCTGAAATTTTATTTCCGTCACTTTTCTCTGTTTCTTCCTGTGATGTATTACTAGTTTCCTAGTTAGGTTCTTCTTCTATATTGTTAATATTTATATATACGTGGGTTGTATTCTCGTGGTATTATACATTCCGTTTACGATTGTTCATACTTTCCCCTTTAATTGTCATTGTGTCATTATCACCCTGAAATTATGGAGTGAGTGTGGTTACCTATCTACTTGATTTGTCTTTTGATTGTTCCTTTGTGTTTGAAATTTACTAAGATACCTAGTCAATCTGGGTTAACTATAGATGTCCTGTAAAGTGGGGGTTTTGTTACTTAAAGTGGAAAAAGAGTACACGTGTACCTTGGAAGAGGTCCTATCTAGTGTAGGACCCGGTATTGACTTTAGTAAGGTTCGTAGAAAAGACTGGTGTTACGTCATTCTAATCTACAGTTATTGATAATTTTTAAGGTCGTATACCTCCGACTTGTTGTACGACGACTTATTGTTTGTTTAATGTCTTCTTTAGTTTTTTCTTTAGTTTTATACGTATCTTTACTTACTTTTACTTTTGTGTTGTTGGGTTTTGGATACCCTGTGACATTTTCCCCACGATTCCCCTTCCAACTGTCGTTATGTCCGAGTGGAGTTCTTTATTCTTTTTTCAGTTGATTTATTGGATTGAGATGTGGATTTTGTTGATCTTTTCCTTCTTTACTTCTTGGGGTCCCAATCATCTTTCTTTCTTTAGAATTTTTAATCCCTTTTTTATTTACGTTTTGTTTGTTTGTTTCTTTTCTCTGGTATCGTTTTGAGTTGTTTCGTTTTTCGACCAAGAAACTCTTCTATTTATTTTAGCTGTTTGTTAATCGGTCTGAGTAGTTCTTTGTTTCTGTCTTCTTAGTTTAGTTGTTTTAATCTTTACTTTTACCTCTCTAGTGTTGTCTGTTGTGTCTATATGTTTCCTAGTATTCTCTGATGATAGTCGTTAATATACGGTTATTTTACCTGTTACACCTTCTTTACCTGTTTAAGAATATTCTCATATTGAAAGGTTTTGGCTTGGTCCTTCTTTATCTTTTAGAATTGTCCGGGTAGTGTTGGTGTCTTTAACTTTGACATTGGTCTTTAGAAGGTCGTTTGTTTTCGGGTCCAGGTCTGCCGAAGTGTCGACTTAAGATGGTTTTTAAATCTCTTCTCGATTATGGATAGGATGAGTTTGAGAAGGTCTTTTAACGTTTTCTTCCATTTGGAGGTTTGAGTAAGATACTCCGGTGGTAGTGTGATTATGGTTTTGGACTGTTTCTACGGTGTTTATTTCTTTTGATGTCCGGTTATAGTGACTACTTGTAACTACGTTTTTAGGAATTGTTTTAAGATCGTTTGTCTTAAGTTGTGGTATGTTTTTTATAGTATGTAGTACTGGTTCATCCGAAATAGGGTCACTACGTTCCCAAAAAGTTATAGGTGTTTAGTTAGTTTCATTATGTGGTGTAATCGTTTAACTTTCCATTTTTGGTATACTAATAGAGTTGTCTACGTCTCTTTCGGAAACTGTTTCAAGTTGTAGGTAAATACTCTTTTTTTTTTTTGAGGTTTTTCGTCCTTATCTTTCTTATATGAAGTTTTATTATTTTCGATATTTACTGTTTGGGTATTGTTTGTAATAGGAGTTACCACTTTTTAACTTTCTAAAAGGGGATTTCAGTCCTTGTTCTGTTCACACAGGTGAAAGTAGTGATGATAAGGTTGTATCACAAACTTCAAAACCGGTTTCGTTAGTCGTCTTTTTCTTTATTTTACTTAAGTCTAACCTTTTCTTCTTCATTTTGACAGTGACAAACGTCTACTGTACTAGGAGATGTATCTTTTGGGATTTCTGAGGTGGTCTTTTAATGATCTCAATTATTTACTTATATTATTTCAACGTCTTATATTTTAATTGTGTGTCTTTAGGGAACGTAAGGATATGTGATTGTTAGTCTTTTGTCTTTCTCTTTAATTCCTTTGTTCGGGTAAGTGGTGACGTTGCTTTTCTGATTTTATGATTCCTTATTTAGATGGATTTGTTTGTTTTCTGGATATATATCTTTTGATATTTTGTCACTACTTTCTTTAGTTTCTTCTGTGTTTATCTACTTCTTTATGTGGTACAAGTACCTAACCTTCTTAGTTATATTACTTTTACTCATATGATGGGTTTCGTTAAATATCTAAGTTACGTTAGGGATAGTTCGATGGTTACCATAAAAAGTGTCTCGATCTTGTTTATTAAAGTGTTAAACATGCCTCTATGTTTTTTGGAGCTTATCGGTTTCGTTAGAACTCTTTCATCTTACATTGACCTCCTTAGTTGGACGGACTGAAGTCCGAGATGATGTTTCGATGTCAGTTCTGTCATATTATGACCGTGTTCTTGTCTTTATATCTAGTTACCTTGTTTTATCTTTCTGGTCTCTATTTAGGTGTGTGGATACCTGTGGAATAGAAAGTGTTTCCTCCGTTCTTATATGTTACGTCTTTTCTGTTAGAGAAATTGTTCACCACGACTTTTTTGACTAGTTGGTGAACATTTTCTTACTTTGATCTTGTGAAAGATTGTGGTATGTGTTTTTATTTGAGTTTTACTTAATTTCTAGATTTGCATTCTGGTCTTTGATAATTTGAGAATCTCCTTTTGTATCCGTTTTATCAGAGGCTGTATTTAGTGTCGTCCTAGGAGATACTGGGTGGAGGGTCTCATAACCTTTATTTTCGTTTTTATTTGTTTACCCTGGATTAATTTTAATTTTCGAAGACGTGTTGTTTCCTTTGATTCCCGTTCCACTTTTCTGTCGGAAATCTTGCCCTCGTTTATTATCGTTTGTTTCGTTACCTGTTTCTTAATTAGAGTTATTTATGTTCGTCCAGGACGTCGAGTTAAGGCCTTTTTATTTACTTGGTTAGTTTTTTACCCGGTTTCTTGATTTGTCTGTAAAGAGGTTTCTTCTGTATGTCTACCGATTGTTTGTGTACTTTTCTACGAGTTGTAGTGAGGAATTGTCTCGTTACGTTTAGTTTTGGTGTTACTCCATGGTAAAGTGTGGTCAGTCTTACCGACGATAGGTTTACAGATGTTCGTTATTTACGACCTCTCCCACACCTCTTTTCCCTTGGGAGACTGTGACAACCACCCTTACGTTTGATCATGTCGGTGATACCTCTTGTCACACCTCTAAGGAACTTTCACTTTCACTTCAGCGAGTCAGCACAGACTGAGATACACTGGGGTACCTGACATTGGGTGGTCCGAGGAGTCAGGTACCCTAAAAGGTCCGTTCTCATAACCTCACCTAACGGTAAAGGAAGAGGTCCCCTAGAAGGGTTGGGTCCCTAACTTGAGACGTCCGTCTATGAAATGGTAGACTCGGTGGTCCCTTCGGAATTTTTTGACCTTTATCCTGACGGTATACTGGATCGTTAGGGTGGAGACCCGTATGTGTGACTCCTTTGGTCTTAACTTTCTCTGTGTACATGGGGTTACAAGTAGTGTCGTGACAAATATTATGGGTCCTGTACCTTTATTAGATCTTCGGGTAGTCGTCTGTTTACCTATTCTTTCAACACATGTATATGTGTTACCTTATAATGAGTCGGTAATTTTTCTTATGTAAACTTAGTTAAGATTACTCCACCTACTTTGACCTCGGATAATATGTCTCACTTCATTCAGTCTTTCCTCTTGTGGTTATGTCATATGATTGAGTATATATGCCTTAGATCTTTTACCATTACTATTGGGATATACGTTCTATCGTTTTCTCCGTATCTACATATCTTGTAAGAAAACCTGAGACACCCTCTCCCGTTCCCACCCTACTAACCCCTCTTATCGTAACTTTGTACATATAATAGTATACACTTTGTCTAGGGGTCAGGTCCAAGCTACGTACTCTGTCCCACGAGTCCCGACCACGTGACCCTACGGGGTCTCCCTACCCTACCCCTACCTTCACCCTTCCCCCATGTGTTACTCCTTGTGTACATGTGGACACCGTCTAGGTACAGTTACATACCGTTTTGGTGATGTTATAATATTTCAATCATTGGAGGTTAATTTTATTTAAATATAATTTTTTTATTTTTATATAATTTTTAATTTAAATTTTTCTCTTTATTAATTATATATCTATTTACACTTCCGTATATTTAAAACTCTACATCAAAAAACACTGTCTCCCTATATAGTATACAGATCTTTCCCTCCTTACTATTTCTTTGAGTGTCCTTTAATACGTCGTCCACGAAAGTTTAATCGTATAAACAAGCCAGGGGTACTGTTGTGATTTACGATCTAATATACTAAGAGTAAAGGTGTGTATTCTGTTTGTTCATTACCGAAACCCGTCTCTAAACAAACGTCCTATACTTCTCTGCGGGAATATAGAATCCCAATATCGGGATTGAGATTTCATTTGCTGTTGTCAAATACGTCTCATTCATGTATATGAAGTTTTACTACACTAGTTTTCCCGTATGGCAATTCAAAGTCAAGTCAAGTCAGCGAGTCAGTACAGGCTGAGAAACGTTGGGGTACTTAGTGTCGTGCGGTCCGGAGGGACAGGTAGTCATAGAGGGCCTCAAGTGAGTTCGAGTGCAGGTAACTCAACCACTACGGTAGGTCGGTAGAGTAGGAGACGGTAGTGAAGAGGAGGACGGGGGTTAGGGAGGGTCGTAGTCTCAAAAAAAGGTTACTCAGTTGAGAAGTGCACTCCACCGGTTTCATGACCTCAAAGTCGAAATCGTAGTAAGGAAGGTTTCTTGTAAGTCCCGACTAGAGGAAATCTTACCTGTCCAACCTAGAGGAACGTCAGGTTCCCTGAGAGTTCTCAGAAGAGGTCGTGTGTAGGTTTAACACTGTATAACAATGGACACGGATTTCGTAGTCGGTCAGAGAGTACCTCGTCTAACACTTCTCCTAAAATATCTAGTAAATCATCGATACGACAGAACGAATCCTAAATCCGGTCTTACCCTCACACTACCCGGACATCCGTTTATCGATCACACACCGTACCGGTGTGTTCTTCGAAGTCGTAAGGTGGGAAACATGAAGACAATAAAAATTGAACGTGGTATTGCCATACACGTCTTTATTCAGGTACCTACATTCATTTATGTCTTTTTAGAAAGAAGAACCCTACGAAGGTAAAAGTATAGTCGTTCTAGTATTATTATGGTACACTAAGATTCCTCGTTAAATAATGATTTGTAGATGAGTAATTATCGAACCATTTTTCCTTATGTGTAGAAATAGACAACGAAATGTTACTAGAATACATAATAGGTACGAAACTATTAATTTCCATCACCGAATATAGAAACTTAATTACTCTAAAATATTCCTATACCATCGTTTAATATTTTCATATAACCGAAATTTTTTAATTAAAATTTCAATTCTGGAAATTTTATAGGTTTATAGAACGAAGTCCTATTTTGGGTTATCAACCCATATCAAAATTTCATTTTCCCTTTCTTTCTACTTTTTCACTCTCTTCTCTTCTTCCCTCCCTCCTTTCTCCCTTCCTTTCCTCTTTCCTTTTTTCCCTCCTTTTTTCTATTCTTTCCCTAAAAGGGGAGTTTACAGGTACCTAGATAAAAGTAAGAAAATTCACAGGTAGAAAGAAGTTTAAATTTCTTTGACGTTTATTAATCCAATGTATAAATTACCGACTTAGATTGAATTGAGTTTTGACGTGGAGAGAACTACTTCTTTACTCCCCGATGATCCCTCTATAAAACAAGTGCGAATATAGGGTCACAAAGATAAGAGTCTTGTGATCGTAACTGTACAAAACACACTTTGTTTTACTTTTTATGTACTCAATGATATTCTAAAAGGGATCACGGAGTCTGCCAATTTTTCAGACAGACGTTACGTTCTCTAGTCCCAAACTAAGGACTCAGTCCTTCTAGCGAACTTCTTCCTTTTCCGTTGGGTGAGGTCATAAGAACGGACCTTTTAGGGTACCTACCTTCTCGAACCACCCGATGTCAGGTACCCCAGTGTTTCTGAGTCTGTATTGACTCGTGTACGTGTGATCTGATCAGAAAAGATATGCGATATCCGTTAAAATTATATAGGTTTAACCTTTTATACCTAATTTATACTAAAATAGTAGTTGTACTATTTTATTTAATTACTAGAGGTCAGTCAGATTCAAGGTTACCCTGAAGGTTGTTAGTAAGTCCATAAATTTAATTGTATATAGAACACGTGTGATTCACGTCCGCCGACGCTGGTCGAGTGATTCACACCGGTTCTCCTCAATGGGGTGTAGGCTCCAGTCCCCGTCACCGGCTCTAACGGTCCGACGCTTCCGTGTCCTTACCGGTTCTCCTCGTTGGGACGTGGTCTCCGGTCCTCGTCACCGGTCCTCCTCGGTGGGGTGCAGGTTCCTCGGAACCGACGGGCCCGCGTCCTCCCGGATCTCCTCGATAGAGTGAACTTCCAGTCCTTCCCGTCGACACTCCTCTATGGGAAGTAGGTTCCATTCCTCGTCTCCGACACGAAACGACCACGTCGGCACTTCTCTATGTGGTACGGCTTCCATTCTCTTTGGGTTCATTCTACCATCTACTACGTTCTCCTGTAGTCTCTCGTCTGTGTGACTTTGGTATGAGTGTCTTTTGATCAGTTAGATTAGTGTGATCCTGGTGTCGAAACAGATTGAGTCACTTTGATTCGGTACGGGTGTCCCGTTGGGTTCTGCCCGCCCAGTACCACCTCTCCATACTGCCTTACACCAGGTGACCTCTTCCCTTACCGTTTGGTGAAGTGATAAGAACGGAACTCTTGGGGTACTTGTCATACTTTTTCGTTTTTCTATCCTATGACTTTCTCCTTATGGGTCCAGTCATCCACGGGTTATACGATGCCCTCTAGTCATCTCTTTATTGAGGTCTTTCTTACTTCCTTAGCTCGGTTTCGTTTTTGTTATGAGTCGACACCTACACTGTCCACTATCTTCGTTCCAGGCTACGACATTTTTCGTTATAACGTATCCTTGGACCTTACAGTCCAGGTACTTAGTTCCTTTAACAGGGGAAGAGGAGGACGGGGGTTAGGAAGGTTGGTAGTCTCAGAAAAGGTTACTCAGTTGTGAAGCGTACTCCACCGGTTTCATGACCTCAAAGTCGAAATCGTAGTAAGGAAGGTTTCTTTAGGGTCCCGACTAGAGGAAGTCTTACCTGACCGACCTAGAGGAACGTCAGGTTCCCTGAGAGTTCCCAGAAGAGGTTGTGGTGTCAAGTTTGCGTAGTTAAGAAGTTTGAGTCTAAAGAAGTGTCAGGTTGAGTGTGGTATGTACTGATGACCTATTTGGTATCGGAACTGATCTGCCTGCAATCAGCCGTTTCATTACGGAGACGAAAACTTATATGATAGATCCAACCAATATTGAAAAGTAGGTTCCTCATTCGCAGAAAATTAAAGTACCGACGTCAGTGGTAGACGTCACTAAAACCTCGGAGGGTTTTATTTCAGACTGTAACAAAGGTGAGAAAGGGGTAAATAAAGGGTACTTCACTACCCTGACCAACGGTACTAGAAGTAAAGGACTTACGACTCGAAGTTCGGTTGAAAAAGTGAGAGGAAAAAGTGACAGTATTTCTCCGAAAAATCAAGGAGAATTTAAAGACGGTATTCCCACTACAGTAGACGTATAGACTCCAATAACTATAAAGAGGGTCGTTAGAACTAAAGTCGAACACAAAGAAGGTCAGGTCGTAAAGAGTACTTCATGAGAAGTATATTCAATTTATTCGTCCCACTGTTATATGACGGAACTGCATGAGGAAAAGGATAAACCTTGGTCAGACAACAAGGTACAGGTCAAGATTGACAACGATGGACTGAACGTATATCTAAAGAGTTCTCCGTCCAGTCCACCAGACCATAAGGGTAGAGAACTTCTTAAAAGGTGTCAACTAGCACTAGGTGTGTCAGTTTCCGAAACCGTATCAGTTATTTCGTCTTTATCTACAAAGAGACCTTGAGAGAACGAAAAAGGTACTAGGTCGCCTACAACCGTTAAACCAGAGATAAAGGAGAGGGAAAAGATTTTGGTCGAACTTGTAGTCCTTCAAGTGCCAAGTGCATAACGACTTCGGACCGAACCTCTTAAAACTCGTAATGAAATGATCGTACATTCTACTCACGTTAACACGTCATCAAACTCGTAAGAAACCGTAACGGAAAGAAACCCTAACCTTACTTTTGACTGGAAAAGGTCAGGACACCGGTGACGACTCAAAAGGTCTAAACGACCGTATAACTCACGTCGTGAAAGTGTCGTAGTAGAAAGTCCTAAACTTTATCGAGTTGACCTTAAGGTAGTGGAGATGATCGAAACAAGTATCACTACGAAAGATTCCGGGTGAACTGAAGTGTAAGGTCCTACAGACCGAGATCCACTCACTAGTGTGGTAACACTAATATGCCCAGTACTTCTAGAAAAAATATATCAAGAAGGTACATAAGGACGGTAGAGAAGAATTATAAGACGAAGACAATCCAGATATTGTAAAGACAGGAAATAGCTCGGGTAGAAACGTACTTTACAAAGGAACCATAGGGATTAAAAGAACTTCTCTGGAGATCAGAAAGGGTAAGACAACAAAAGGAGATAAAGAAACGTAACTAGTGACTTCTTCCGAAAGAATAGAGAAGAACGACAAGAAACCTTGAGACGTACGTCTACGAATATAGAAACGAAAAGAGGAAACGAAAAGCGGAGAGAAGAAATGTGTCGATAAACATTCCGGAGGGGTCTGTCGGTAAAACTAAAAAACGTAAAGAAAAGATACCCCTACCAGAACTAGGGACAGAGGACACGTTTTTTACTAGAAGTACTTGGCCTATTTGTGCTACCACACTGTTGAGTAGATCTCGGTCTGTAGGACCTTACACTTCAGTACACCCGGAATCTTTCGTAGTGATACTTGTTTCGATCACCTTCACTACCTTAGGTCAACTCGATAAAGTTTAGGACTTTCTACTACGACACTTTCACGACGTGAGTTATACGGTCGTTTAGACCTTTTGAGTCGTCACCGGTGTCCTGACCTTTTCCAGTCAAAAGTAAGGTTAGGGTTTCTTTCCGTTACGGTTTCTTACGAGTTTGATGGCGTGTTAACGTGAGTAGAGTGTACGATCATTTCCTTACGAGTTTTAAGAGGTTCGGTCCGAAATCGTTATGCACTTGGCACTTGAAGGACTACAAGGTCGACCAAAATCTTTTCCCTCTCCTTGACCTCTGGTTTAACGGTTGTAGGCGACCTAGTACCTTTTTCGTTCTCTCAAGGTCTCTTTGTAGATAAAGACGAAATAACTGATACGGTTCGGAAACTGACACAGCTAGTGCTAGTTGACACCTTTTAAGACTCTCTCTACCCTTATGGTCTGGTGGACTGGACGGAGAACTCTTTAGATATACGTTCAGTCCATCGTTGTCAATCTTGACCTGTACCTTGTTGTCTGACCAAGGTTTATCTTTTTCCTTATGCAGTTCCGTCACATAACAGTGGGACGAATAAATTGAATATACGTCTCATGAAGTACTCTTTACGACCTGACCTTCTTTGTGTTCGACCTTAGTTCTAACGACCCTCTTTATAGTTATTGGAGTCTATACGTCTACTGTAGTAGGAATACCGTCTTTAAGTTCTCCTTGATTTTTCGGAAAACTACATTCACTTTCTCCTCTCTCTTTTTCAACCGAATTTCGAGATATAAGTCCTTTAATTCAGTACCGTAGGTCAGGGTAGTGAAGTACCCTTTATCTACCCCTTTGTCACCTTTGTTACAGTCTCAAATACAAAAATTCGATGTTTTAGTGACGTCTACCACTGACGTCGGTACTTTAATTTTCTCCGAATGAGAAACCTTCTTTTCAATACTGGTTAGATCTATCATATAAGTTTTCGTCTCTGTAATGAAACGGCTGATTGTAGGTAGATCAGTTCCGATACCAAAAAGGACACCAGTACATACCTACACTCTCAACCTGACACTTCTTTCAACTCGTGGCTTCTTAACTACGCAAACTTGACGCCACAACCTCTTCTGAGAACTCTAAGGGAACCTGACGTTCCTCTAGGTTGGTCAGGTAAGACTTCCTCTAGTCGGGACCCTAAAGAAACCTTTCTGACTACGATTTCGACTTTGAGGTCATGAAACCGGTGGAGTACGCTTCTCAACTGAGTAACCTTTTCTGAGATTACGACCCTCCCTAACCCCCGTCCTCCTCTTCCCCTGCTGTCTCCTACTCTACCGACCTACCGTAGTGACTGAGTTACCTGCACTTAGACTCACTTGAGACCCTCAACCACTACCTGTCCCTCCGGACCACACGACGTTAAGTACCCCAACGTTGCTCAGCCTGTGCTGACTCCCTGACTTGACTTGACATCAGACTAAAATATTCATGGTTCGTAATCGTAGTGAAGTCATTGTAAGACAATGTTGTGATAGATAAATTGGTGAAGAAAACTCTGTTTTTTGTCACTTTTATGATCACGTACACAAAATTTTCAATGCGAAATATATTGAAACTGGTTTACAAAAATAAAAATTATTCGAAGTAACTATATACGGAATACAGATTATTTTTCGAGTGTCAATTCATGTATAAAACAACTTAAAACTCTTTGCTTATGTGGGTAAAACAACAACAAGTAAGCGATTCCAAACAGGTAGAGAACGTTGAGGTACCTGACGTCGTGTGGTCCGAAGGGACAGGAAGTCATAGAGGGTATCAAACGAATTTGAGTACAGGGAACTTAGTCACTACGGTAGGTTGGTGACACAGGAGACAGTAGGGGAGGAGGAGGATGGGAGTCAGAAATGGTCGTAGTCCCAAAAAAGGGTTAAAAAATCGAGAAGAATAGTCCAGCGGTTTCATAACCACGAAGTCGAAGTCGTAGTCAGGAAGGTTACTTTATAAGTATCAACTAAAGGAAAACCTAACTGACCAAACTAGAGGAACGACAAGTGCGCTGAGAACTCTCAGAGAAGAGGTCGTGGTGTCATGTTTTTGTAGTTGAGAAACCGTAAGTTGGAAGAAATACCAGGTTGAGAGTGTATACATGTACTGATGACCTTTTTGGTATCGAAACTGATATACCTAGAACCAACCATTTCACTACATAGAAGAAAAATTATACGAAAGATCTAAACAGTACCGAAAAGAAGGTTCCTCGTTTACAGAAAATTAAAGTACCGACGTCAGTGGATAGGTGAGTACAATGGTGGTTGTGTTACTTGTATTTTATAAAAAGGTAGGGGTTTTAAAAGGGAACACGAGGAAGAGTCTGTTAATAAATTCAGTTTAGTGGGGATTTGTAACTAATGGAGAAGACCAACTGGTCCCTGATAGGATCGTAAACGTGATTTTAAGGACGTAGGACCCTTTTGAAGAGTCATCGTCTATTTCGTTCTACCACCTGGTGAGTAGACGAAAGACTGTAATATATAATCATAACGGGAAAAATCTCAAAGTATGTTTACCTTAGTAAGTTATACATACGAAAGTGTAGAGTCGTATTATTAAATTCCAAATAGGAACACCAACGTACGTTATCGTTAAGTAATTTTTATATGACTTATCATATAAGAGACCCATATGGTGTTAAACAAGTAAGTAAATGGATAACTGCCTACAAACCCACCTAGAGTAAAAATCAACACTTTTTATGACAATACGTTTAACTGTGTGTCTATAAAAACACTTGTATACAAAGTTAAAGAAAAACCATTTAACGTCATTAAGACATCCAGTATTCTATTTATACACAAATTCAAATCTCTTTTGACCGTTTGATGAAAGGTTTCATCATGATAAAATGTAAGGATGTTTGTTATATACACAGGATTAACAACGTGTATAAACGATATTTAAAAAATAGTCATAAAGATTAAAATCGATAAGATCACCAATACATCATTTTCGAACACCAAAAACAGATGTAAAGGGAACTATTATCACGACTCTTAAAAAGTTCAGGAATGAACGGTAGGTGTACAGAAAATCCACGAACTATTCGTAGTTTTTGTCGTATACATTTAGGTTTATACACTACGACAGAGAGTAGGGGTACTTGGAACTTTAGTAGAAACCGAGACAGTGTAGGGAGTCCTTCAGGTCATTGTTTAATTTAAACGGGATATAAAATTATATGAATATTTGAATGAGACGAGTGATGAAAGTATTCATAGGGTTAGGTTCGGTGGTAGTAAGAAAACGGACATCATCAGTTATCGAATAGTAGACCAAAGAGACGAAGGTGAGAACGAGTTGGTAATCGAAATAAGAGGTGTGCTGTCGGTTGAACTACGAACATTTTATATACAGTATAGTATATAAGTCATGGATTACTTTGGACTACCGCGGTCCGGATATTTTATTGACCATATTCTGTGATAAACTAGAACGGGGAAACGATGGTAAGACTGGAATAAAGGATGGTGAGTGGGAACAAAATGAAGTAAAGTGGGTGTCTCTGTAGAAACAACAAGGGACTTGTATAGTTCATACGTGGACGGAAATCCTGTAGACGTAACAATAAAGGAGACGGACTAAAGAAAAAAAGTGGTATCTATAGGCACCCCGAACGAACGAGTGAAGAAGTCTAGAGTCGAGTTTACGAAAGAATTGTAACTCCATCAGACCGATGTACCGAAGGGTCCACCGAGTCACCATTTCTTGGGCGGACGGTTACGTCCTCTACGTCCTCTGCACTCAAACTAGGGATCCAGTCCTTCTAGGGGACCTCATCTTTTACCGTTGGGTGAGGTCATAAGAACGGACCCTTTAGGTTACCTCTCTCCTCGAACAACTCGATATCAGGTACCCCAACGTTTCTCAGCTTGTACTGACTCGTGTGTGCGTGTCAGAAACTGGTAGAATATATTTCAGTGAGGGTAGTGAGCGATAAGGGGAAAAGGATAGAGTAAAAATAAGTATGATGTATGGAGGTGAACCGACAATTTATAAATAAAAAATTAAGTAACGGACGGAAGAGGTATTGTAAGTGAGAAGTTATCACAGACTAAAAGAGGATGACTATAGGGATGTCGAGTTTAATACGAACAATATTACTCTTGATATATTTAGGAACAACTTACTTATTTGCACTTAATAAGAAGGTACGGTTGGTTCAGGTGGAGAACCTAGTGTAAAATTCAAGAGGTATCCCTCCTTAGAATGGAATAAGAAAGGTATCATGGAATATACTCCATTTATGATTTGTACTTTTCTAAGAACTAACCAAAAACGTATGAACTTTATGACTGGTTGTTCGGATCAATCCTAATTTTAATCGATCCTTTACAAGTACAGATTGTAATAGAAGAGAATACAACTACCCTGTCCCACAAACGATACTGGTAACGCAAGAGAACCGTTTTAAGATAATCGGAAACGGGACGAATTAAGGCATAAGGTTCTGGTTTAAACGGACAATGAGGTCCACAAAGAACTGAAGGATTAAAAGGTAAGGTCAGGGGATATTACTTTTACTGTAGAAAACCCCCACAATCAAGATTTTAGAGAACATCCAGAAGTATCTTGGTAAGTTGAAGTCGAAGAAGTCGTAATGACCAACCCCGTATCTGAACCTAATGACACTATAACTTGTCAAACGGAGCCTTTACTTGTCTCTAGTAAGATAGAGATGTGTACCTGTAGTGGTCTACCAGTCGTGGCTTTAGTTTAACTAATATAAGAAACGTCGGTTTCTACCTCTCCGAGATATGTCAGTCGTTTTGGTTCTGACCCTCGACTGACACCGAGTCTAGTACCCGAGGAACAACGGTTTGAGTCTGAATTTAACTTCTTTCATCCCTTTTGCTGATCTGGTAAGTCCATACTGGATTTAGTAGGGAATACTAATATGTCAACTTCACTCTTTATCTGAATTCCCTGATCTAGACTATCTCACTCACGAACTTTTTGATACCTGCCTCCAAGTCCTGTAACATGTCCTTTGTCCCCAGTTCTGACAGGGGTACCTTTTCTTTACGTTCTTTCGTTTTACGGACAGACCCCTCCGGAATGTTTCTCGACACTTTTCTTCTCTCCACTTTTCGTTTCCTATTTTCCTTTCTATATTCGTAGACTTACGTCTCAAGGTTTCTTATCGTTCCTCTCTATTCTTTCGGAAGAAGTCACTAGTTACGTTTCTTCACTTTTCGTTTCCTCTTTTCCTTTCTATATTCGTAGACTTACGCCTCAAGGTTTCTTATCGTTCCTCCCTATTGTTTCGGAAGAAGTCACTAGTTACGTTTCGTTTTCTCCTTTTCTTGTCTTACCCTTTCTGATCTCTAGAGAAGTTCTCTTAATCTCTATGGTTCCCTTTTAAAGTCCGTTTCTACCCGAGTTTTTCTGTCTTTATAATACCTGGATTGTCTTCGTCTTCTATAATTCTTCTCAACCGTTCTTATGTACCTTCTTGACATGTTTTTTCTAGAAGTGCTGGTTCTATTAGTACTACCATACTAGTGAGTGGATCTCGGTCTGTAGGACCTTACACTTCAGTACACCCGGAATCTTTCGTAGTGATGCTTGTTTCAATCACCTCCACTACCTTAAGGTCAACTCGACAAAGTTTAGGACTTTCTACTACGACACTTTCACGACGTGAGTTATACGGTCGTTTAGACCTTTTGAGTCGTCACCGGTGCCCTGACCTTTTCCAGTCAAAAGTAAGGTTAGGGTTCCTTTCCGTTACGGTTTCTTACGAGTTTGATGGTGTGTTAACGTGAGTAGAGTTTACGATCATTTCATTACGAGTTTTAAGAGGTTCGGTCCGAAGTCGTTATGCACTTGGCACTTGAAGGACTACAAGTTGGACCAAAATCTTTTCCCTCTCCTTGGTCTCTAGTTTAACGGTTGTAGGCGACCTAGTACCCTTTTGGTTCTCTCAAGGTCTCTTTGTAGATAAAGACGAAATAACTGATACGGTTTCCGAAACTGACACACCTGGTGTTATTTGACACCTTTTAAGACTTTCTCTACCCTTATGGTCTGTTGGGCTGGACGGAGAACTCTTTAGACATACGTCCAGTTCTTCGTTGTCAATCTTGACCTGTACCTTGTTGTCTGACCAAGGTTTATGGTTAATATGTCTCACTTCATTCGGTCTTTCTTTTTGTGGTTATGTCATATGATTGTGTATATATACCTTAAATCCTTCTACCGTTACTGCTGGGACATACGTTCTGTCCTTTTTTCTGTGTCTACACATATGGTCTGAAAACCTGAGTCTCCCTCTCCCTCTCCCACCCTACTAAACCCTCTTACCCTTAAGATTGTACATATGACAGTACATTCTTAACTTAGCGGTCAGGTACAGACTGCATCCCACGTCGAACGAACCCCGACCACGTACCCCTACTGGGTCTCTCTACAACACCCCTCCCTCCACCCTCCCCCCAAGTACAAACCCTTGCGTACATTCTTAATTTCTAAAATTTTAAATTTTTTATTTTTTTTTATTTTATTTTTATTTATTTATTTATTTTTTCTTTTCCTCATACTGTTCCAAGATATAACAGTGGGACGAATAAATTGAATATACGTCTCATGAAGTACTCTTTTCAACCCGACCTTCTTTGTGTTCGACCTTAGTTCTAACGACCCTCTTTATAGGTATTGGAGTCTATACGTCTACTGTGGTGGGAATACCGTCTTTCACTTCTCCTAGATTTGTCGGAGATCTACTTTCATTTTCTCCTCTCACTTTTTCAACCAAATTTCGAGTTGTAAGTCTTTTGCTTCTAGTACCGTAGACCAGGGTAGTGAAGTACCGTTTATCTACCCCTTTGTCACCTTTGTCACAGTCTGAAATAAAATAACCCGAGGTTTTAGTGACGTCTACCACTGACGTCGGTACTTTAATTTTCTGCGAATGAGGAACCTTCCTTTCAATACTGGTTGGATCTATCGTATAAGTTTTCGTCTCTGTAATGAAGCGGTTGTTTCTAGGCAGGTCAGTTCCGAAACCAAAAAGGTCACCAGTACATACCTACACTCTCAACCTGACATTTCTTTCCATTCGTGACTTCTTAACTACGAAAACTTGACGCCACAACCTCTTCTGAGAACTCTCAGGGAATCTGACGTTCCTCTAGGTTGTACAGGTAAGATTTCCTCTAGTCGGGACCCTAAAGAAACCTTCCTTACTGCGATTTCCACTTTGAGGTCATGAAACCGGTGGAGTACACTTCTCAACTGAGTAACCTTTTCTGAGACTACGACCCTCCCTAACCCCCGTCCTCCTCTTCCCTTACTGTCTCCTACTCTACCGACCTTCCGTAGTGGCTGAGCTACCTGTACTCAAACTCACTTGAGGTCCTCTACCACTACCTGTCCATCCGGACCGTACGACACTAAGTACCCCAGCGTTTCACAACCTGTGTTGACTCACTTGACTTGACTTGACTTGTAATAGAACTTAACTACAATGTCCTTATTGATTACGTAAACTATTTAACATTTTATCTATTTGAACAAATAATAAAAAGACGAAGTCGATTATGAATGACACGAACGATATATTGTGTTTGTTAAAAATTCACAAAAACATATTGTAAATTATAATCTATTTAACGAAAAGTCTAAATTCATTGAGAGGATTTCAATATCTAGATCCTATAATGTCTTGATCTTAAGATTAAGAAAGTGAATACCAAGGTTTAAGACACGACATGAAGGAGGAAAGTAACAAAGAAGAGGTCGGTGTACAAAGGATCTATAACGGAGACAGATAAGGTAGAAAGTAAGAGATTTGGTACAGTGTAGGACTCTTCACTCGATAATCAGTGTGATATCGGTCGGAGAAGTGGAAGTAGTTTTGAATAGGGTAATAACCGAATAACGAGATGATTGGCTTTAGTTCCCATTTACTGATGATGTCGAATCACACCACTGAAATGTATTGTTTTAACTGTAGCACAATTGTCCTTAGAAACCGATGGATTATTTTACTCTTTAGTGAAACTGTTAGAAACTATGACCCGGGTATGATCTCTCCCTCGTATTATTACATAAATCCGTAAAAACCTCCGGGAAACGTGTGTACAAGGATCTATCGATGTCTGACAGACGGAAGAAGTTCTCATTCGATACCCATGTGTATGTGTCTATACAACTATATGATGAGCGAGGTTATTCATACTTTGTTACTCTTAAATAAAAGTGAATGGGAATGATCCGTGAGGTTACTATCAATAGTAAAAAAAAAATTTGTTCCCCTGTGAACTTTAGTTTTATTTCCCATTATTAAACATATTTCTAAAAATAAAAAGAACTAGAAGTAGAAATTCACAGTACTTCACTCAATTTATTTACAATTCGGTGTGTTAAAAATGAATAAATGTGGTAGATCTGTCCATTATTTGTAAATGGTCTATCGTAGATACAAGTTACATGACACAAAACGTGACACTCTCAAATTTTTTTGATTTATGATGTGTTAAGATCGAGAATCTCTAAAGACCGGAGACGACCTATTATGTTTTTACAGGTACTCTTAACCGTCCCTTCACTCGAATCATAACTGTGTAGGTAAAAGTTCAAGTTAGGTGATTAAGTTGTTATGTATGATTCGTGGACGATATACACTACGTGATACGAACCTTGACCCCTAATTTACTAAGTGTATTAGGGAACGTTAAGGTCACACTACTATATATACTTTTATCACCCCTTCTATATCTGTGTTTCTCTTCATAAAATTTTTATCTTTTTAAAGTTGACACTTGTTCACGGTACCTTTAATCAACTGTTCTCTTAACATAGACCTGTCCTTCGAGTCCTTTCCGAAGTAACTATCTTCCTATTAACTCGATACTAGACTTCTCACTTATCCTCAATTGGTTCACTTTTTCCCTGTCTTATTATGGGATACGGGAGACCGTTCTCGTTCGTTATTTCTCAGACTTTTTTCTGGTCACACTGTTTCCGTATCTTTTGTACATGTATTAATTAGATCTATCCTTCTACTTCTGTCTGGATACTACGTTTCTGTACACCTCAAAGTTCAAAGTTTTAATCTTATCATAAAAATACTGTCTTCTCTCGGAGGAATTTTTAAGATAAGTACAACTACATACCGTCTTTAGTTACGTTATAACATTTCGTTAATAGGAAGTTAATTTTTATTTTAAAAATTTTCAGATAGGATACTTATCCGGACTACAATTTTAGAATAAATGAATATACACTTAATATACAAATAATAAGGATATGTAATATCAATCAAACCGATAAGAACATTTAATGACAAACTGTTTTTATATGTTGTCTACTCTTTTAAAACGTGAAGCAGAAAGTATAAGAAAGGATTTGTCATATAACTTTCTCTTTCCACACGGAAATGTTTCTAAATATCTAGTACTCTATTTAAATTTAACCCTTAATTTATACTTTTAGTAAGACCTTAAGACATTAAAATTGTATAACTCTAGTAAACAAAAAGACTCTTTTCCAGACTCCTTTTACACGATTTTTGGTGTCAATTCAATTTATAAGAGATCAGGAGTTTGAAGAGACTGAAAATTTCTTTGTTTTCTCTCCGTCTAATAAAGGATTCTATGTGTCCAAACGATAAGAGGAGGTAAACCTCAATTTTAAAACATGACATAAATTCCAAACTGGTTCACATTAAAATTGTTAGACCTATCATGTTGTTTATACACCAAAAAATTTTATGATAGATACGGTGATTCTCGACGAAAATATAGAAACGTTTAACCTTTGACTTCCATTTAATTTAGGTACCATGTATGAATTTCTAGACGAAGTCGGGTGTGTCTCAACATATAAAAAAGGTAATATAAGTACCGTCTATGTTATAGTATCTGTAAATCGTCTTCTTTATCTGACGTATCCAGTACGAGAGAGTAATACGTGTAGATATTGAAGTTGTTACGTACCTAGGACAATTGTATTTCCTTGATACATCCACTTTATAGAGATGTTTTTTAATATCGGAGATCTCTCTTTTAACACGAAGGACCAAGGATGTGATTTATCCATTGTTCTCTCGTTTTCATTCGTGTTTTCGGAGAAGACTAAATTTGTCATGTTAAGAAAATAATTCATATACGAACTAGATCCTGGTTGTCATAGGTGAAAGTTTAACGTATTTTATAATTTCGCATAAAAAAATTTTTAGTTTAAAATGATTGTATTCTTTGTAAAGTCGTATAAAAAAAAAACCGATCCATTAAACTTTCATTTTCTCCTCTCATTTTTTCGATCGAATTTTAAGTTGTAAGTTTTTTAATTCTAGAACCGTATGTCAGGGTATTGAAGTACCGTGTATCTACCCTTTTGTTACCTTTGTCACTGTCTGAAATAAAAGAACCCGAGGTTTAGTGACGTCTACCACTGATGTCGGTACTTTAATTTTCTACGAACGAGGAACCTTCTTTTCGATACTGGTTTGATCTGTCGTACAATTTTTCGTCTCTGTAATGAAACGACTGTTTCCAGTCAGGTTAGTTTCGACACCAAAAAGGACATCAGTACATACCTATACTCTTAACCTGATATTTCTTTCGACTCGTGACTTCTTAACTACGAAAACTTGATACCATAACCTCTTATGAGAACTCTCAGGGAACCTGACATTCCTCTAGTTTGGTCAATTAGCATTTTCTTTAGTCAAGACTTATAAGTAACCTTCCTGATTACAACTTCGACTTTGAGGTTATAAAACCGGTGGACTACGTTTTTTGACTAAGTAACCTTTTCTGGGACTACGACCCTTTCTAACTTCCGTCCTCTTCCCTTGTTGTCACCTACTCTATCAACCTACCGTAGTGACTGAGTCACCTGTACTTAAACTCGTTCGAGACCCTCAACCACTACCTGTCTCTTCGGACCGTACGACGTCAGGTACCCCATCGTTTCTCAGACTGTACTGACTCGTTGACTTGACTTGACTTAACTTAAAAACAAATAAATAACTTTATATAAACTGAATGTAAAGGTACAATCAAAGTTCACATGTCGTGTCACTGAGTCAATATAACAAAAAGTCTAAGAAAAGGTATTATCCAATAATATTTTATAACTCATATCAAGGGACACGGTATATCAATCCAGGAACAACCAATAGATGAAATATACATCATCACACATATAGTTGTACTATCAAAAATTTCTTAAGAACGTATTTCCGATAAGACAACGAGTCCGAAAAGTAAAAAAGAAAGTGTACATGTTCTTAGAAATCTCTAAAATCTTTGAAGTTTCTAGTTTTCTAAATTAAAACAGTTAAAAAGTAAAAATCAAATTGTTGATGTAGGGGTAAGTTACAAGAACTTTTGTAAAATGTCATTAGTCGTGAACTTTCAATTAGATTACTACATCGAATCGATTGACATCGACGTTGTGAAGTAAAAAAAAAAATCACACTACCATTTTACGTCCTGTTAACGAAGGACGGGTATTGATTTTACCACCGACACTGACTTATACTCGATACGATGAATAAATTATAAATAATAAAAATAATAATAATAGTGATAATGTATCTGTAAAACTTAAAATAAGATTCGTTGAAAAGTGTATGACACTAAAGATTTTATAATCAAGTAATTACAGTGACATTAAACTTTTATAAACCCGATGATATTGTTTCGAGTAATTATTGAAAAGACACCGATTTTGTAAACATCCCTACCAGTATGATCCTTTCTCTCTGAGTATCAACGGAGATACTGTAACTAAACTTTTTCAACCTAATACAAAATGTCTGAGGATGAAGGAAGTTAGTAAGACATTCTCTATAGATAATTAAAAAGATTTAGCAGTGTTTCGTTAAATATAGTAATACATTGAAGATGTAATCCGTTACTTTTAAGAATTGTTTTGTAATGTCATTTTTCATCAGTTAAGTACAAAACGGATGAAAGATACGTACCCTATTTAGATCTAAAGTACGAAAGTCATTAGTGTTCCCAAAGTAGGAACCAAGTTTTCTTCTGTTACTCTATGACTCTTTCTTCTGTCATAACTACAAAAGTGAAAATTTTAGTAGTAGGTAAAACTCAAATAAAGTATATATCCTTTTAATATAGTAATTCTGCAAGTGTGTCTTGAGAAGATAGGTCGGATTTTACGACGGATACCATCTAGGTGTTTATGGAGTTAGAGAGATAACTCTCTTTATTGACAAAGACCGTGTTACACCTCATCACCCATAAGCAATCAGTATATAAGGTCAATCATATAATAGTATAATCTGATTAATTAAATGATACAAGATATATATACTTAAAGGTCAGTCATTTTGTATATTATTTCAATTTTTATAATGTTTATGCACGTTCATAAGAAAACGACGAAGATGTAAACAATAAAGTAAATTAGAAATGTTTCTGAGACACAATACGACACAAATCAACGAGTCAGTATAGACTGAGAAACGTCAAGGTACTTGACATCGGGTGGTCCGAGAAGACAGGTACTCCTAAGAGATTCGTTCTTATGACCTAACCCAACGGTACGGGAGGTGGTCTTCTTAGAAGGGTTGGGTCCCTAGTTTGAGTCCTTAAAAATGGGGTCCTTTCGGGTTCTTATGACCTCCCCCATCGGACAGGAAAGACTTCCTCTAGAAGGGTTGGGTCCTTAACTTGACCCCAGAGGACGTAAAGTTAACCTAAGAAGTGGTCGACTCTATTGTCCCTTCGGGATGTTACTGAGATAAGTCATTAATAGTCATAGGGTAAAATGTCTACTCCTTAAACTCCAAATCGGTCCATTCATTCAAGGGATATTAGTGTATTGATTACTGAATCGATCTTAAACGTTCTCTAATTTAGATCGGATACGAGAAAGACACCGGAAACTTCATTTATCAATTTATGTTTAGTAGAGAAAATTGGAAAGGAAGTATTAGTAGTACTATGTTTAGTAGGAATTAGTTATCTACATATCTACAGTGTATAGTCTCAAAATTTGTCGAGATATAAGAAGACCCGAGTACAAGGTACACAAAGTTAACCTACTGTCTAAACTCAAAGGAAAATTAAAAAATTTTTCTTTAAATAAAAGAGATTAACAAGAAATACGAAAAATCAATTATAAATAAAACTGGAATAAAACTTTTTACAAACTGTATTTATAACATATTTAAATTCTACATGTTACACAACTGAAGTATGCATACATGTAGTGTTTTACTAACTGTAACATCTTTATTAATCGTGAAAATGGTAAAACCTATTTGTTCGGATACCCAGTCAATACTCTTCTGAATTGTAAACTTATGTCTATATACACCATATTAATAAACTGCATTCGAGTTAAAGGTTCGAAGGAACCACCGAGTCTACCATTTATTAGACGGACGTCTCGACCTTTGGGTCCAAGTCAGGAACCCAACTCTTCTAGGGGACCTCTTCCTTTACCGTTGGGTGTTCATAAGAACGAACCTCTTAAGGTACCTGTCTCCTCGGACCGTCAGATATCAGATACTCCAGCGTTTCTCAACCTGTATTAACTAGCTAGTTGTGAAAGTCAAAATTAAAGGAAAACCTACTCCAAAAGACGGAACTTGGAAAGAAAGAGAGAAACAGAAAGAAAAGAGTGGGAATCGTGATAACTGTAAAACGTGATCTGTTAAGAGACAAGACACCCCTACAGGACATGTAAAATTCTACAAATAGTCGTAGGAACTAGAGACTGATCATCTACGGTCATCGTGGAGGGAGAAGTTTTTACTGTTGATTTTTAATGAAGTCTTTTACAGTTTTTTTTTTTTTAGGGAAATCCCTGTCCTCGTGAAAGACGACTTTTGGTGTCCAAAGACTTTTATGGTACTTTCTTTATCTCTTGTCTATTCGTAATAGGTAACACTTAATTCGTAATAAGTTGAGTCTATTTTTCGTCTTAGTATCTGTGACGAAAAGACTGGTTGAACTCTCAATATCTCGACTGATGACTTTTTCAAAACTCATGTGTTAATATTCGTCAAATAAAAGTAATTAAAAAAGTAATTTAAAGTTTCATAAAATGATTTATTTAAGGGATATCTACTATTTTGGGACTTTTGATACTTCTTTAGTGGTACATAAGACACAAAAAATTTAATAATGATAACGTTTATTATAAGAGTCAACACCAATATGGAACGTCTCCAATGGGATGGAACACGATTACACTCAACCTAAGACGCGAACCGGATAATTCAATAAAAGAGTGATCTAATTGATAACATTTTATTTTTCTTTTATACATTTATATTATACGGGGTTTCGTTTTTTAATTAAAAGTCGTGTCTACCCAAAATCTTCCAATTTACGGTTTCTAAATTTTTTAGAGTATGGTTCCCTTGAAACAAACGTTGAAATTTTTTACAAAGACCATAATGAGAATGTCTTACTACTCAAAGTAAGGGTTTCGTCTGTAAACTTCCCAATAAACTTTATTTTACTTTTCGTAATTAATAGGTCAAATAAATCAGTGTTGTCATAGTAATTGAGTTGGGAAGAACAGGGTGTTTTACCTTTCTTCTTTACCATATATCCTTCCATCCGAAATACTGGACTAAAAAATGGTTTGTTTTTAATTATTGTTTTCATATAAAGACTTAAAAATTAAGTTACTATGGACATATACTTCGGTGTCCTCAACTTAGATTTTTTCCTGTTCCAATTAAGGGTAAGGTATACCACTTGACTATGATTACTTCAGAAGGTATAAATCGGTTCTTTTAGAATATTAATAGTAGTTTACTACGTAAATGAACGTCGGAAGGAAATAGTTTTTTTGTAACTTCAAATACCTACTCAGTCCAATGGGTAATTTATTACCTAGGTCAGTAACGGAAGCTTCTCGAGCACAATCAGATGACTTCCATCAATCCAGTCTCTACGTCCGTCGACGATCTTCATGTATTAATACAAAATAGAAAAGGGGAGTTGTATGTTTTATATAAGTTAGTTACAACTTACTTTGATTTGACTTTCTTCAATGTTCTCAATCTTTCGTCTGACTTAACAAGATCCCTCTGAATATTTGCTGGAATTCAAGAATTTTAGGAGAAGTCCTTACAAAGTCCTTTAGAGTTCTTTGAGACAAACTAATAAGTTTTACACATCGAACCCGATTGTTTGTTCAACTCTTTCGTACTATAAACGTCGGTGCTTTATAGAGTCTTAAGACGTTCTCAGGTATTTTAGTTATTAAAGTATGTACAAACAGGTTTAGAAAGTGTGGTTTTCAAACGAGTTTTATCCATGGAATAAGAATTTACGTTTAGGGTTCCGTATGTGTGTCAGCACCGAAACCACAAGTCTTCTAAAACACATATACAAGGACATATCAATTAAACGTCAACCTGAATATGTTTGTTCAAAAGACCCCAGCCCCCCCCCCGATAAATTGTAGGGGTGACACCGTTATACCAATTAGATCCTCTGCGTGAAGGTTTACTCTTATATACTCTCTCAAATACTTACTGGAATTCCGTGTTTCGTATAGAACATTCTTCAACGAGAGTTCTGACATCGAAAAAGAGGAATCGTTTTCTCATTATGGTGAGTCTCAAACCCACTGAGTTGTACGAATTCGGTGGAACAAAACAACAAGTCAACGATTTAACACAGGCTGAAAAACGCCGGGGTACCTGACGTCGTTCGGTCCGAAGAGACAGGATAAGGTAGAGGATCTCGAAGGAGTTTGAGTACAGGTACCTCAGTCACTATAGTAGGTTGATACAGTAGGAGATAACGGGGGAAGAGGAGAACGGGAGTTAGAAAGGTCGTAGTCCCAGAAAAGGTTACACAACCGAGAAGAGTAGTCCACCGGTTACATAACCTCTAAGTCGAAGTCGTATCCAGGAAGGTTACTTATAAGTCCCAACTAAAACAAATCCTAACTGACTAAACTAGAGGAACGACATACTTCCTGAGAGTTCTCAGAAAAAGTTGTGGTTTCAAGTCTTCGTAGTTAAGAAGCCACGAGTCGGAAACAATGCCAGGTTGAGAGTGTAGGTATTTACTGATGACCTTTTTTGGTGTCGGAACTGATATACCTGGAAACAAACGTTTCATTACAGAGACGAAAAATCATGTGACAGATACAAACAGTACCGAAAAGGAAGGTTCCTTGTTCGGAGTAAATTGTAAAAAATTAAAACACCGACGTCAGCGGTACATGTCACTAAAACCTCGGGTTCTTTTATTTTGGACAGTGACAAAGGTGAAAAAGGGGTAGATAAACGGTACTTCACCAATAGATCGTATTTATTTCCAAGTAATAAAACATGATTTATCAAGGTTTTTAGACATATACTTTTACTATGAATCGGAACTTTGAAAATACGTATACTATTAAGAAACATTTGTGATCATGTGAGAAATTAAAATCTACCTATAATATAGTCTGAATTTTTCAACGAGTTTTATTTTCAAGATGAGTTGAGTTTGTTTTTTTGATTTGAATACATATATATGGAGTTTCTCTATGAGATATCTCTCTGGTATGGTATTAACCTACTGTTCTCTGTGGTCGTTACAATTTAATAATTTACTATTTTATATGAAGAATGATAATTTTCATGTAAAATTTATAAGTGTAAACTTACTTCAGAATATTTTACTATGGGCATGGAGTATGATATAAATCTCTGTATTAGTACCTTTAAATGTAAATTTCTTTGTGTTCTTTCTCTGACAACAAATCAACGACTCAACACAGGTTGAGAAAACACTGGGGTATTTGACATCGGGTGGTCCGAGGAGACAGGTACCCTAAAGGGTCCGTTCTTATGACCTCATCCAACGATTAAGAAAGAGGTCTCCTAGAAGGATTGGGTTCCTTCTTTGAACCCAAAGGACGTAACCGTCCGTCTAAGAAATGGTGACTCGGTGGTCCCTTCTGGATTCTTTAACAACACGACACGAATCAGTGAATCAGTACAGGTTGAGAAGTACTGGAAATACCTGACATCGGGTGGTCCGTGGAGACAGGCACCCCTAAGAGGTCCGTTCTTATGACCTCAACCCCCACTACGGAAGGAGGTCCCCTAGAAGGGTTGGGTCTTAGCTTGGTCCCAGAGACCGTAACGTCCGTCTAAGAAATGGTCGACTCGATGATCCCTTCGGGGTTCTTTATCTAATTTAATGTATTAATATAGTAAGTCGAATGACAATGGTATGTTTATCAATAAAAAATGAATTTTGAATTCAAGTTAAACTTTATATGTATTATTTCAGATGTGGTAAGTCACGCCATCGGTAATCAGTGTACACAGAAAATATAATTCTAAAATTGATTAGTTTTTACGTATTTTAAATCAAAGAGGTAGTATGATGAGTGTAGGACTCACGACTTATCGGTGTATGAGTTGTAATGGCTCTGACAATAACAGTTGAACCGATATGTGACATATCTATTAATGTAATTTTTATATACATAGAACTTTTATAAATTCTTAAAGATCTCTTAAATATAAAAAGGGAAACATTTCGTGAGTTGAAAGTCTTCATTCCGTGAAGTTTTGTAATTGGTTAAGATTGACTAACACTTTGTGAAGATAGTTAGTAAGATCGATCTTGGAATTATAATTTAATTCTAAAAAGATGAAGTACGAGAAAACTTTTATTGAAAGGATTAAAGTGACTGGTCGATAGGTGGTGTAACTACTGTTCGCACTTCTCATATTTCTCTTTTCATAATGTACATTAAACTGACGTACAGTGGTAATAATAGTAATAAAAGATGAATCAAAATTAAAGTAAATTTTTGGAACCCTATTCTTACCGTATAGTCATTCCTAAGAGGTTTCTTTGATTTGATTGTTCTTATACTTACCCGAAGGGTACACCGCGATCACCATTTCTTAAGTAGACGGTTACGTCCTCTGTATTCTTTGTACCCAAACTAGGGACCTAGTCTTTCTAGCGGGCCTCTTTCTTTACCGTTAGGTGAGGTCATAAGAACGAACCTCTTAAGGTACCTGTCTCCTCGGACCACCCTATATCAGGTATTACAACGTTTCTAAGTTTGTGTTACCTTCGTTTAAACGTGCGTACGTGTGTGTATGTGTATATGTACGTATAAATACTAAATACAGATTCCTTCACCGAGTGTATTAACACCCTCTTCCATTCATACTTTCGACAATCCGTCAGATTATCTAACTTTTGAGTCCGTCCGTAATTAAAACGTTAGAACTCCGTCTTAGAGAAAGAGAAAACCTTTGGAGTTAAAAACGAGAATTCGGAATTTGACTTACCTGTTCGGGATAAGTATGACAATTCCATTATTTTAGTTCTTAATATCTACAATTGGGTACCTTTTTACTGGAAATGTCGTTGTGGATCTAATCACGAACCAATTTATTGACCGGGATCAGATCAACTGTTCTTCGTCACTACAATGAAACTACTTTTTCCAGGTAGATCAGTTTAGATGGTAAAAAGGTCATCAGTATATACCTACACTCTCAACCTGATATTTCCTTCAACTCGTGGCTTATTAACTATGAAAACTTGACGCCACAACCTCTTCAGGGAACCTGACGTTCCTCTAGTTTGGTCAGTTAGGACTTCCTTTAGTCAGGACTTATAAGTAACGTTCCTGACTACGACTTCGACTTTGGGGTTATAAAACCGGTGGTAAGTTTCTCAATTGAATAATCTTTTCTGGGACTGCGAACCTTTCTAACTTCCGTCCTCCTCTTCCCCTGCTGTCTCCTGTTCTACCAACCTACCGTAGTGACTGAGTTACCTGTATTCAAATCCGTTCGAGGTCCTCGACCACTATCTGTCCCTTCGGACCGTACGACGTCAGGTACCCCACCGTTTCTGAGTCTATGTTGACTCACTGACTTGACTTGACTCAGTTCAAACTGTGTTTTAATTGGTAGTAGAAACTACTACTTCAGTAGACTTAAGAGATTTCACCCTGACCTTATCCTCCCTCCAGAAAAAGGTATCGGTTTAACACGGGAACAGGGACATTCTTAAAGACAGATGGTGAAGTGTGTACCCACTTTCTGATTCGTTGGGAACAATACTATTACTGGTATTCTCTAAGAAGTAATCACATTAATTTACCCATTTAACGTTCCTATAGGTAAGAAAAGTTGAAACCACTTAACAGGCGTCAAAAGACGGGAATAGAACTTTTGATAAAGGTTTTCTCACCACCCCACTCAAAAGTAAATAAAAGATACAATTTTGAGTCACTTATAGTGTGATGAGTTGACACAGGACGGGAGAAAGGAGAGTTGAACTATGAAATAAGGATGTTGATGACTCGAAGAAGCGTCGGAGGAAGGAAAAGGAGGTAACGAGGTGGAAGAGTTAAATAAAGTTTTTAAATTTGCATCTAGTTGAAGGATTTATTTTTAAAATTTGTTACATAAGACTTTTTCAACAACAACAACAAGTCAACGAGTCAGTACAGACTGAGAAATGGTAGGGTACCTGACGTCTTGTGGTCCGAAGGGAGTGGAAGTGGTAGAGGACTTCGAAGAAGTTTGAGTACAGGTACCTCAGTCACTACGGTAGGTTAGTAGAGTAGAAGACAACAGGGGAAGAGGAGGACGGAAGTTAGAAAGGGTCATAGTCCTAGAAAAGATTACTCAGTCGACAAACGTAGTCCACTGGTTTCATAACCTCGAAGTCGAAGTCGCAGTCAGGAAGGTTACTTATAAGTCCTGACTAGAGGAAATCCTACCTGACCAACCTAAAAGAACGTCAGGTTCCCTGAGACTCCTCATAAGAGGTTGTGGTGTACAGTTATCGTAGTCAAGAAGTCACAAATCGGAAGAAATACCAGGTTGAAGGTGTAGGTATGTACCGATGACCTTTTTGGTATCGAAACTGATATGCCTGGAAACAAACGCTTCATTACAGAGACGAAAAATTATACTCCAGATCCAAATAGTATAGAAAAAAGGTTTCTCGTTCACAGAAAATTAAATTACCGACGTCAGTGGTAGACGTCACTAAACCCCCGGGTTCTTTTATTTCAGACAGTGATAAAGGTAACAAAGGAGTAGATAAACGGTACTTCACTACCCTGGTCTACGGTACTAGAAGTAAAAAACTTACAACTCGAAATTCGGTCGAAAAAGTGAGAGGAGAACTTGTCATACTTTTCCGTTTTTCTAAAAAATTTTGCTATTTTTCTTTTTTTTCAGACAGAAAGAGGTGTCAAGCCGTCCACGGTTATACGATGATTCTTCTTACTTCTTTGTCGAGGTCTTCCTTACTTCTCCGTCTCGCTTTGACCTTTGTTGTGGGTCAATACCCACACAGATCACCACTTTCAATTCAGACTACGACATTTCTTGTTATAACGTATCCTTGGATCTTACAATCCGGGTACTTAGTTCCATTTAACCTTCACCAGTTTGTCCTCTACCGTTCTCACTTGTAACTGTAAAATCCTTAGTCACTTGATTTTACCTGACCTTACCCACTTAAATTGAGTCTACTGGTAATATAGATGATGACACTTGTTCTTAGGGAATCTTCTTTACCTCAGCGAGAGTATCAGTTGTCTTCTCAGACTTTACGTCATGAACCCAGGTTAGAGTTTTTGTTGTCTTACTAGAGACAAGTAAAAGTTCCGTTTGGTAAGTTATAGTGTCATAGGTTCAGATACGGGGTAAGTGATTACGACTTCTTCGACTTCAGCTTACCAAGATACTTCTGGATGTTCTGAAGGATTTCGTTTATGGTTTTTTTCGTATAGGAAAAGTAGTGTCCCCTGACCTTACAGTTTCATACTTCAGTTCTCTATGGACCTCATTGTCCGTTCAAACCAGAACCTCATGTTTTACTTCGTCCCGTTTCCGATTGTCTTAAAAAGGTCCTCTTGTGTGACCAGTATCGTTTGTGGGAGAAGGTTGTTATGTTCTCTACTGAGATGTGTACCTGTAGTGATCGACCAGGGGTTTTATTGAAACATAATTTCCACAACTAAAACGTGTAAATTTTGATAAAGTTTAATTCTATTTTAGTATCCTTTTGTAATGTTGTTAAGTACGATATATAAGGAATTTGAGACTCAAATTCTCATGTGTAAGACATAAAGAATATCTGTAAGTAAATTATAAATAAAAACCAAAGTCTTATTTTGTTCTCTCTTCGACTTATAAGAACGTATAAAATTAGAGTTACATGTATGAAGTACGTATATGTGGATACTTGAGTTTACACTCTTACAATTTCTTACATAAAAACTATTCTAGGACGTCATTGTATCTATTGGTATGTAGGTGTCCTAAGGTCCAACATACGAAACTTTGTAGGTTTATTCTTGCAAGTTTCAATGTTGAACCTTGTCGTTAACGTAATCTTCTATTTTCTATCTATCACTTATTTACGTTCCAACATTAGTAAGTGACTCTTCCGGGAACGAATGTATTATACTGTACCCTCGTCTCGAACTTATCCAAAACATACAACCCTCTGGGGGTGCTCACTAAACATCGATGAACGAAGAGGTAACGACGTGAACTATATGTCTCCCATACAAAAAAATTGGGAAGATACTCGGAGTGGACTCTTTGAAAAAATTAGACACTCTTTTAACTCTCTTCAAAGGACCGGGTAAAGGTATTTTTATGTCAAACTTTGTAAAATAGTACTGTCCTGTTACAAATAAGTAAGTTTTTTATAAACGGTTACTGACACCATCCACAATCTCTATATCTCCTCTGGTAGCTCATGAGTAGACTTCCTTGAATGTCACTAAACACACGTCAATAGTGATTAAACATAGTTTCAGGGTGGTTTTTTCCGTAAATATCGACAACAAGTCAAACCAAGGACTTATTGGTGTATAGTTTGTAAGATCTATCTATAAAAATCTACGTGAAAATAAACCGGTATTAAAATCTACATATCCTTTGAACTTTTCAATCACACCTCTATACTTCTATAAAATACTCGGTAGAACTGATCCATTACCACAGGTCTGTAAATCAGTTTGTAATAAATATCACACAGACACTCTCCCAAAGACCTACTCTAATTGTAGACTTGACCATATCACTTATTTTGTATAACGTGAGGGTATAACAGGAATACACCCACCCAGGGTAGATTAGTAAAATTCAGGACTTATCTTGTTTTACCTCCTCGGGAGTGTCGTAAACCGTAACTTCCGGTCACCCCGAACTTACGTCCTCGACGTATCCCGACCCCTTTTTCGATTAGGTATGAACCTCTCAAGTGTGTTCACAAGTACACGTGACCCTGACTCCCTTTTCACCACTGAGGTATCTTCAAATCCGGTCTGGATTAACGTCCAAAATCCCCCAAAGGACCCCTCTACCTCCAGTCGGCACCGAGTAACATCCCTATTCTTGTGACCACCGTCTCAGTGATCTCTTGTGAGTAACCACACTCGAGGGGGTCCCTGGGGTCAAAACCGTTGATCTAGACCGGTGTGGGATGTCAAACGTCTAAGATCACGACTCTACAAAGTCCAGTTTGTTGGTTGTCACACTCTTGTGTCTGAGTGGGTGATCCTCTGTCCGACGGATTTCAGGAAGACTCGTGTATCGACGGAGATTTGTGTAGGGAACTGTACCGGGACGAGTGATCTCCTTGTTCTAGGTCGAGGTGGAAGGTCACCTGTCCGTGTTCAAGGAGGGTGACTTGTTAGTGGATCTGGTTGGTGTGGATGGTCTGTCGTCTGTGATCTTCGTTCTCCTTAATACTGGGACGTCGGACTCTTTACTTCTTGTGTTTGTGTCTTTGGATCTGTTTTATTCTACCGTCTCTTTATACAAGGTCGACTTTCTTGTTATATTTTGGGGTGTTCTTGTTGATTCACTTTACCTCTATTCTCTCTCTTTCCCTGACTATTTTATAGACTTCTCTATTATCGGTTTTTGAAGAGATTGTACCCTTTCCGTTACGACTGAGTTCAGGTACTTGAAATTACTCAGGGTATATCCTATTTGGACTCCTCCTTGTGAGGTTCTGTGGATAATTAGTTTAACTGTTTTTAATTTCTGTTTCAATTTTATAATTTTTGTTACTCGCTTTTTGTCGTTTCTTGTATGTTCCCTTGAGAGTTTGTCAATAGTCGGCTTAAGAGTCGTCTTTAAGACGTACGGTCTTCCCTATATAAATTTCACTACTTTACCTTTTTGGTTGTTGGTTCTTATGAGATGGGTCGTTCCGATAGTAACTATAAGTTATCTCTTTATTTTTCGAAATTTCCGTTCGTTTTAATTGTCTTAAGTCATGGTGGTTTGGTCGAAATGTTGTTTAAGATTTCCTTGAAGAGATCCACCTTTTCTTTTCCCGTGTTGATCATTGTTCCTTTATTGTTTACCCTTTCGAGTGGTCATTTCCGTTTGTATATCATTTACATCCTGTAGTAGATGTGTATTTATACTATATTTTTGGTCGTTAGTACTCCTCTCATGTTTACGTACTACAATCTTTACGTAAACTTTAATTTTCTGGTCGTTGGATTTTATTAGACCACACACACATACATATGTATACGACAATATACTTTTTGAGTACCGTTGTAGTTTGGTTTTTATATGTTACCTACATGTACGTTTTCCCTTTGTACTTAGGTTTAAGTTGTGATTTCTATCAGTAGTTTAGTGTTCTCTGCTCTTGTTTTTTCCTTCCCTTCTTTTTCCTGGATGTTTTAGTTTAGGATTTGTCACTTATTTTACTGTTATTCTTTTAAGTATATCTATTAGTTGAATTTACGTTTACCTAATTTACTAGTTGGGTTTTATGTATCTGACCGACTTACTGATGTTTGTGTTCTGGGTACATATACAATAGATGTTCTCTGGGTAAAGTCTAGATCCCTAAGTGTGTCTAACTTTTACTCACTTCCCTTTTTTCTATAAGGTTCATTTACCTTCAATTTTCTTTAGACCTCATCTTTATGAGTATAGTCTGTTTTATCTGAAATTTTATTTCTTATAATGTCCTCTGTTTCTTCCTGTGATGTATTACTAGTTCCCTAACTAGGTTCTTCTATATAGTATTTTACAATATATACGTGGGCTGTGTCCTCATGGAGTTATATATTCCGTTTATGATTATCAGTATTTTCCTCTTTAGTCATCGTTGTTTATTATCACTTTCTGAAATTGTGGAGTCTGTCTTTTAGTTATTCCTTTGTGTCTAGAATTTACTGTGTAATCCTGTCTACCTGAATTAACTATGGATATATTGTAAGGTATACTTTCGTCTTATGTACAAAAAGATTCACGTGTACCTTGTAAGAGGTCCTATCTAGTGTACAACCCGGTGTTTCGTTTGGAGTCATTTAAATTCTTTTAACTTTAGAATAGTTCGTATAAAAAGTTGGTGTCACGATATTCTAAATTTTAGTTTATGTTTTTTTTTTTCTTCTTTATGGTTGTACTCCCCCACGATTTGTTATACAATGATTTGTTGGTTGCTTAATGTTTTCTTTAGTTTCTTGTGGATCTCTGTTTACTTTTGTTATCCTACTACTAGGTTTTGGAAACCCTGAGTCGTTTTCGTCAAGACTCTTCCTTCAAATATTGTTATGTTAGTACAGAGTTCTTTGTTCTTTTTAGAGTTTATTTGTTGAATTGGAATATGGTTTTCGTTAATCTTTTCGTCATTTGTTTTAGGTTACAATTATCTTACTTTCTTTAGTATTTTTAGTCTCGTCTTTATTTACTTTATCTCTGTTTCATTTGTTGACGTTTTTACTTGTCTAGACTTTAGACCAAGAAACTTTTCTATTTGTTTTAACTATTTCGAAATTACTCTGAGTACTTCTTTTGTTTTTCCTATTTTCTAGTTTAGTTATTTTAATCTTTACTTTTTCATATTCCGCGTTGACCGGGGTGTCTTTATGTCTTCTAGTATTCTCTGATGATGTTCGTTAATATGTGGTTATTTTACCTGTTGGATCCTCTCTGTTTAAGAATGTTACCATGTTGGAAGGTTCTGACTTGGTCCTTCTTTTTCTTTTACTCTTGTTTGTTTAGTGTTCATGACTTTAACTTTGACACTAAATTGTTGACGGTCGATTGTTTTCAGGTCCTGTTCTACCGAAGCGTCTGTTAAAGATAGTTTGGAAGTCTATTTTTAATTGTGGATAGGAGAGTTTGATAAGATTTATCAACCTCTCAAAGAGTCTAAGAAAGGAACAAGAAGTACTGAAACTGTCAAAACTCCTCTTAATCACTACATAAAAAATCGTACTTAGGGATAAACCAATAAAGTTTACAAAAGGAAAAAGTTCTAATCTGGTCCTAATACTTGAACCCTCTTATGGTGTCTCCATTTCACGAGAAGAGTACTGTAGTATTGGCCACCACGTACTATGGGTTTACTATAGTGAGTACTATCATTGTGTTTAGTAAAAAATCCCTTATAAACGGTCCAACAAGATGATATTACAGGTGTAAAGAGTGAAAGACATAAGATAAGGACACTTTGTTTAATGATAAAGGTCAAGTATACTCCTCCCCACTTCTCTCAATAGAAGTGAAGACTTTCCATCTTCATACATATATATAATAAACCTTGAAACTCTTAATATATAAATTCTATCAAAATAACGAGTTATCTTTTCTAACGTAGTTCTTTGATTTATATACTCCGAGTGGATATCTTTAAGTTTCATATCTTGAACACTAAGTAGAACTAATATGCAGTATAGTACAAGTATCACTGTGAAGACTCCAAATACCCATTATTTAGTGATTTCTGGTAAAAACAGAAGTAATCCTCTACAAGAATACAGGGAGTATGACCACCTTCTATCGAGTCTCTTTGTATCTGACTTTAAATTGGGGACAAAGAAGTAAAGTCAAAGACTTTACTTAGAAGTAAAGTCAAAGACTTTACTTAGAAGTAAAGTCAAAGACTTTACTTAGAAGTAAAGTCAAAGACGGTCATAAACAGGAATACGATAGTTGTCATTGAATTTCACACCTAGACTGTAGGAACTGTTACCCTTTATAATTTAGAGTATTTAAGACTTGTGTAACACTTTAAATGATTTTCAGAGTACACAAATAAATCGAGATCGATAAATTTTTTATACTGTGACAAAAACTTTGTTTATAAAGAGTAACACCAGTAGGAACCTAAAACACAAAATATCCAAGGTGAAAATTGAGGAAAAGGTTAAGAATAGTGTCAACTCGTCAAAGGGACACCGAGTCACCACTTCTCGGACGGACGGTTACGTCATTTGTACCCAAACTAGGAAACCAGTCCTTTTAAGGGACCTCTTCCTTCGTCGTTAGGTGAGGTCATGAGAACGGACCCTTTAGGGTACCTGTCTTCCACGGACCTCCCGGTGTTAGGTACCACCAGTGTTTTATCAACCTGTGTTGAACCGTTGATTTGTTATTGGTAGTGTCAACTCGTATAGGATAATAAGAGATACAACATAATTCGTTGATTAAAAAAGAGGACTTTACGTAGTTACACAAATGACCTTATTGTTAAACTAAGGTTAAGTTTTTAACGGTAAACAGAAGATTGGGAAGAAAAACTTTTTAGTCGTTGTAGTGACTTGTAACGAGTGATTTATTATTTCCACTTCTCTTTGATACTAAGGATGCAATTATTATCATAGTGGAACTTCAAATATCTCCCGAAAGTATATACAAAAGAGTACACTAGTATACTAAACGAGGGTTTTAGAGTCCTCCTTCCGTATCTGATCTTTAGTATTAAAATTTTACTATTTTGATTCTACGTATCTTCAGTTACCGAACGGGAATGACGAGAACTTTTAATTGTAGCATTCCATACATATAGAAAGTTAGACTAATCTACTCAAATCCGATAATTGGTGTAGAGTCATCGAATTGTGTAGTTTTCAAATAAAGAATGTGTGTTTTTATAGGTGAAACTCAGACCCTCTTAGAGGGTCTCTAAGTAGATAACCAGTAAATTATAAAGTCCGAAGAAACCAAATAGAAGGAGTGGAAGTTATGTTATTTACGTACGAAGGTCTTAATGTTACCGTTTCTTTCTCTTGTACTTCTTTGAGTGTGGTAAGGAATCTATGAAGATTGGTCTTTACCGTGTCCAGTGAAGAGAGTAGGATAACCTATTTCGTTCAATATACTGACACAGGTTGAATTTCCTCCGTACACAGGTTTTCCTCTTCTTTTAGTCTCTGAAACCACTTGTAAACATACAGACGATGTTTTATAAACAAAACAAGGGAAGGTGTTCTAGTATGAAGGAGTTGAATCTTACAAATATTCGTCACAATCATTACTGACTGGTCGATTACTTCACAGGAAGACCTGAATGTCAGTTTTGTTAAAATTCTGAGGTCATGTAAAAAAGTTAGGTGTAATCCGTTTTCTAAGAGTTTCTCCGGAACAATGGATCATCACTTCGCGAATTCCAAACGTCAGTCTTGTTGTCAAGTTTTGGTAGAAACGATGAATAATAGAAACTCTGAACCCCGATTCACAAAATGTAAAGGTTCACTTTTCCTTTATTTTTACCATAGTTGGAATATCTAAAGAAGACTCGTAATTCTTTCTATTACGTATTTTCGTGTCACAAACTGTATATCATTTGGGAGTTAGTTACATATGTCGAAAGTAATATAACATCGGGTGATATTACTATTATATATATAATATTTATTTGTCCGGAATCTTTCGTACTTATGCTTGTTTCGATCACCTCCCCTACCTTAAGGTCAACTTGACAAAGTTTAGGACCTTCTACTACGACACTTCCCGACGTGAGTTATACGTTCGTTTAGACCTTTTGAGTCGTCACCGGTGTCCTGACCTTTTCCAGTCAAAAGTAAGGTTAGGGTTCCTTTCCGTTACGGTTTCTTACGAGTTTGATGACGTGTTAACGTGAGTAGAATGCACGATCATTTCATTACGAGTTTTAAGAGGTTCGGACCGAAGTCGTTATACACTTGGCCCTTGAAGGTCTACAAGTTCGCCCAAAATCTTTTCCGTCTCCTTGGTCTCTAGTTTAACGGTTGTAGACGACCTAGTAGTTTTTTGGTTCTCTCAAGGTCTTTTTGTAGATAAAGACGAAATAACTGATACGGTTTCGGAAACTGACACACCTAGTGTTAGTTGACACCTTTTAAGACTCTCTCTACCCTTATGGTCTGGTGGACTGGACGAAGAACTCTTTGGATATACGTCCAGTCCTTTGTTGTCAATCTTGACCTGAACCTTGTTGTCTGACCAAGGTTTATCCCTTTCCTCATACAGTTCCGACATATAACAGTAGGGTAAAAAATTTGAAGATACTTCTCATGTAGTACTCTTTGTGACCCGACCTTCTTCGTGTTCGACCTTAGTTCCAACGACCTTCTTTATGGTTATTGGAGTCTATACGTTTATTGTGGTGGGAATACCGTCTTTCACTTCTCCTTGATTTTTCGGAGAACTACTTTCACTTTCTCCTCTTAATTTTTGAACCGAATTTTGAGTTGTAAGTCTTTTGATTCGAGTACCGTAGACGAGGATAGTGAAGTAACCTTTATCTATTCCTTTGTGGCCTTTGTCACAGTCTGAAATAAAACCCCCCGAGGTTTTAGTGACGTCTACCACTAACGTCGGTACTTTAATTTTCTGCGAAAGAGGAACCTTCCTTTCAATACGGGTTGGATCTATCATATAAGTTTTCGTCTCTTATGAAACGGTTGTTTCCAGACAGATCAGTTCCGATACCAAAGAAGTCACCAGTACATACCTACACTCTCAACCTGACACTTCTTCCGACTTTCTACGGTTTCTTTACTACGAAAACTTGATACCACAACCTCTTCTGAGAACTCTCAGGGAACCTGACTTTCCTCTAGGTTGGTTAGGTAATATTTCAGGACCCACAAGAAACCTTCCTGACTACAATTTCAACTTTGAGACTATGAAACTAGTGGAGTACGCTTCTCAACTGAGTAACCTTTTCTGAAACTACGACCCTCCCTAACCCCCGTCCTCTTCCCCTACTGTCTCCTACTCTACCAAGCTACCGTAGTTCCTGTGTTACCTGTACCCAAACCCACTTGAGGTTCTCAACCACTACCTGCTCCTCCGGACCGCACGACGTTAAGTACCCTAACGTTTCTCAGCCTGTGCTGACTCGCTGACTTGACTTTATTTGTCCAGGATCTAAAAAGCTCCTGTTAAGGTCGTAACAGAATAAAGAGAAGGGGATATACATAACTGAAACCATGTTTTTGTAGTGATGTTCATATTAAGTGTTATACTATTTAAACTTTAGAATTCCTTTTTGTCTAATATGGATTTCTAATAGTGTATACTTATAATTTTGTGATTTGATTATAAAACCCTTCTTATTATCCTTATATTATTGTAGACGAAATAAAGGTAAAATAAATTATTCCGGTAAACAGTTAGTCTCCATATTTGAATTTATAAGGTTATACTTCTAATAAGTATTAAAGTACAGTAAATAATATAATAGGACTTCAGAATCTCTATATACCGTTAATTGACAAATCAAAAATTTCGGTACTTGAGAATTCAACCTCACCAGAATGTTTAATCTTTCATCCTTGTGTTAATTTGGTACTCTGTGAATAGTTGGTCCATATGAAATACCATAGTGACTTCTATCTGTTTAAATAAAATTAGTGTTATTCGTGGTCGTATCGTTTTTACTAAATAAATCATTATAAAAACTTCACGGATTACACTGTCTTTGTAAATTATAGCAGTTACTTATACAAACGTTTGTAATCCAAAAGGGGGTTGTGGTTATCTTGCGATATTTTGACCTTTGAAAGATAAAAGTAAGTGAAATATATTTATTTTAAGATTCAAATGTTGTAAAGATCTATTCTTCGGTAAATCTATTTGAGGATTACTCATAGTCCGAGTAGATTAACGATTAGTCTTTCCTTAAAGACTTGAAAACTTCAAATCGGTAGGTACTATAATTGTTAAATCACAAAACACACACACGGACACACTTCGTACTTAAATAGGAATTATAATGTGACTCTATTAGACGAAAACAAATGGAGTTGTTTGTATGTGTTTACCTTCACCTGATGACTGGATTCCGTTTCTGTTTTAATACTGAAATGGATTTCGAGATACGATCAACTATTGTGAATAACTTATTATAAGAAGTGTGTTTCTTGATATATAAAAGATTATAAATGGAGTGAGATGATAAAAAACATTTCATCATACAAAGTCAAGTCAAGTCAAGTCAGTGAGTCAGCACAGGCTGAGAAACGCTGGGGTACTTAGTGTCGTGCGGTCCGGAGAGACAGGTAGTGGTTGAGGGTCTCAAGTGAGTTTGAGTGTAGGTAGTTCAGTCACTACGGTAGGTCGGTAGAGTAGGAGACAACAGGGGAAGAGGAGGACGGGGGTTAGGGAGGGTGGTAGTGTCAGAAAAGGTTGCTCAGTTGAGAAGTGTACTCCACCGGTTTCATGACCTCGAAGTCGGAATCGTAGTGAGAAAGGTTTCTTTAGGGTCCTGACTAGAGGAAGTCTTACCTGACCAACCTAGAGGAACTTCAGGTTCCCTGAGAGTTCTCAGAAGAGGTTGTGGCGTCAAGTTTTCGTAGTTGAGAAGCCGCGAGTCGGAAGAAGTGTTAGTTTGAGAGTGTAGGTATGTACTCATGACCTTTTTGGTATCGGAACTGATCTGCCTAAAATCAGCCGTTTCATTACAAATAGTATTGATAGTGACTAATTTTAAACTAGGTAAAAGGGTGAAAGTCTTCACATTCATTAGAAACTTTAGCCTTAAATTTAATATTTACAGTTTGAAACGGGAAGAAACGTCTTTCCTTCATCTAAATAAAATTTCAGGTAAAAGGATATAAGTGGGTGTGTACACAGTCAAGACTCTTTAATTAAAGGGTCTAACAGAGTCATTCCAGGACAAAGGAATGATTAAACATGATTCACTTAAAACATGGGATATACTCCCTCTATTGTAGGTTGTTTTAATCATTTCAGAGTGGTCGAAATATCAACATATGGTCTATCAAAGGTTCCAGTTAAAATTTTACAAGAGGTAATTCCAGATAAGTACACTTTTTTGATCAAACGTATAATCTTTTACCTCTAAAAAATTTTTAATAATGTCTTTTGAGTCTTGTTTTTGTTTTTATTATTGTTGTAACTCATTTATTAATCGTAAAATATCTTCGCGACAAGAATTGTGCCTAGGTCTGTCATACGACGAGTTCCTATCACTGGTACTAAATAAGAAGATACGTTAAAGTGGTCATACATAAAGTCACGATTCACAGATTATGCACAACTTTTACAACTTACTTACTATCCTGTTTCCTACCTATCTACCTACCTACTTTTTCCCTTACTTAATTGTTTACTTATTTTACTGAAAACTAGTTGTCGATGTTATCTAGTCTCTGAAGTGAAATACTCCAGTTTTAAAGAAACGGGGATCTTTTTAAGAAAAACATGAAATAATTTACCGGAAAATTCTAAACTTGAACTGTAATAGTAGTTTAGTCATCTATGCAGAGTTCTTTATTATGTACTAAAACTGGAAAAAATAACATCGACGGTGTAGTAATGAGACGAACTAATTGAACAGTCGAAAGAGAAGAGGTCTGTCACTCAGTTCGGGAAACGTGACTTTCGAAAATTTTACCGATTTCCTAAGTGCTATTCCAGTCTGATATAGTTATCTCTTTCGTCTCGTTCTAAAAAATAAAATAAAATAAAAATGTTCTACTTTTACTGTTTTTAACTAATCACCGATAGAGTACTTTTAAGTGAATAAGTAAAAAAAAATTTACGTTCAACCTGCGTCCCAAAAGAGTCATTTCTGAAACTTTAGTTAAATTCCATATAAATATAAAATTCTGGGGTATTTGATTTTGAAGATATACCTTGATGTCGGACTCAGTGTAAAAATCCTTCATAGAAAAAAATATAATAATTTGTTTGTCTTATCATTTTAGGGACTTGATTCATCTCTCTTTATTTGATGTAAAAGGTTCTGATCGACAATCGTTACAGTTAGTTGTAAAAACTACTAAGGTAAAATGTGTTTCGTAACGTAATACAAAGTACTTCCTCAATCTTTTATTCACAAGATTCATGGGGAAGTACCTAGTGTCGGAACAGCACCATTTCCCCGAACACATTGAGTTACTTCGATACTCTGCACGACACGTCCCGGTGAGTTCTCTTGTCTAGTATCTCCTCTTAAGACTACTTTGCAACAGGTGACCTCTTCCCTTACCGTTTGGTGACGTCATAAGAACAGTCCTCTTGGGGTACTTGTCATACTTTTCTGTGTTTCTAAACTGTGGTCTTCTACTCAGGGTCCAACTCTCTACAGGTTATACGATGACCCCTTCTCGTCTCCCGTTAAAAAAAACTCCCCCAACGTTTCTCAACCTGTACTGAATCGTGGACTTTTTCATAGATTTTGGGTATAATAAGTACATCTTTCTCTTTTGTCAGTATACACTGAGTCAGATTCTGGTGAATTTTTGTGACACTATTTTTGTATATTTAAATTGATGAGTCTTCTTTATTATACGTCTCCTGTATGCTTCCTTCCTAATCCTACCACCGAGTCTTACCTAGTCGATTCACTCACGAAGAGTAGACCCCCTCTATAACGGGGGTCCTCTGTAAGTTATTATAGACACTTGTTAAAACTAACAGTGTTAACCCCCATACGATGATCTTAAATGACCCATTTGTGGTACTTATTACGATTCGTAGGATGTTACGTGTTCTATCAGGGGGTGTTCTTTCTTCTACCGTTTTTTTATAGTCATCACGACTCTAACTCTTTGGGATTTGATACAAGACCATTCTGTTTAAGTACCATAAGAACAAGTTAAAAGTAGTAGAGGGGTGTCATAATCCAATGATTGAAACGTGATTTCGTTAGTTATAAACTTACGTGTTTAACGAGATTTTTAATACACTAGATTCAGATAGAGGGATGAAATTACATTACTGTGAACTGGGAATACGTAGTTTTACTACAATCACCACTTACATTTGTTATAATAGTAAACAATCCTATACTCTATTCTGATAAACTAAAAGGTACCACGAAATTTTAAAAGTTTTTTCCTCTTGTTACTTTAGTCCTTTCTCAATTACTGGCGATAATTTTTTACAGAATAGAACTTTCCAATTTTTTTATCTTGATAGGTATTACTGGTATTCCGTATATTAATAGTAACTACTAAAAATAAAATTTACTGTGAGAAACGAGATCACAAAAACGGAGAATCTCTCCCGTCCTATGATTATATTTTGGAATCAAATAAAGGAGTAAAGAGAGTAGTTTCAAAAGAAAAAATTATATATCATTCTTAGTACTCATCCTTATCAAACTTAGAGCCATATTACTTTAAGAATAAAAACAGTCACTTTTCATAGACCAAATACTCACTTTTATAGAGTTTATACTACCAGAGTCAAGAGTCACAGAAACCGATTCCAAAATGTCCGAGAAACTAAACACAAGATTTTCTTTATGTTGTTAGAGTCCTTACCGAATTTTTAAAGTCCTAAAGTAAAGGATAAGTCAGTAGACTCGTCAACTCTGTATTAAAAGTTTACGGGAAATCGTTTTTCATAATTTGTTACAGGACTCGAAAACATAATCTGTCCATTTAAGTCTTACCTTTTGTCTAAAATCGTTTTGTAAAATCAAGTATATCATTTAGGATAGACAGAGACCTTAGAACCACATAGGTATTACGAGGAGTTAAGGGTCGTAGGAAATGGTACTAGAAAGGTAAGAAGGGAGGGAAAGACCTCATTTTAAGGTATCGGTCTTAGATATACCGGGACGAAGAGAGTCGTTTACAAGGTAAACTGGTGCCTGTCCATTAGTTTTATTGGTTAGGTATGGTCAGTAACTGTTTCATATTAAAGAGGTTCTATGATGTAGACGTAAAATTATACTCGGAAAATCTTTATGTTACAGAATGTATTTTCGTCACTAAGGTTTCGTTGTGATCAATTAATGGTATAACTAACGTAAAGACCGAATTATCTAAATCATTGTACACTTTCTATGTTGTATTGGTTTACTATTAACTTTACTCCTTAAGTTTCTTGATTCTTTTATTTTATACTTCATTAACTCTCTACCCACAGTGACTATCTTTCACTAGGACAAGTATTATTTTATATGTGTCCGTATAAGTCACTAACATCCTTTTTTTTTAGGACAGATCATTATTATATGAAAATCTTATAGTTTTCATCTTAGACTTCAAACAAGTAAAAACTATTTATAATTATATTTCATGATAAGATTTTTATTACATAAAGAACGTCAACAGTAAAAGTCAAATAAAAATAAATTTTGTTTGTTTTCTTATGACTTAACTGTTGACATATTCACAAGCAGTATTCTATTTGTCATGTGTGTGTAGACGGTCGAATAAAATTATTATTAAGATCGTTTTCAGTTGATAATGTGAAATGTTTACTTATCTTGTATTGTTCTCCTATGTCTTTCTGTCCCCAAGATAATCTGATCCTGACATATAGTAAACCGAACTTCAAATAAAAGACACTGTGGATGTTCACTCACACCATAAGAAGAGTTAATAGTAGGTTTGAAGTTCTTTTGCATCTGTTTATTACCGACTTGAGGATGTCGGACTCTCCCTCCAATTCCGCGTACAATGTTACCGTTTGACATTTTCGACCCTTCCATATTCAGATCTACAATGTCAACTCTTGTAATTCACTTTACTATCCGACTTTTATTCCTAATGTGGTTTCCTTCTCTCTTTTAAAGTGACATCCCCATTTTCTATATTGTACTATTTTATTATACAAGTCAAGTCAAGTCAACGAGTCAGCACAGACTGAGAAACGTTGGGGTACTTAGCGTCGTGTGGTCCGGAGGGACAGGTAGTGGTTGAGGGCCTCAAGTGAGTCTGAGTGCAGGTAACTCAGGCACTACGGTAGGTCGGTAGAGTAGGAGACGGCAGGGGAAAAGGAGGACGGGGGTTAGGGAGGGTCTTAATCTCAGAAAAGGTTACTCAGTTGAGAAGCGTACTCCACCGGTTTCATGATCCTTCCCAGTTTTTTATTACTTAACGGTTATCTCTTTTTTGATCATTCTTTTTACTTTTTTTCTCTTTTAAAATTATTTTACGATGTTAATGAATAGTGACTTTATACAAAAAAATTTCTTAATGTCCTTGTTGTATAATCGAAATCTTACTTCGTGTCTTTCGTAGATCAGTTAGAGGTAGTAAAACTTTTACTTCTCTTACTGCAGTTCTAACTATTTTAAGTTCATTTTAGTGTTTCATTTAGTCACCGTGTTGTCATTGTTATAAATAGTACCTTATTTCTTTTATAGTGAATTTACGACGTCTGTTGAATAAATAATCTGAATCTCGGGTTGTAGGAGGTGTCATTAAGAGATTTCATTCTTCTTTATAATAGGTTACCACCGAAAAACGGGTGAATCATTTTCTGACCATAAGTAAAATCTGACTGAAATTGGTATAACCTTCCGAAGGGTCCACCGAGTCCTCATTTCTTGTACGGTCGATTGCGTCCTCTGTGTCAAAGCTAGAGACCCAAACCTTCTAAGGGACCTCTTCCTTTACCGTTGGGTGAGGTTATAAGAACGGACCTCTTAAGGTACCTGTCTCTTCAGACCGCCCGGTGTCAAATACGTCAGTGTTTCTCAGGTATAATCTTTTATTATTAATTGTATATAAGTAACAAATGACATAGTCTATGACATGTATAAAAAAAGAAAAAAGAGTAAATCGAGAATGTGGTTGGAATATTCCTTCCGTGTAAATCACAGGAGTAAAAGTCTACTTTTTTGATCTCCGAATTGTCCCCTCATTTAACGGGTTTAAAAGTGTTTATTTTTATCTTCCTAGTTGTCAGAGGGTTCCGTTATTTTTATTTTCAATTTTATTTGTTTACCCCGGATTAGTTCAATATTCGAAAACGTATAGTTTCCTTTAGTATTTGTTTTACATTTCTATTGGATAAGAGACCCTCTTTTATAAACGTTTACTATATTTACTATTCCCGACTTAAAGGTTTTATATGTTTATCGAGTGTGTTGAGTTATTGGTTTTTTTTTTTCTTTTTCTTTTTACCTATCTTCTAGATTTATCTGTAAAGAGGTTTCTTCTGTATGTGTACTGGTTTTTCGTGTACTTTGATACGAGTAGTATCGATCAATAGTCTTTATGTTTATTTTATTTTTCCATGGTGAAGTGTGACAAGTCTTATCGGTAATAATTTTTCAGATGTTTATGATTTACGACCTTTCCCATACTTCTTTTCCCTTGGGAGAATTGTGACAACCATCACATTTGACTACGTTGGTGATACTTTTTGTAGTACTTCAAAGGAATTTTTGATTTTCGTCTCAACGGTATACTGAGTCTTTAGGGTGAAGACCCGTCTATTACTCTGTTTTGTATAATTATTAAGATTTTCTATGTACGAGGGGATGTAAGTATCGACGTGATAAAAGTTGTCGGTTCTGTGTCTTTGTTGGATTTACAGGTAGTTGTCTATTTACCTATTTATTCTACGTCGTTTATATATGTTACCTTATAAGGAGTCGGTAACTTTTCTTACTTTATTACGTTAAACGTCGTTATACCTACCTGGATCTCTAATAGTATGATTCACTTCATTAAGTCTTTCTCTTTTTGTTTATAGTATACTATAGTATATAGTATACCATAGTTTTTATACTATTTTACTACTTTTACAGTGTTTATAGTATACTATAGTGACCTTAGATTTTATACTGTGTTTACTTGTATAGATACTCTACATCTCTTGTCTGAACACCAACGGTTCCACCCACTCCCTTTCTTTATAACCCTCAAACCCTAATCGTTTATCTTTAATAATTTATATCCTACCTATTTATCGTTTCAGGATTACATATGGTGTCCCTTGATATAAGTTATAGGATACTGTTTGTTCTTACCTTTTTTTTATGTATATAAGGAACGACTCAGTGAAACGACACACCGTCTTTAATTGTGTTACAACATTTATTTGATATAAAGTTATTTTAAATTTTTTTTTGTTGTCTTTTGTTGATTCCAGGTCTCTTCATGAAAAGTGTTTCAGTGTCTCGTCAAAATACCATCTTGTCATGATCTTGTCAAAAAGATCGTGGGACGGTTCACAAATTGGGTAATACATATAAAAGACTCAAACATGTCTAAATATCAGACACTGAGTTCCATAGTCAGTTGTAACATAAACGAAGTTCAATAATGAGTATATGTGTACTGGGGAAGAGGGTTGATTTAACAGTATTAAATTTAAGAGAGAGAAAAGAGAGTAAAATTAGAAAGTCTTCGTACAAATAGGTAAGGACCATTCGTGTTAAAAGTTGTAGAACTATTATTTATTAATTCGTTCTTTTATCTGGTCCTAAGACTGAGCTTCATCAAATCAAAACCTGTGAAAATGACACAGTTTCCAGAAGGGAACATCGAGTCAACCATTTCTTAGACGGACGTTACGTCCTCTGGACCCAAACTAAGGACCCAATCCTTCTAGGGGACCTCTTCCTCTAACGTTGTGAGGTTATAGGAACGGACCTCTTAGGGTACCTACCTGTTTCCTCGGACCGTCCGGTGTCAGGTACCCCAGTGTTCTCAGTCTGTACTGAACCACTGATTTGGTGGTCGTGGAGACACAGTTTTTCCACCTTGAATAAGGATTATACATTAAACAGTTCCAGACATCCCAATGTTTTACTTGTTCCAAATTGTAATTGTGGGAACTGACAAGTCATTTCGTTGTACTTTTAATTCATTGTACGTTTATTTCGTTGTTTATTTTCCTGTCTTTTAACGAGCCCGAGATTCCGAAGGGAACACCGAATCGACCATTTCTTGTGTGGACCCTCTGGTCTCAAGTTAAGTACCCAACCCTTCTAGGGGACCTCTTCCCTTTCCGATGGGTGAGGTCATAAGACCGGACCTCTTAAGGTACCTGACATATCAGGTACCCCACCGTTTCTCAGTCTGTACTGACTTGCCGAAAGTGAAGTCCATTTGTAATGACGGTGTTTTTATTGGTGTTGTTTTCTTTGGAAGTTCCTATTATTGAGAAATACCCTCTTCAAATTAAACAAGTACTCCACATAATCACTCCCATCTACGAATCTTACTCAGTTGTTTTCGTTTACACAACCACTATGTTGTCTCTTTCTTATTAGGTATCACGTTCTAAAGATGTTGTTTTATTTCCTACCCTGAGTCGAGTGTCTACTCTACTACTCGGAACGTTTCCTCTTCCCTATGGGGAGGGGACACTTTCTTCACTTTTTACTTTTATATCCATATCTACTTCTATATTAAAAACTAAACCATCGTTACTCTGTTTTCCTCTTCCATTAAATTACCACAGGTGAAGGAGACACTTTATCTGTTCTCTATTGGTTGACACCTTCCAATCTTCAAATTTCTCTTGTTTTTTCAAAAATTAGAAAAGAACGTCTTTTACTTTCTCTCGACTTACCCCTTTACATCATTATAACAGTCCGTCGTAATTTCTAGGGGGAGACATCATCCTTTATTAAGTACGTTTATAAACAAACACTTTATATGTAGTAGATACCACCAATTAAAATACACAGTTGAACCGACCCTGTGACACGGGTCTATAAACCAGTTTGTAGTAAGACCTATAAAGACCCTTTTTCAAAAAGTCATTCTAAATGTAAGTTCAGTCACCTAAAATTCCTTTCGTCTAACAGGAGTTATTATACTTACCCAGAGAAGGTTAGTTAACTTTCGGATTTATCTTGTTTTCCGACTGAAAGGAGACTCGTTCTCCCTACAGAGAAGTCTGAAGTAGACGTTGTAGTTAAGAAGGAACCCGGAAACCGGAGTGACGGAAACTTGAATTTGACGTTGAACAAGGGCTCAGAGGTCGGACAGTCGGAGAGAGTAGTCTAAAACCTGAGTGATTCAGAGGGGTTAACGTACTCGGTGAAGGAATTTTATTTCAAAAAAGACATATAAATGTGTATATGAACCAAGACAAAGAGTCCTCTCGTGACTCTTTGTGAAATGGTTATGTCTTTTCACTTAATTTGTCTTTACATACTTCTTTCCTCTTCCGTTACCGTGAGGTGAGGTCATGAGAACGGATCTTTTTAGGGTACCTGCTTCCTCGGACCTTCCGACGTCAGGTACCCCAGCGACTCCCAGTCTGTGCTGACTCGTTGAAGTAAAAGTGAAAATACGTAACCTCTTCCCTTACCGTTGGGCGAGGTCACAAGAACGGACCTCTTAGGGTCCCTGCCCCCTCGGACCACCCGACGGTAGATACCCCAGCGTGTCTCTGCCTGTGCTGACTTCACTGAATCGTCGTCGTCGTCGTCATACTTCTTTTACAATTTTAATTTTTGTAACTACAAATGTCTAGTTCTTTGTCTGGTGGGGTTTCGAGTCATGGGGTAGGACTAGGGTGAAGAAGGGTTCTGGTATAAGATTTTAACTGTTATCGAACGTATCAACATAGAAAAAAATATTGTCGTAAGTCGTAAGGAGACTTCTGACGTTTTTGTATCTACACCGAACTTGGTTTCAACGTAAATTCTCCTACCATGTTATATTCCTGTTTTTTAAATTATTTTTTTATCTTATAATTATCTTTCGGTTACGGGTATGTCCTTTTGTCCATTCGACTCTTCTGACCTTTGGATACTTTATACTCGAATTAATCTGTTTTGGGTGACAACAGACCGATCGTTACCAACGGTCTTTCTTACCGAAGGACATAATGTTTTAATCAATATTAAAAATCATTTATAGGTGATTATAAAGTGACTGAATATTGATTATTTTGATAGAGTAGTACATTGAATAAAACTAGGAAACGACATATAAAACGTTTGTTAAATATGATCTTCCGATTGACCTCTCAATACAACGAACTAATTCTACATTTACCTACTATATGAGTCGAAAAGAAGAAGGTGTACTGTTACGTCCACCGTGGTTTATAACCCTGTAACCCATAAACAGATAGACACATCGTTTCGTGTTTGGTTTCGTCTTGTACATTCGTAACATTGAGAGTTGGGTGGAGATGTTTCTATTTTCCCAGAAAAAAGGTTTGTACTTGAGAGTGATCCGAAGTACTGAACTATTGTTCTGTAACGATACGGGGTGACTGTGGATTTCTAATACTCAGACATGAATCGGTAATGGTGTGAAGTCCAATATAACAACAACATCAAATCAGTGATTCATCTCAAGGTACGAAAACACTGAGGTACTTGATATCGAGTGGTCCATGGTCACAGGTACCTATAAGGTCCGTTCTTATGACCTCCCCCAACGGTAAAGGAGAAGGACCCTTTGAAGGGGTGGGTCCCTAGATCGGGTACAGAGGACGAACCGTCTACCTAAGAAATGGTGACCCGGTGGTCCCTTCGGGGGAGTACAATATGTGAAGTTTGGATAAGGTTTATTTATAGATAAATTTGTTAATAATTCATTTTATATTGAAAAATCTCCTAATGGATTTTTAAATCTCAATACTTTCCTAAGGTGGAGGGAGGGAAGAGTGTGTGAAGTGGGAAGAAAAAACAGGGAGACGTAGTAGTTTTGTTTTGTTTTGTTTTCTTCTATGTGTGTGTAGAAAAATGTTGAACAACTATAAAATTAGTAATTGTAAACTCATGGAACCAGAGATGTCTCCCCTGGTAGTGACATACAAACTAGGGACACATTTACTGATAAGACAGGTCCGAAAGGACCTCACTGTCGTCTAACGAGTTCCAGAGCCCGAGGTCCACCCGTGTCCTCCCATGAACCTCTGAGGAGTCCTCTTAACAACCTTTTCGGGAGGTCCTAAAGAAGTAGACGGTAGCCGACTAAAAGTAAGAAGAAAAGTAAGACTCCCACCACCATCTTCTGATCATAGCAACTAAAGAAGGGAAAGAATAGGGAGGGGAGTAAGACGACTTTCCAACTAAAATGGAAGGAGTACTCGAAAGCATAGACCATTCTTTTGTTTCCGTAGGTCTTTCTGTAATAACTCCCTCCTACCCTTCCTCCTGAAACTCTCTTTCCCCCACGTAACTCCTCCCCAAAACAGGGTCTGTTCCCGTCCCACTCCCTACTTCTCCTCCTTGTACTCATCCCATTAGACTGGAAGAGTGACAGGTTCGGGAACCTAACTAGTCTGTAGAAAGAGAAGGAAACAAATCGCTAACTACGAACAACGAGGTTTGAATTCGATAGACTTAGAGAATAAGAAGAAGGAAGTGAAGGAGTTAATCCAGTCGGTACCACTCCGTTGTCACCGGATGTCGTTCCGAGGACCCAGAGATACATATGGAAGGGTCCTTTTACTTCTCGGTGTTGGTAGTCGAAACTAACCAGTCGTTCTTTAAGGAGGTTGGTTACCATCGGGACGGTACCGAACTGTAGTGTTTCGTGGTGGGAACTTCTGGGTACACCATCCCCTTCCGACGTCTCCTCAGATGCACGAGACCGAACCCTCTTCCTCACGAAGTAGTTGTGGGTAATTACTCGAAAGGGTTCAAGTGAAAGGTACGAAGGTGGAGAACAGACCAAGGTAAAAACACCGCATTTTGAATCCCTTGCTCACAAGGAACGTTTGGTAAGTAGTACCGTGGGAGTAAGTCACAAATTATGACGACAGAAGGTTTACAGTAGTGGATCATTAAACACGAACTAAAAAAATTTTATTTTGAAAAATGGAATTTTCAAAATCTAAATGTCTTATTAACACTTCTAATATAAGTATATGAGGTGTTGGTTAAGGGGAAAAGTCGTAACGTGCAAAAATACCTTATAATCAAGTTGAAGTACTTGGTTGGTAATTAGTCATAATAGTTGATACCAGACCTGAACTAATCTAAAGGAACCGAAAATCGATTATAAGAAACGACAAGGTCATAGGGGTAGGTCCTACGATGTCATTTAAATCAGTAAGGTACAAGACGGAAGAATCCGAGAAGAAACGACACTGTTATAAAATCGAAAGAACAAAGACTTCTGGAACTGTTTACTGTCAAAACGTACAACCGAAAATGTAATCTAGGACTCTACAATAACTGGAATAGGACTTTTCAAAGATACTAAAAGAAGAAGACCTCTTGCAGTTTAGAGGAATCATGATGGTCACAACACCTGAAGGGGTACCGTCAAAACCTTATGTAAAGAACCGAAAAAGTGACTCCACTGTGTGTACAAAGAAAGAACTCGGGTTTCCTAGTTCTATTAAACATAAATACTTCGTATCTACCGTCGTCGTTCTGGTAAAACATTGAAAGATCACTTACGTGGACGGTCACGTCATCTACGTCCTCTGTGCCCAACCTAGGGGACCTCCTCCTTTACCATTGAACGAGGTCATAAGAGGGGACCCCTTAAGGTACCTGTCTCCTCGTACCGACGGATGTCAAGTACTCCAGTGTTTCCTAGTCTGTACTGACGGGGGGGGTGTGTGTCACTCAGTAAATGAAAATCTTCATACTGAAGTCGTAGGGTGTATCATTGACGGGAAGGAGGTATAATCACTGGTAGGACAGATAACTTAACTGATAGTTAAAAACAATACTCAAGACATCTCTTTCCCCGGTTGTATACCAACTCTATGTTTGTCACAAGTGTTCCATACGTAGTAAAGAAACTCCAATCATAGTCAGGACTCATTCAAAGCTTAACTATGTGTACTAAGTTGGACTCTGAGTGTGCATTCAGGTCCCACTCTATGTGTTAAGTCTTGACGAAATTACTCCCAGGGTTATGTCTTTAGGAAAGTCATATACGGTTGTCCGATTTGACTAAATATGACCATTTTCGAAATCGTCCGTGGGTGTTTACGTCGTCTCTTTTTTTTTTTTTTTTCGTTCCAGTTTTGTGTTCGATCGGTCTTACATACATGTGACCGTATCTCGTTTAGGTCAAGCTTTCTGTTTCTTCTCTCTTTTCTGAGGACCGTCATTCCCTGTCGTAGAGTCATAAAACGAGAACCCCGATTGACGACGGTAGTGAGGTGTCTCTGTCCTACCTAAGAAGTTTGTTTTAAACCAAACCTATAACTCTGATTACTGTGTAAGGGGGTCTCTTATACTTTTTTAAGTGGTGAGTGTATTACTCAAAAAGACCCCTCTCGTTTCGTTCTAGAGTTCGTCCAAGTTCTTAACGAATTCTCTCGTCTCCTTCCTCTGTCCGAACTGAAAATACCACCTTTATCATCTATTTCGACCTCTCAAGGTGTGTATACAGTCCCGTACATACCAGACTTGAAGGAAAACCGGGTGTCTGCCCACATGGACCCGAAAGAATAGTCATATCCATTCATCCCCTTCTCCACACCATCCCGGGAAAATACCTTTTCACACTACATTTACATTCTACAAATCGTCACAAAACTTAAGAGTGTTGGCAATATTGATTCGTAGAGGATAACAAAAGTCAATTTGACGAAAAGTGATCTAAACAACAATAGGTCAAGGAGTCAGTACAGACTAAGAAACGTTGAGGTTCCTAACATCGTGCGGTCAGAACGGACAGGAAATGGTAGACGATCTCAAACGAGTTTGAGTACAGGGACCTCAGTCACTACGGTAGGGGGTAGAGTAGGAGACAACAGGTCAAGAGGAGGACGGAAGGTAGAAAGGGTCGTAGTCCCAGAAAAGGTTACGTAGTCAAGAGACGTACTCCACCGGTTTCATAACCTCGAATTCGAACTCGTAGTCAAGTAGATTACTTATAAGTCCTGACTAAAGGAAATTCTAACTGAGAAAACTAGAGGAATGTCTGGTTCCCGGGGAGTTTTCAGAAGAGGTTGTGGTCCCAAGTTTTCGTAGTTAGGAAGCCATGAGTCAAAGTAATATCAGGTTGAGATTACATCCTCTGTCCTTCTCATTTTCATTTCGTCCGGGGTCGTCCCCGGTGTTTTCCTTAAAAATTACTAACTATCTGACCTACGATATTCCGTACTCTGAGAACCTTGTTTAGGTCTTCCTTATCAAGTATTAGAACTTTTGTTCTATACTAGGACCCTAGCCTTTTAACTGGTTGACAAAGGGTTGACCGTAGAGTTTCAGTGTACAAAATGTATAGACCTCCTTTTAGATATCCATTCTTATACTCAGAATCAATGACTATAGAATAACTAATGACAAAGAATCAATGAGTCACCAATTATTAGTGAAACAAGAAACCGGGACTTCCGATGTACTCAATATCGAATTGAGGGACGTGTAAGAAAGGAAGTGTCGACTCTCATGTTATTTCGACCGGGTCTAAGTCAAAACCGTGGAAGTGGAACCTCATCACAACCAGGGGACTAGGAGTGAAAAGTGACTTAAGAACGTAGAACAAAGAGTAAGAGGGTGGCGTAGTACGAAAGTCTTTGGGACAAACATCTCGACCAGAGCTGTGACAGTATAGGTAGGTACTGATGACCTTTTTGGTATCGAAACTGATCTACCTGAAAACAGTCGTTTATTATAGAGAGACGAAAAATTATACGATAGATCCAACCATTATCCAAAAAAAAAAAAAAGGTTCTTCCTTCGGAGAAATTTAAAGTACCTACGTCAGTGGTAGACGTTACTAAAACCTCACGTTATTTCAGTTCAGACTCCGACAAAGGTAACAAAAGGGTAGATAAACTGTACTTCACTACCCTGTCCTACGGTACTGGAAACAAAAAACTTACAACTCTAAATTCGGTCGAAAAATTGAGAGGAGAAAGTAGTTCTCCGTAAAAGCAAGGAGAAACGAAAGACGGTTTTCCAACCACAATAGACGTATAGACTTCAATAATTATAAAGAGGGTCGTTAGAACTAAAGTCGAACACGAAGTAGGTCAGGTCGTAAAGAGTACTATATGAGACGTATATTAAATTTATTCGTCCTACCGTTATATGTCAGAACTACATTAGGAAAGGGTTAAACCTTGGCTAGACAACAAGGTACAAATAAAGATTGACAACGGAGAACTGGATGTATGTCTAAAGAGTCCTCCTTTCAGTCCACCAGACCATAAGGGTAGAGAAATTCTTAAAAGGTGTCAAACAACACTAAGTGTGTCAGTTTCCCGAAACCGAATCAGTTATTTCGTCTTCATCTACATAAAGATCTTGAGAGAACGAAGAAGATACTGGGTCACCTACAACCGTTAAACAACAGACCAAGGAGACGGAAAAGATTTAGGTCAAACTTGTAGACCTTAAAGTACCAAGTGTATGACAACTTCGGTCTACGGTCTTCCAGGAGAGACATCTCTGGTTGTATGGATCAACAACTACTAATTTCATAGTTGTTTAACATTTTTCTACACACACAAAAAACTACTACCCTTCCCTTCCTTCCCTTACCAGTCCATACACTCTTCCCTCCCTCCACCGTAGGAAAGTCAAATCCCGGGTCTGGTCCGTCAGGTATCAATGAGTTTTTGACCTTTACTCTTGACCCACTTCGGACTCGTGACTTCTGACTTCTAAAGACTCGTAACTTCTAAAGAAGGACTTGTGAAATAGGGTGACCTCTCCTCCTTTTCTGAACCACAGGACCCACAAAACTTCCAGGGTAGACCCCTCTCCCCAATACATCCTCACCACCGGAACACATTATTTGTCTAAGGTGAGAATTACAAATTGTTAACTCAAAATTCGGAGTAGTTAAAGACAAGGAGAAGACCGGGTGGTAACCCACTCGACTATTTTTATCGGTCCCTTATTTCCTTGTACTTTATCTTCGTCTATATGGACTAGAATATGTAACCTTAATGACGGAACGGATGTAAAGGGTATCGGTTTTGTAGGTAATAGGGGTTTATAGGAGTTCCCGTGGACCTATAAGACTGGGTTACTCATTAATTCCAAAACAGGGGATATTAGTCGAAATTTTTGTACTCTGGGACACCCGGAAAGGGGAATCAATGTTAGTGTGAACAGTGGAGTTAACAAAAATTTTTCTATGTTAGATTTACTTTCGTCCCAGAAGTGTCTAACTCTGGGTAATATCCTTTGGTCAAATCTCTCCCACACCATTAGGGGTAAGGAGGACGTGAATTCCCTGTCTAACATGAACTAGAATTTGGACCTTTTGTTCTTGTTACGGAGTCACACTTACACACGGGAACCAAAACCTGGGTGAGTGATTCCGAGGTACATATAACAACTTTTATGACGAAGGTCATTTATTGACCATTTATTAAACATCAGTATCGTTTAGTAAACCGATAATACAAGAAAGACCACGGATAAAGTTGTTGGAGAGTTGATATGAATTGGAAGTGGACTTTTGCCTCTTTTATGTGGAAGTGGACACATAATTCACACGGGTCATAGGTGTGAACGGTAGAGTGTATCAGAAACGTCCGTTATAAAAGTGGTCGAGATAGAAAAAGGTCCATGTTTTAATACTGGAGTGTCACTACTGTAGAAGGAAACTTCTCTACGAATATTGTGTGTATCATGTACCAGGGTATTGAAACCAATTAAAGGACTTTTAAGAAACTATTTACCTCCTGACGAGGTTAGAAATCTCACAGTTCTTTGACGAAAATCAGAAGAGTCATGGGTATGACGATTTTGTTCTGGTTGTACCAAATCTGCAAAAATATAAGACCTTCGTTGTAAAGGAGTATATGTGAAAAAAAAAAAAAAAAAAAAAAAACCATCCGAGGAGTAACCGAGCGGAACTTATTATGAGGGACACAGTTTTCTAAGATCTTAAACGGATTTGACGGTATCTTGTTCGTGAGGATAATCCGGAGGGACTCTGAAGAAGTCACACGTTCGAAATCTTTGGAAGAGAGTACATAGAACCTCAGGGAGGGTAATCACTACCGGGAATCAAATACCCGAAGATTATGTTCTTTGACGTGTAGAAACGGGTCACGACATACGGGAATCACATCGTCAACACCTATGTACGACCTGAACGGACCTTTATATCTGATAGAGTCCAGAACTTGGATACTAGGAGGTATAGGTCGACGGGTAAACCGGAAACTAATGTCTTCATCGTGAGACGTTCGAGTCGTATCGATCACTCCGGAGGAACGACGTCCTACCTCGACTTGGACCCGGGAGACGTATGGGATAGAAGTCCTCTCCCATGGAAGAGGACACGAGTCGGGAGACAGTCTACGGTGAGATGATATTCTCAAGTAGAGAATCTTCGGAACCTGTGGTCACCTAGGGGAGTCCTAGTTGTATCACTTTTGGTTTCCCTCAAGTAAGTGACTTGGTTACCATAGTAGATAGTGCGAACTACCTCGAACGAACTCTCAACGGTCAAAAGCACAGAATTAGTCTTACAAGGACAATTTCCTAACTGGGTTTCTAGTCTAGTTTACAAGTTTGAAATTCGTCAATGAAATCGTCTCTTACACAACCGGTTCTTAACCGAAGTAGAAGTGTCGAAACTACGACCCTCCCTAACCCCCGTCCTCCTCTTCCCCTGTTGTCTCCTACTCTACAGATCTACCGTAGTGACTGAGCTACTTGCACTTAGACTCACTTGAGACCCTCAACCACTACCTGTCCCTCCGGACCACACGACGCTAAGTACCCCAGCGTTTCTCAGTCTGTACTGACTCGCTGACTTGACTTGACTTAACTTGAGTGTCGAAATATCTATAAACCCGGTGACGATTACCCAACTAGCAGACAAGACCGGTTAAGTTTGTTAAATACAGGTTCCAACAGAGTAATCCCATTACTTGAGTGTCTTAGAGAAAGGAGGTCTCTCTAATACGGGTTTTATTTTCAGTTCTAGTGTGTAAAAGACGTGTATAATTTCGGTGTTATGTTACAGAATGGTACCGTGAGGAATAGGAGAAACCTCAAGATGTGTAACTCTCTTGGGTCTGTGAGTAAAACGAAAACTCTCATGTGTTGTGATAAAGGACTTGGTCTATAAGTTACCTTGTGAGTGGAGAAAAAGAACAGAGGACGACTTCAACGGCATCACCGAAGGTGTTTGTTCAAGTTTAATTTAATTGGTACGTTACAATATCAATTGTTTGTTTATATTACCCATTTAACATTTTCTCTAATTGGAGTAAAAATAAGTCACAATGACTGAATATTACCTGTTTATTTTTAACGTATACAAATTCCATATCCTGAACTATAAAACTCACATAGATAATGATATGGGTGTAAATATCTTACTTTCTTAGTGTTAATAGATTAATGGGTAGTGGAGTGTCAATGATAAAAAGGAAGGAAAAAAGACCGGAGTGAGATAAAAACTACGTATTGAGTAATACACTCATTATTAGTAAAAATATAAAAGAACCACATACACACCGTAGTAATCATAACTGGAACTCTACTTTAAACACCACAACCCATATGTAAGGTGAACATACTCTATTGTAATTCGAGTGTATAAAGTGTTTTCGTATCTACACACACACACGTACATATGAATATATATGTACACGCATACAGTGAAATTCTTTCTATGGTCATAAAGTCATTTGTTTACAGAACTCCCGGATCATACACAGTCTGTAACAAGAAACAACACCTGAATATCACTTTCTGTATTTTAGTTATCAAGGACAGTAGTTCATTAAAGATAAAAATACCGCTTTCACACCAAGTACTGTAACACACCCCGTCTCCTCTCGACGAAACCGATTTCTCACACCTTTTTGGAAGAGACTCCTCAACTATATACTTAGTTCTAAACTTCTTACTCTATGTCAGTCAACATACTTCTAAAACTTCTTCTCGTAAAATCCAACTTCTCGTTCGTCAGTACAGTACTCCGCTCTTGTTCTTGTCACACAACTCCTGGACGTTTCCCAACTCACATTGACCTCATGTCAGTCTCTCCCGTCTCATCTCTATTTTCTGACTCCGAACTCTCCGTCTTTGTGACCTGACCTTCTTTGTGTTCGACCTTAGTTCTAACGACCCTCTTTATAGTTATTAGAGTCTATACGGCTACTGTGGTGGGAATACCGTCTTTCACTTCTCCTTGATTTTTCGGAGAACTACTTTCACTTTCTCCTCTCACTTTTTCAACCGAATTTCGAGTTGTAAGTCTTTTACTTCTAGTACCGTAGACCAGGGAAGTGAAGGACCCTTTATCTACCCCTTTGTCACCTTTGTCACAGTCTGAAATAAAACCCCCCGAGGTTTTAGTGACGTCTACCACTGACGTCGGTACTTTAATTTTCTGCGAATGAGGAACCTTCCTTTCAATACTGGTTGGATCTATCGTATAACTTTTCGTCTCTGTAATGAAACGGCTGATTCCAGGTAGATCAGTTCCGATACCAAAAAGGTCATCAGTACATACCTACACTCAACCTGAGACTTCTTCCGACTCACGGTCTCTTAACTACGAAAACTTGACACCACAACCTCTTCTGAGAACTCTCAGGGAACCTGAAGTTCCTCTAGGTTGGTCAGGTAAGACTTCCTCTAGTTGGGACCTTAAAGAAACCCTCCTTACTACGATTTCGACTTTGAGGTCATGAAACCGGTGGAGTACGCTTCTCAACTGAGTAACCTTTTCTGAAACTACGACCCTCCCTAACCCCCGTCCTCTTCTTCCCCTACTGTCTCCTACTCTACCGACCTACCGTAGTGACTGAGCTACCTGTACTTAGACTCACTTGAGACCCTCGACCACTACTTGTCCCTCCGGACCGCACGACGCTGAGTACCCCAGTGTTTCTCAGCTTGTGCTGACTCGCTGACTTGACTTGACTTGACTTGACTTGACTCTCCATCTCTACTCCAGAACGTCCCTGAACACCCCATTCTTGGACTTAAAAAAGAATACAGGTTATCTCTCGACGATGTACCAAATCTTTTCCTTTCACTGTATCAGACTAAAGACAAAATCTTTAAAGTGACTTACAACAATCGTCACATCTTAGTCTCGTCACAGTCCAAGAACCGTGATGAGTCCATACTATACTACTACTGACTCTGATCCCAACATCGTCTACCTTACATTGTGATAGGTCAAGTCGTCAAACCTGGTGTCCTAAACTTCAGGTTAGAGTTAAATATCGAAGTGGTGGATTTTCGATAAACTGGAACTCATTCAAAGAATTGAAGATATTGTGAATCAAAAGAGTACAAATTTTACCCTTATTACTATCGTACATAGATATAGAATCGCAGACGACCCTAACTTCCCTCGTTATATACATTTTGTGGCCTTTAATATAATCTTGTTATTATTCGTATACTAATTTAATAGAAGACAAAAATAACTATTACATTCATACATACATGTACGTATACAAGTATGTATGAAGAACGAAGAGAGAAGGGATGACGGGGTTTGGATGGTACAGGATACAATTGACGACAATTCGGAACTCAGTACTCGGAAACAAAAAAAGGAACTGACGTGTCTTAAACCCCTACGGAAGAGAATCTCCAATCCTTAAGACCATGGAAATCTATTTTCACAGACAGATAGTCAAATCAAGTCAAGTAAAGTCAGTGAGTCAGTACAGGTTGAGAAACGTTGGGGTACTTAACGTCGTACCGTCCGGAGGGACAGGTAGTGGTTGAGGAGCTCAAGTGGGTTTCGGTGTAGGTAGCTTAACCACTACGGAAGGTCGGCAGAGTAGGAGACAAAAGGGAAAAATGAGGACGGGGGTTAGGGAAGGTCGTAGTCTCAGAAAAGGTTACTCAGTTGAGAAGCATACTCCACCGGTTTCATGACCTCAAAGTCGAAATCGTAGTAAGGAATCTATTTTCACAGACAGATACCGAATACTAATTAAATAAAATATTCACCGTCATCATAGACTAAAGATTGGAAGAGAAAGTTGAATTACTTAGTAAAGACCTTATGGATGGAGTAAAAGAGGTTGGAAGAAATACCCAGGATTTACATGTCGTTGGGTATAAAGAATGTATTGACGGTTGTATTGTTCGACTAGAATCAGTCTGACGAAACTGACAACGAAGGAAGGTCATTTACGTCGAGACTCAAGAAAGAAGTCTTTTTAGAACGTAAAAAGTTTCGTCCAAGAGTAAAATAATGAAGGACTAGTCGTGAACAGGTTTCGGGGAACAAGGGAACAACGAAAACGAAAGAAAAAACCAGAGACTACAAACGGGTAGAAAGGTGTAATCGTAATAAATTCTGAGGTTTATTATTCGACAATCCACGGAATAGGTCTTTTATTTTATGCTGATCTACAAAAAAGGGAGAAAAATCCTTAACGAAAGGGAAGGGGTGGATCTCGACGTCTCACTACTTTTAGGAATAAGAAATTCCGATTTGAGTTTACCAAAGAGAAGAGACTTCGGAGAGACGGTGGTTACGGTCATCTCAAATAACGAAGACAAAAGGATGTCTATGAATATAATTTCGTTAACGGTAAAACATAATCTTTAAAAATACGTGGATAAGCAGATAGGGTTATATGTTATTTCTGTTATTACTGTTTATACAATAAGTAGAGATATTAGGGTTGGTGGACTTGTGTACTCTGTGTTATAATACCAATGACGAGTTACGTAGTAACTACTCGATGATCTCCTCACTTATGAGTTTAGTATTACGTATATGATATACTACAGGGGACGAAATACTACAAACGAAATCTTTTACAATTCGAATTTTAGTCAATCGTAAAAATAACAATGTTTGAGTTCATGTACTTACATACAAAATTTTTTCCTTGTGATTCGTGATTTCTGACTTTTGTGGGACACTATACGTGTGAAAAATGTTGATAGAAAGACTTGTACCGAAATTTATCTACCATTTATCTACTTCCGCCATAAAATTGACAAAAAGTGAACGATTAAATCCGGTTATTAAATGTTTCAAAATTTAAGAAACTCATAAAATCTTATGGGTTACTTTTTAACTATTTGATTTGTAATACGAGTAGACTTTATTATTTATATAGTCTGATCCTATCCGACTCTTCAAATGTACCCTAGAACAACATAGGTTAATGTCATCACATTCTAATAGACGAAAGTCTCTTTTATCTAGATAGATCATATAGACTCTTAAGTTTATCTTTGAAACCATAAAAATAAAATGTACTTTCAACTTAAAAGTTTAGTCACCACTTTGTTACTAGACAAATCACTTGACGCGAACCTATTGACTAAAAGGTATCCTACCGTTCGTCAGTCGAGCGTCAGACTTACACCGAGTCTAGTACTTGAGGAGTAACGTTTTAAGTCTGAATTTAACTTCTTTCATCCCTTTTGGTAATCCGATAAGTCCATACTGGATTTAGTTTGGGAAATGTTAATAAGCCACCATCACTGTTTATGTAAGTTCCCTAATCTATACTATCTGTCTCACGGACTTCTTGATACCTGTCTTCAAGTACTATAACATATCCTCCACCATTAGTTCTGATAGGGGTTCTTTTTATTTACGTTTTTCCGTTTTACCGACANCCATTTAAATAAGGATTCATAAAATGAGAAAAGGAACGTTACACCTTACCCTAACAAAGGAATTATAGAGAAAGACAAAAAAGTAACAACAATATATCCTTATGTTCCTTAAAGACACACGATTAAAATATAGAATATTGAAATAAGTAACGAATCGAGATCGTTAAAAGACCACCACAGAAATCCCAAAAGATACAACCTAGTACTGTACACGTTTGTCACTCTCAAAATGAAGAAGAAAAGGTTAGACCTAAGTAAACCTAAGAAAAAGAAGTGACTAACGACACCGATTTTGAAGGTTTTGATACAACTTATCATCACCATTCTCACCCGTGGGTACAGAACAAGGCCTGAAAGTTCCCTTGATCTTGTGAAAGATTGTGGTACGTGTTTTTATTTGAGTTTTACATAATCTCTAGATTTACATTCCGGTCTTTGATATTTTGAGGATCTCCTTTTGTATCCGTCTTGTAAGAGATTGTCTTTAGTACCGTTCTAGGAGATACTGGGTGGAGGGTTTAATTACCTTTAATTTCCGTTTACCTTGTTTCCCCTAGATTAATTTGAATTTTCGAAAACGTGTTACTTCCTTTGATATTCGTTCCAATTTTTTTTTGTCGGAAGTCTTACCCTTTGAATTATCGTTGACTTTGTTAAATTTTTCTTAATTAGAGGTTTTATATGTTCGTCAAGTACGTCGAGTTAAAGTCCTTTTGTTTTCTGGGTTAGGTTTTTACCCGGTTTCTTGATTTGTCTATAAAGAGGTTTCTTCTGTATGTCTACCAATTGTTTGTGTACTTTTCTACGAGTTGTAGTGAGTAATAGTCTCTTTACGTTTAGTTTTGGTGTTACTATACGGTAGAGTGAGACCAGTCTTACTGATGGTAGTCTTACAGATGTTCGTTATTTACGACCTTTCGCACACCTCTTTTCCATTGGGAGAAAGTGACAAACACCCTTACGCTTGATCATGTCGGAAATAGTTCTTGTCACACCTCTAAGGAAATTTTTAACCTTTATTTTGACGGTATTATGGGTCGTTAGGGTGACGACCCGTATATGGGACTCCCTAGGTCTTAACTCTCTTTGTGCACATGGGGTTACAGGTAACGTCGTGACAAATGTTATCGATCCTGTACCTTCGTTGGATCTACAGGTAGGCGTCTACTTAGTTATTCTTTCAGCACCATACATATATGTTACCTTAAAATGAGTCGATAAAGTTTCTTGTGTAAACTCAGTAAAGATTACTGCACCTACTTTGACCTCTGAAAATATGTTTCACTTCATTCAGTCTATCTTTTTGTTGTTATCTCATATAATTACGTATATATACCTTAAATCTTTCTACCATTGTTACTGGTATATGCATTCTGTCGTTTTCTCTGTGTCTACAGTTCTTGTCTGAAAACCTGAGATACCCTCTTCCACTCCCACCCTACTAAACACTCTTACCGTAACTTTTGACGTATAATGGTATACACTTTATCTACTGGTCAGGTTTAAACTACGTACTTAGTTCCGTGAGTTTCGGCGACGTGACCCTGTTGGAACTCACTACCCTACCTTTCCCTCCACCCTGCCCACAACTTCTGTCCCTCTGTGTACATGTAGGTACCGACTAAGTACAGTTACATACCGTTTTTGGTGGTGTTATCACATTTCATTAATCGGGGTTTTATTTTCCTCATTTAATTAAAATTTATAAACGTATAAAAATTTCACATCTTCCAATACGAAACTAACATAGATATGGATATAGAACCTCTTCCGTTACCGTGGGGTGAGGTCATGAGAACGGACCTTTTAGGGTACCTCCCTCCTCGAACCATCAGACGGCAGAGCCCTCAACGTGTCTCAGTCTGTGCTGACTTCGTTGAATCGTCGTCGTATGGACGTAGATATCTGACTTTTTTAGTTTTAGTAATTTAATGGGTAGTGGAGTGTCAATGATGAAAGAGAGAGAGAAAAAAAACGGATAAAAACTACGTATTGAGTAATACACTTACTATTAGTAAAGGTATAAAAGAACCACATACACACCATAGTAATCAGAACTGCAACTTTACTTTAAACCCTACCCCTACATATAAGGTGGACATACTCTACTGTAGTTCGAGTATATAAAGTGTTTTCGAATATATATTGACACACACACACACACACATATATACATACATACATTCATACTGTGAAATTGTTTTTATGGTCATAAATTCCTTTGTTTATACAGAACTCACGGATCATACACAGTCTATAACAAGAACCAAGATCTGAATGTCACTTCCTGTATTTCAGTTATCAAGAACAGTAGTTCATTAAAGACAAAAGTACCCACTTCCCCATCAAGTACCGTAACCACACCCCGTCTCCTCTCTAAGAAACCGATTTCCCACACCTCTTTGGAAGAGACTCCTCAACTATATACTTAGTTCTATACTTCTTACTCTATGTCAGTCAACACACTTCTAAAACTTCTAGTAAAATCCAACTTCTCGTTCATCGGTACAGTACTCCGCTCTTGTTCTTGTCACACAACTCCTTGACGTTTCCCAACTCACATTGACCTCATGTCAGTCTCTCCCCGTCTTGTCTCTATTTTCTGATTCCAATCTCTCCGTCTCTACTCCAGAACATCCCTAAACACCCCATTCTTGGACCTAAAATAGAATACCCGTCACCTCTCGGTGATCTACCAAACTATTTCCTTTCACTATCTCAGACTAAAGACAAAGTCTTTCAAGCGACTTACAACACTTGACACATCCTAGTCTCCTCACAGTCCGAGGACCGTGATGTGTTCATACTATACTACTACTGACTCTGATCCCAACATCGTCTCCCTTATATCGTCATAGATCAACTCGTCAACCCTGGTGTCCTAAACTTCAGGTTAGAGTTAAATATCGAAGTGGTGGATTTTCGATAAACTGGAACTCATTCAAAGAATTGAAGACATTGTGACTCAAAAGAGTAGACATTTTACCCTTACTACTATCGTACATAGATATGCAATCTCAGTAAGACCATAATTCACTGTTAAATACATTTTGTAGACTGTAATATAATCTTGTTATTATTCGTATACTAATTTACGAAGACATAAATAACTATTATATTTATGTATGGACGTATATATACATGTATGTATACGTAAAGAATGAGGAAAGAGGGGACGGGGGGAGGAGGTTTGGATCGAACAGGACATAATCGACTACAATTGGGTACTCAGTACTTGCGAACAAAATAAGAACTTCTGTGTAATAAACCCCCACGGAAGAGAGTCTCCAATCCGTAAGACCATGGAAATCTATTACACAGAGAGATACCGAATAGTAATTAAATAAATTATTCGTCGTGATCATAGACTACCAACCTACCGTAGTGACTGACTTACCTGTACTCAGACTTATTTGAGGTCCTCATCCACTATCTGTCCCTCCGGACCGTACGACGTCAGGTACTCCAACGTTTCTCAGTCTGTCCTGACTCACTGACTTGACTCATCCAAGACTAAAGATTGGAAGAGAAAGATGGATTACTTAGTAAAGACCTTATGGATGGGGGAAAAGAGGTTGGAGAAGGTACCCAGGATTTACTTGTCGTTACGTAAACAGAAGGAATCGACGTTTGTATTGTACGACTCGAATCAGTCTGACGTAAGGTCAACGAAGGAAAGTCATTAACGTGGAAACTCAAGAAAGGAGTCTTTTTAGAAGAACGTAAAAAGTTTCACACCAGAGTAAAATAATGTAGGACTAGTCTGAGAAGGTTTCAGGGAACAAGGGAACTACGAAAATGACAGAGAAAAACCAGAGACTATAAACGGGTAGAAAGGTGTAACCGTAGTAAATTCTTCCGTACATTATTCTACAAAGGATGGAAGAGGTGTTTTACTTTATCCTGACATACACAAGAAGGAGAAACTTCCTAAACGAAAGAGAAGGGGTGGATGTTGACGTCTCATTAGTTTCACAGGAGTAAGATTTCCGATTTGAGTTTACTACGAAGGTGAGACTTCGGAGAGACGACGGTTACGGTCGTCTCAGGTAAAGAGGACACCAGGATGTCTATAAATGTAATTTCGTTAACGGTAAAACATAATCTTTAAAAGTACATGTATAAGTAGAAGGGGTTATACGTTATATGTTGTTTCCGTTCGTATATAGTAAGTAAAGACATTAGGGTTGGGGGACTTGTATACTCTGTGTTATAATACCAGTGACGAGTTAAGTAGTAACTACTCGAGGACCTCCTCCCTTATGAGTTTAACAAGACGTATATCATATAGTACATGGGACGAAAAATTACAAACGAAATCTTTTCCAACTCGAATTTTAGTAAATTGTAAAAATAACAATGTTGGAGTTTCATGTTACTACTTCCAAATTCTTTTCTTGGGATTCGTGATCTTCGACTTTTGTGAGACACTATACGTGTGAAAAATCTCAATAAAAAGTCAGTCAAGTCAAGCCCAGTCAACTCAACGAGTCAACACAGACCGAGAAACACTAGGGTACCTGACGTCGTGACGTCTGGAGGGACAGGTAGTGATTGAGCGCCTCAAATGAGTTTGAGTACAGGTACCTCAGCCACTACGGTAGGTCGTTAGAGTAGGAGACAGTAAGGGAAGAGGGGGGTGGAAGTCAGAAAGGGTCGTAGTCCCAGAAAAGGTCACTTAGTAAAGAAACGTAGTACACCGGTTTATTAACCTCAAAGTCGAAGGTAGGTTACTTATAAGTTCTGACTAAAGGAAATCCTACCTGACCAACCTAACGGAACGTCAGGTTCCTGAGAGTTCTCAGAAGAGGTTGTGTTGTTAAGTTTTCGTAGTTAAGAAGTCGTAGGTCAAAAGAAATATCAGGTTGAGAGTGTAGGTATGTATTAATGACCTTTTTGGTATCGGAATGGATCTACCTGGAAACAACCGTTTCATTACAGAGACGAAAACTTATACGATAGATCCAACCAGTATTGAAAGGAAGGTTCCTCATTCGTAGAAAATTAAAGTACCGATGTTAGTGGTAGACGTCACTAAAACCTCGGATCTTTTTATTTCAGACTGTGACGAAGGTGACAAAGGAGTAGATAAAACGTACTTCACTACCCTGGTCTACGGTACTACTATTTATCTACTTCCGTCATAAAATCGATAAAAAGTAAACGATTAAATCTGGTTTTCCAAAGTATCAAAATTTTGTGATACTCATAAATCCTTGTCGGTTACTTTTTAACTATTTGATTTGAAATACAAGTAGTCTTTATGATTTATGTAGTCTGATCTATGTCGACTTTTCAAATGTACCCTAGAACATAGGTTAATGTCATCGTATTCTAATGGATGAAAGTCTCTTTTATCTAGACAGACTATATAGACTCTTAAGTTTACCTTTGTGACTATACAAATCAAATGTACTTTCGACTCAAAAGTTGAGTCACCACTTTACTACTAGAGAAATCATTTGACACGACCTTGTTGACCAAAAGGTATCCTACCATTTGTCAGTCGAGGGTCAGACTTACACCGAGGAAGTACTTTTTAAGTATGAAATCAACTTCTTATATCCCTTTTGGTAATCCGGTAAGTCCATAGTGGATTTAGTTTAGGGAATGGTAACATGTCATTTTCACTGTTTATCGAAATGCCCTAATCTCGAGTATCTATGACACAGACTTCTGGATACCTGCTTCCAAACACTATAACATGTCCTCCACCCGTAGTTCTTGTAGGGGTTCTTTTTATTTACGTTTTTTCGTTGTACCGACGGACTCCTCCGGAATGTTTATCGACTCTTTTCTTCTCGTCGATTTCCGTTTCCTCTTTTCCTTTCTATATACGTAAACTTAGGTCTCAAGGTTTCTTATCGTTCCTCTCTATTCTTTCGGAAAGATTCACTAGTTACGTTTCTTTATCTCCTTTTTTTCTTACCCTTTCTGATCTCTCGTGAAATTCTTTTGATCTCTATGGTTGCCTTATAAAACACGTTTCTACCCGTGTTATTTCCTGTCTTTACAATACATGAATTGTCTTCGTCAACTATTATTGTCCACCGTTCTTATATGTCTTCTTGATATGTACTTTCTAAAATTACTGGGTCTATTGGTGCTCCCACGCTAGTGAGTGGCTTTCGGTCTGTAGGATCTTACTGTTCAATTTACCCGGAGTCTTCGTAGAGATGGTTGTTTCGATCACCACCACTTCCTTAAGGTCGACTCGGTAAAGTTTAGGATTTTCTACTACGATACGTTCATGACGAGAGTAATACGGTCGTTTAAGCCTATTGAGTCTTCACCGGTGTTATGACCTGTTTCAGTCAAAAGTAAAATTAGGGTTTCTTTCCGTTACGGTTTCTTACAAGTTTGGTTACGTGTTATCTATAGTAAAGTGAGTGACCGTTACATTACAACTTTTAAGAGAGTTCGATCCGAAGTCGTCATACACTAGGTCCTTGAAGGTGTACAAGTTCGACCTAAATGTTTTCCGTCTCCTAAGTCTCGTGTTTAACGGTTGTAAGCAACCTAGTATCTTTTTCGTTTTCTCAAGTCTTTATGTAGACGTAGACGAAGTAACCGATAAGGTTACGGAAACTGACGTACCCAGTGTTGTTTGTCTAACCTTATGGTCTTGTGGACTGGACGGAGGACTCTTTAAACGTCCAGTTCTTCGTTGTCAATTTTGGCCTGTACCTTGTTGTCTGACCAAGGTTTAACTTTCCTCATGTAGTTCCGACGTATAACATAAAATGAATAAATTGACCATACGTCTAATGTAGTATGTTTTACGGGTCGACCTACTTCGTGTTCGACCTTAGTTCTAACAACCCTCTTTATAGTTATTGAAGTCTATATGTGTACTATGGTAGTAATATCATCTTTCACTTCTCCTTGATTTCTCGGAGAACTAATTTAACTTTCTCTTGTTATTTTTTCGACCGAATTTTGAGTTGTAAGTATTTTACTTCTTGTACCGTAGACCAGGGTAGTAAAGTAACGTTTATCTACCCCGTTGTTACCTCTGTCATTGTCTGAAATAAAAGAACCAGAGGTTTTAGTAACGTCTACCACTGACTTAGGTACTAATTTTATACGAAGGAGGAACCTTCTTTTGGATACTGGTTTGATCTGTCGTATAATTTTTCGTCTCTATAATGAAACGACTGTTTACAGGTAGATCAGTTTCGATACCAAAAAGGTCATCAGTACCTACCTACACTCTAAACCTGGTATTTCTTTTAACTCACGGTTTCTTAACTACGAAAGTTTGAAGACATAACCTCTTCCGAGAACTTGACATTCCTCTAATTTGGTCAGTTAGGATTTCTTTTAGTCGGGACCTGTAAGTAACCTTCCTGACTCCGACTTTGACTTCGTTGTCGTGAAACAGGTGGACTACGTTTCTTCACTGAGTCACCTTTTCTGGTACTAAGACCCTTTCTACCTTCCTCCTCCTCTTCCCTCCCCCCAGTCTCCTACTGTACCAACCTACCGTAGTGAATGAGTTCCCTGTACTCAAACTCGTTTAACGTCCTCTACCATTTCCTGTCCTTTCGGATAATACGATGTCAGGTACCCCAACGTTTCTCAGTCTGTACTGACTCGCTGACTTGTCGGTGTCGTTTAGATCACTTTTCGTAAAATTAACTTTTGTTATACTCTTACAACCAATATTTCCACCACTCTCAAGTTTTGACACAATGTGAGGAACGTAAATGTAGTGTAAAAAGATATTTTCTCGGGATGGTGTTAAGAAGGGGATGAATGGATACAGACTATTCTTTCGGGTCCATGTGAGTCGACACCCGGTTTTCCCTCAAGTGTAGTAGATGCGGGACTGGATAGACACCTTAAGAGGTCGAAATAGGGGAAAATGGTGGTATTTTCAGTTCTGACAGAGGAAGGAGATGAGAGAATTCGGATAGTACTCGAACGAACTCTGAAATAAGACGAGAGGGATTTTTTTGAGTAATACACTCACTACTTAAAAAAAGTACGAGAGACCTCCATACTCAGTAATCAGAGTTGTAGGGGTGGTTTAAAACCAACTTCCTAGGTAGGACAGAGACACCTCACTACCCTTGTTAACCGGGGTTCTCGTCTTATGACTCTAACGACAGGGAATGGTGGTCCATAGAAGAGAGAGAAGAAACCGAAAGTATGACCTAGACGACATACGACCACTTGTACGTGACACTCGATGACGGGAGACCGATCGAACACGAAACTTAAGGAAGAAACACGAAGTAAACACTCACGGTCGATTTCAACTAGTTTTATGTGGTCAAATCGCTCAACCGAATATTACTTTCATAATGACCTAACCCTGGGAGAAATTTCGGCAAGACTTAGAACATAGAGTTGGACCTGAATACATACTCAGAGTCTAACGTAGGACACATAGTTAAACTTTGATTGGACACTGACTATGATTGGAGTTTTTTACTACGAATGGAACACTTGTGACCAGAGTTGGTATACAACCGGGGGAAAGAGATGTCTTGACTCCTCTTTTTGACTATCAGACAAGTTATCTGTCCTACAAGTGAGTATATCTCCTCCTCGTCAACGATACTCCCTACGACTTTAGTATAAAGATTCTCATTTACTGAGACACACACACGTACGCACGTACGTGCGAGGACACTCACACATGCGGACACACACACGCACGCGTGGACACACACACTCCTCTCAGTACAAACTAAGAAACACTGGAGCACTTGACATCGGTTGGTCCGAGGAGACAGGTACCTTAAAGGGTCCCCTCATATGACCTCACCCAACGGTAAAGGAGGAGGTCCCCTAGGTTGGGTGCATAGGACGAAGATCACGTAACTTTCCATTTAAGTGATCATGAAATGTTTGACGAGGACGACGACGGTGTATACGGAGTATTTATGTTTACTAGAACTAGGAGACCCGAGGCCCTCCTTATACACACAATGGTACACTATTTCGGCTCACCGATTAAGTTGATAACGGTACTCCTTCAGGTGTTGTGACTGTCACGAATGAACTAAACTCCAAGGAACCTTCTTCCTACAATATTTTTGAAAGGTCTTATTCGGGTTATTGTTGAGTCCTAGGTTACATTTTCGGTTGTACGTTTTGGGGGTTAACAGTTCCTGGAGTGTTCTTTAGATTTTTGACTAGTGTCGTTTCTCCTCGGATTCTTCCGTATTGTACCTTACTTATTTAAATCACATCATAGGACCTATCCTATAACCCTACCGTTTTCTTGTAATCGATTTTTGGTTCCTTTAGGCTAGTTTTAGGTCTGAAATGAATTCTTATGACAAAGTAACAACGAAGTGTTTCAACTTGATTACAACGTATGATTGGCTGTTACGAGTATTCCCCTTAACCAACATTTCGTATACTTATATGAGAAGTGTTAATAAGGTATTTAGATTTTGAAGATTTCATTTGTCAAAATAATTTAAATTTTTTTTTTTTTGTGTTTTACGATCCACTACTCTAGACCTTCTGTCGTCATAATTTGTGACTTACTCCCACCGGTACTGTTTACCAAACGTTCCTTGTGAGCGAGTGATTCAAAATGTGGTGTTTTTGACTTGGTCTGTTCTGCTCCTTCGTACCTTTCACTTGAACCCTTCCGAGTAATTACCCACAACTTTGTGAGGAAAAGAGTCTGGTCTCGTGGACCTGAAGAGACGTGGGAAGGGGAGGGACTACCTAGAAGTTCCCACCACGAAACACTACAGTTCGGTACAGTCCCGAAACTAACCAACCTTCTTAAAGAACGACTGGTTAGTTTCAACTACGTACACCGAGAAGTAACAGGACCCTTCCATATGTATCTCTCCGGTCCTCGGAACGACATCCCGTGACAACGAAGTGGTACCGACTGAATTAACTCCTTCACTTCCTCCTTCTCAGTCTCTAACTCTATGTGTCGCATTCAAACCTCGTTGGTCGTAGTTAGCGATTTGCTTCTCTTTCTACAGACTAGTTAGGTTCCCGAACCTGTCACTCTTCCAGTCTAATGGGATGAGAACGAGGAGGAGAAGTAGGGGGTGGTACGGGAACAGACCGTGTTTTGGGGAGGAGTTACGTGTGGGCAAGAGAGTTTCAGGAGGAAGGGTAGGAGGGAGTTATTACAGAAAGACCTACTGAAACAAAAGAATGGTCTATGCTTTCGAGTACTCCTTCTATTTTAGTTGGGAAGTCGACTTACTTCCTTCCCTATTCTTTCCCTTCTTTAGTTGTTATGATCAGAAGACGGTGGTGGGAGTCTTACTTTTCTTCTTACTTTTAGTCGGCTACCGTCTACTTCTTTAGGACCCCCTAAGAAGGTTGTCAAGAGAACTACTAAGAGGTTCATGGGGCGACACGGGTGGACCTCGGGCTCTGGAACTTGTTAGACAACAGTGATGTCCTTTTCGAAAGTGTCTGATCGGTAAACACGTGCCTAGTTTGTTGTCACTACCAGGGGAGACATCTCCGGTTTTGTGAGTCTACAACCACTAATTTCATAGTCGTTCAACATCTTTCTATACAAACACATAGACAAAAAACTATTACCGCTCCCTTCTTTCCCTACCCAGTCCACACACTCTTCCCTCCCTCCACCGTAGGAAAGTCAAATCCCGGGTCTGGTCCGTCAGGTATCGATGAGTCTGTGACCCTTACACCTGACCCACTTCTGACTTGTGACTTCTGACTTCTAAAGACTAGTGACTTCCAAAGAAGGACTTGTGAAGTAGGGTGACCACTCCTCCCTTACCTGAACCATAAAGACCCACAAAGTCTCCAGGGTAGACCCCTCTTCCCACTACATCCCCACCATCGGGACACATTATTAGTCTAAGGTGAAAATTACAAACTGTTAACTCAAAAATTCGGAGTAGTTAAAGACAAGGAGGAGACCGGGTGGAAACCCGTTCGACTATTTTTGTCGGTCCCTTATTTCCTTGTACTTTAACTTTGTCTAGATGGATTGGAATTGGTACTTAATGACGGAACGGATGTAAAGGGTATCGGTTTTGTAGGTAATAGGGGTTTAAGGGAAATCACGGGTACTTATTAGACTGGGTTACTCATTATTTTAATCAGGAAACCGGGGATACGACGAAGATGATATTAGTCGGAATTTATATACTGTGGGACACTTGGAAAAGGGAATCAATGTTAGTATGAAAAGTGAAGTCAACAAAAAAATTTTTTCTATGTTAGATTTAATTTCGTTCCAGAAGTTTCTAACTTTGGGTAATATCCTCTGGTCAAATCTTTCCCAGATGGCCAATAGGGGTACGGAGGACGTGAATTCCCTGTTTAAAATGAACTAGAATTTGGATCTTTTTTTCTTCTTACGGAGTCCCACTTGAACACGGGAACCACAGTACCTGGGTGAGTGATTCCGAGGTACATATAATAACTTTTATGACGGAGATGGTTTATTGACCATTTATGAAACATCAGTATCTTTTAGTAAACCGATAGTACGAGAAGGTCACGGTTAAAGTTGTCGGACAGTCGATGTGAATTTGAAGTGGAATTTTCCTGTACTATGTGGAAGTGGACAGATAAGTCACCCGGGTCACAGATGTGGACGGTTGAGTGTATCAGAAACGTCCGTTATAAAAGTGGTAGAGATCGAAAAACATCCATGTGTTAATGCTGGAGTCTGACTACTGTAAGAGGAAACTTCTCTATGGATACTGTGTGTATCAATTACCCTGGTGGGGAAATCAATTCAAAGACTTTTCAGTAAGTATTCACCGACTGAAGAGGTTAGAACTGTCACAGTTCTTCGTCGAAAATCAGAAGAATCAAGGGTATGATAAGTTTGTTCGGGTTGTACAAACTTTGTAGAAATATAAGACCTCCGTTGTAAAGAAATATATGTGAAAAAAAAAAAAACCGAGTCATCGAAGGTTTATCCGGGGAACTTATTATGAAGGACACAGTTTTCTAAGATCTCAGACTGATTTAACGGTATCTTGTGCGTAAGCATATACCGGTGAACTCTGAGGAAGTGACAAGTTTGAAATCGTTGGAAGAGAGGACATAGAAGCTCAGGGACTAGGTAGTCTCTGCCGGTAATCAAAGCACCCGAAGACTATGTTCCTTGACGTGTGGAACCGGGTTAAGACAAACGGGAATCATATCGTTAACACCCATGTACGACCTGAACGGTCCTTTGCATCTGATAGAGCCTACAACTTGGATACTGGAAGGTATAGTCCAACGGGTGAACCGGTAACTAATACCTTCATCGTGAGACGTTCGAGTCGTACCGCTCACTCCGGAGGAACGATGCCCTACCTCGACTTGGACCCGGGAGACGTATGGGATAGAAGTCCTCTCCCATGGAGGGGGACACGAGTCTGGGGACAGTCTACGGAGTGACGATGTTCTCAAGTAGAGAATCTTCGGAAACTGTGGTCGTCTAGGGGAATCCTAGTTGTGTCACTTTTGGTTTTCCTCAAGTAAGTGACTTGGTTACCATAATAGTGATAGTACGAACTACCTCGAAAGAACTTTCAACGATAAAAAGTAGAGAATTAGTCTTACAAGGACTATTTCCTGACTGGGTTTCCAGTCTAGGTTACAAGTCTGAAATCCGTCAATGAAATCGTCTCCTACACAACCGGTTGTTAACCGGAGTACCAGTATGGAAATATCTAGAAACCCGGTAACGGTTACTCAACTAATAGACAAGACCGGTTTAGTATGTTGAGAATAGGTTACAACAGAGTGAATCACATTTCTTGAGTGTCTTGGAGAACGGAGGACTCTCTAATATGGGTTTTATATTTAGTTCCAGTATGTAAAAGACGTGTATGATTTCGGTGTTATGTTACAAAGTGGTACCGTGAGGAATAGGAGAAACCTCACGATGTTTATCTCTCTTTAGGTCTGTGAGTAAAATGAAAACTCTTATGTGTCACGATCAACGACTTGTTCTGAAAGTTACCTTGTAAGTGGAGGAAATGACTAGAGTACGACGTCGACGGTATTACAGAAGGTATTTGTTCAAGTTTAATTTAATCGGTACTTTACAAAATTAATAGTTTCTTTGTTATACCCATGTAACATTTTCTCTAACTGGGGTAACAAAATAAGTCAAAAAAAAAAAAAATGAATATTACCTGTTTATTTTAAACGTATACAAAGTGTCCCACAACCAGTCAAAAGGGTAGTGGTGAACAATTTCTCTAATGAAAAGTGGTAACATATAAAGACGGAGAAAACAGTCTCTCTTCACAGGTATCCACGTACCTAAGTAAAGACCCGAAATAAAAAACAAGGTAACTAGATATAAAGACAGAAACACGATCATGGTATGACAGACTGACATTGAAAGAGTATATAAGACTTCAGTCCGTCCAACTAATGAGGTCAAGGTAAGAAGAAAGAGTTCTAACGAAACCCATAAACTCCAAAACACAAAGGTATGTTTAACACTTTAAAAGACAAGATCAAGACACTTTTTATGACAACCATCGGACTATCCCTTACATAACTTAGATATCTAACGAAAGACATCATATAAGTAAAAGTGACATAACTAAGAAGGTTAAGTACTTGTGTCATATAAAGAGGTAGATAAAAACTGTAAAAAATAAAGAAAGTCGTCACAAAATATCAAAAGATATGTATACAAAAAACAAAGAAATCCATGTAAAAAAGGATTCATAAAATAAGAAAAGTAACTTTACCACTTACCCTAACAAAGGAAATGTAGAGAAAGACAAAAGAGTAACAATAACATATCCTTACGTTCCTTAAAGACACACGATTAAAATATAGGACATTGAAATGAAATAAGTAACGAATCGAAATCGTTAAAAGACCACCACAGAAATCCCAAAAGATACAACTCCTAGTACTGTACACGTTTGTCACTCTCAAAATGAATAAGAAAAGGTTAGACTTAAGGAGACCTAAGAAAAAGAAGTGACTAACGATACCGATTTTGAAGGTTTTGATACAACTTATCATGACCACCCTCACAGGCGGACACACAACAAAGACTGAAACCTCCTTTGATCTTGTGAAAGATTGTAGTATGTCTTTCTATTTTAGAATTTCTAGATTTACATTCTGGTTTTAGATATTTTGAGCTCCTTTTGTATGCACCTTGTGAGATTGTCTTTAGTGTCACACCTCTAAGGAATTTTTTGACCTTTGTCTTGACGGAATACTGGGTCATTAGTGTGACGACCCGTATGTGTGGATCCTTTGGTCTTAACTTTCTCTGTGCACATGGTGATTACAAGTAGCGTCGTGACAAATATTATCGGTCCTGTACCTTCGTTGGACTACAGGTAGTCGTCTACTTACCTATTCTTTCGTCACCATGTATATATGTTACCTCATAATGAGTCGGTAATTTTTTATGTAAACTTAGTCAAGATTACTCCACCTACTTTGACCTCGGATAATATGTCTCACTTCATTCGGTCTTTCTTTTTGTGGTTATGTCATATGTTTACGTATATATACCTTAAATCTTTCTACCATTGCTATTGGGCCATACACTCTGTCGTTTTCTCTGTGTCTACATATCTTGTCAGAAAACCCGAGACACCCTCTCCCTCTCTCACCTCACTAAACCCTCTTACCGTAACTTTGTACATATAGTATATACTTTACTTAGCGGTCAGGTCCAAACTACGTACTGTGACCTACGAACCCCGACCACGTGACCCTACTGGCTCTCCCTACCATGCCCCAACCCCTCGCCCAAGTCCTACCCCTTGTGCACATATGGGTACCACCTAAGTACAACTACATACCGTTTTGGTTATGTTATGACATTTCATTAATTGGAGGTTAATTTTATTTATTTATACAATTTTTTTTTCTTTCTTTTCTTTAGTGTCGTTCTAGGAGATACTGGATGGAGGGTTTGATTACCTTTAATTTTCTTTTAATTTATTCACCCTAGATTAATTTGAATTTTCGAAAACGTATTACCTCCTCTTATAATCGTTCCGCTTTTCTATTGGAAGTATTACCGTGTTTTATTATCGTTTACTTTCTTGACTGTTTTGTAATTAGAGGTTTTATATGTTCGTCGAGTACGTCGAGTTAAGGTCTTTTAGTTTGCTGGGTTAGTTTTTTTACCCGGTTTCTTGATTTGTCTGTAAAGAGATTTCCTTTGTATGTCTACCGATTGTTTGTGTACTTTTCTAGGAGTTGTAGTCAGTAATAGTCTCTTTACGTTTAGTTTTGGTGTTACTCCACGGTAGAGTACGACCAGTCTTACCGACGGTAGTCTTTCAAATGTTTGTTACTTACGACCTCTCCCACACCTCTTTTCCCTTGGGAGAAAGTGACAAGCACCGTTACGTTTGATCATATCGGTGATACCTCTTGTCACACCTCTAAGGAATTTTTTGACCTTTATCTTGAAGGTATTCTGGGTCTTTAGGTGACGACCTGTATGTGTGACTCCTTTGGTCTTGACTTTCTCTGTATACATAGGGTCACAAGTGACGTCGTGACAAATGTTATCGATCCTGTACCTTCGTTGGATCTACAGGTAACCGTCTACTTATCTATTCTTTCGACACCATGTATATGTGTTACCTTACAATGAGTCGATAATTTTTCTTGTATAGACTCAGTCAAGATTACACTACCCACTTTGGCCTCTGATAATGTATTTTACTTCATATAGTCCATTTTTTTTTTTTTTTTTTTTGTGGTCATCGTTTGGGGTCCCCTGTTGAGTATACGTCTCCACCTTTATTTCGGCGTTCACTTTGGGTCCCCGTCATACCAATTCTTTCTTCTGGGTTTTGGAATGGTGGTCTATATGTTCGACGTCTAATTTAGGTGTACTAGTTGATCGGTCTGAGACACAGATACCTTACATATTTTCCGGTAACTCTCGAGGGGTTTTACTTTCGAGTGATCAAGACTATCATCTGTAACCTCCGTTCTTGTGTGTCCTCATCCTGGTCTGATCTTATACTCGATGGGGGTGTCGTCCGGGTCTCTACAACCTCCCGTAAGATCTCTCCACTCCACCTGATACTGAGGGTCGCTCCCTTTCCTGAGACTGTCGTCACAGAGTTCCTTTTATAAAAAAAAAAGAAAAATTTTAAAAAAATTTGGATAATAATGAAAAAGATGTAAATAAGGAAACAAACAAAAAGGATGACAAGAAAAGGGGAACATCGATTAGAAATTCCATATATTTAGAAGTAGATGGAGAAAATTGAAACGTATAGATAAGAAAGAAATAAAAGAGAGAAAAGAGAGTTATATAAACGATTAAAACAAAAGTAACAAAATAAGGGGTTAACCGTCGAACGAAATCAAAACAAAAGGTCAAACACGAAATCAATCAAAACAAGACCGTCTATCTTAAAAACTAAAGGAAAGAAACGGTCCATTTAAATAACATGAAGTAAAAACAACCTGACGAAACTAAAACGAATACCCATAGATAAATATACCCATATAAGTCAGTGTGAAAAATAACAACGATGTTTGGAGACAGAGATACAACCCGAAAACGTCAAGACACCTTAAAAGGACCAAAAAAAGGAAAAAAGAAAGAAGAAGGTAAAAAAAGAAAAGAGAAAAAATATTAAAATTAAAAAATTTTTGGATAATGTAAGAAAGATACTAATAAGGAAACAAACGGAAGGAATGACATGAAAAGGGGAATGTCAATTAGAAAGTACATATATTTAGAAGAAGTAGATGAAGATAAATTGAAACGTATAGATAAGAAAAAAAGAAAAGAAAGAAAGGAAAGGAGATTTATATAAACAATCAAAACAAAAGTAACGAAATAAAGGGTGAACCGTGAAACAAGATCCAAATAAAAGTTGAAATACGAAATCAATCAAAACAAGAATTGACAATTTATATTAAAAACTAAAGGAAACAAACGTCCCAGTTAGACGACATAAAATAAAAAAAATCTATCAAAACTGAAACGAGTACCTACATATACACGTATAAGATAATACAATTAATAGTCAACGGACTAAAACATTGACGGTAAACGGACCCCAAGTAGAAACCGAAGAGTAAAAACCTACAAACAAAATTAGAGGGAATTACGGTCTTGTTTGGTGAACACCTTAGAAACAAGGACTGGTCTCTAGTTCGGGACACGGAAACCTCATCCTCGTGACCGAGGTTCTCAGATCTGATGGTTTCTGGATTGGGAACCCTCATAGTTTATCACTCTTCTTTGTGTTTCCTTTGGTGAACTTAAGTTCTGGGTCGTAGTGAGTAGGTGGTCATCCTGGGACACGTCCTGCGGAGTAGATTTATTGTTCTTTTGTTTTTATGTTTGGGTTAGTAGTTGTCTATCCTAATGGTGGAGTGAATCGGAACGGGTAGTCTCCTTTCTATTTGTTTGTTTGTTTTGAGTCATGTTTAGAGTGGAATATTCTTCGAATGTGTTTGGTGACCTGGTCGTAATCCTCCCATCTTGTATTTTCCTTCTCACTTAAGTTAGAACTTCGGACCCTTTTCCTCTGGAGTTTGTGTTATTCAATTTGTTTTATTACTTTTCCGTCTCTTTATGATATTTATACGTCCTTGTTTGAGTTTTGTGTTTTCACGTTTATTTAGTTCTCCTTTATCCGTTTGATGGACTTTTTCTAAAGTCTTATTACTATCACTTCTACTAGTTTTTGGAACTTTTGTTTTACCTCTTTTACGTTCTTAGTTAATTGTTTCTGGATCTTCTTAATTTCTTATTCGTCTCTGTTTGTTGTGTTAATAACTTCAATTTTGATGAGATATTTCTTATTTATCGTCTTATAGACTTCGTCTTCTTACTTAGTCACTCGACCTTCTATTTTTCAACCTTTATTGAAGACTTCTCGTCTTATTTCATTTTTGTTGATCTTCTTGACTCCTAACAGAGTCTCTGGAGACCCTTTTATAGTTGGTGTGGTTGTAAACTTAATATCTCCAGGGTCTTCTTCTTCTCCTTTTCTTTTCAAAACTCTTTTTTTTTACATTCTCTAATATCTACTTTTAAAGAGGTCGTACCCTTTCCTTTATCAGTTAGTTCAGGTTCTCCGTGTTTCTCAGGGTATGTCCTATTGGGGTTTTTCTTTGTTCAGTTCTGTGTATGATTAGTTTTATTGGTTCTGATTTGTGTTTCTTTTTTCATAATTTTCGTCGTTCCCCCTTCGTTGTTCATTGTATGTTCCCTTTGGGGTATGTGAATTGTCGACTAGAAAGACGTCTTTGAGACGTCCGGTCTTCCCTCACCGTCCTATATAAATTTCATGACTTTCCCTTTTTAGATGTTAGTTCTAATGACATGACCGTTCCTAGAGTAAGTTTTAACTACCTCTTTATTTTTCGAAAAGTCTTTTCTTTTTCAATTCTCTTAAGTCATGGTGTTTTGGTCGAAATATTATTTACAATTTCCTTGAATATATCAATTCTTTATGTTCTCTTCTTTTTTCTAGATGTTTTCGTTGGGGTTTGTTAATTCTTTTACAGTTATCTTTGTATATATAGTTATTAATGAAATTTACATTTATCTGATTTACGAGGTTCGTTTTCTGTGTCTGAGTGACTTACCTATGTTTTTGTTATGGGTATATATACGACAGATGTTCTTTGGACGAAGTCTGGAGTTCTGTGTATATCTGACTTTCACTTTCCTACCTTTTTTATATAAGATACGTTTACCCTTCGTTTTCCTTCGACCTCATCGTTAGGAGTATAGTCTGTTTTGTCTGGAATTTTATTTCTTCTAATATTCTCTATTCCTTCCTGTATTACTAGTTCCCTTGTTAGGTTCTCCTTCTGTATTGTTAACATTTATAGATACGTGGGTTGTATCTTCATTTAGTTATCTATTTGTTTTGTGATTGTCTGTATTTTCCTCTTTGACTGTCATTGTGTTATTATCATCCTCTGAAATCGTGGGGTAAGTGTGGTTACCTGTCTAGTAGTTTTGTCTTATAATTATTCTTTTTTCTTCAAAATTTACTATGTTATCTACTCTACCTAGAGTAACTATAGAAGTCCTGTAAGTTAGGTTTACGTCTTCTTATGTGGAAGAAGAGTTTACGTGTACTTGGTAAGAGGTCCTATCTAGTGTAGAACCCAGTGTTTAGTTTATAGTCATTTAAATACCTTTATACCTGGTATAGTTCGTAGAAGAGGTTGGTGTTGCGATACTCTCATCTATAGAAAACGTTCTTTTCTTACATTTTTTGTGTTTGTGTACCTCTAATTTTTTGTGTAAAGATTGTTTGTTGTCCAATAACTTCTTTAGTTTTCTTTTTAGTTTTTTAAAGATCTTTGTTTAGTGTTGCTTTTGTACTGTTGGGTTTCGGATACAATACTTCGTTTTCGTCAAGATTCTCCCTGCAAATATCGTTATGTTCGGATGGGTTGTTTGTTCTTTTTGTAGGTTATCTGTTGGAATGAAATGTGGATTTTGTTGACCTTTTTCTTCTTGTTTTTCTGAGGTTTTCTTCACATTCCTTTCTCTAGTATTTCTAGGTTCGTCTTTATTTACTTTTTCTTTACTTTCTTTGTTATCGTTCCTAATTATTTCGATATTCTACCAAGAAACTCTTCTATTTGTTATAACAGTTCGGAAATCGGTCTGAGTAGTTCTTTTTTCTCTCTTCTTAGTTTAGTTGTTTTAATGTTTAATTTTTCCTCTCCAATGTTTTCTGTCGCGTCGTTATGCTTCCTAATACTCTGATAATACTTGTTGATATACCGTTATTTTACCTATTGGACCTTCTTTACCTGTCCAAAAACTTTTCAAGTTAGAACGTTCTGACTTGGTCCTTCTTTATCTGTGATACTCGTTGGGTTAATGTTCGTGACTTTAACTTCGACACTAGTTTTTAGAGGGTTTTTTGTTTTCGGGTCCTGGTCTACCGAAGTGTCTTCTTAAGACAGTTTGCAAATCTCTTTTCGATTACGGATAGGAAGATTTTGAGAAGGTTTTTTAACGTCTCCTTCTCTGTGAAAGTTTGAGTAAGATGTTCCGGTGGTAGTGTGAATATTGTTTTGTTCTGTTTCTGTTGTGTGTTTTTTCTTTTGATGTCCGGTTATAGTGATTACTTGTATCTACGT
>SJYO01031806.1:0-80000 GCA_006410555.1 Capra ibex | reverse complement strand
CAGAGAGCGGCCTACGGCTACTCTGCCACCTGGTGCCCAGGACAGCAGGTGACAGTCGGTGAGGGGCCATGTGGACCCCAAGTGCTGAGGCCTCTCCTTTCAGAGCAGCTGTGAGAGGCCCACCTTCCGGACGGAGGTGACCCCTTGGCCCCCAGTCCCCGAGGTCAGGGGTGCTGCACCCTCCACCACTGCCAGGCCCGGCTAGACCCCACCCGCTCCTTGACTTTGACCCTGACCTCTCTGCTCCCCTGGTGTCTCTCTGCCTGTGTCACGGCAGGTCCTGGGCACCTCACATGGCCGTCCCTACCACGCACACGTTTGCTGCAAAAAACATTTTCCTGGAGCAATAATAACATGTCGGCTTCCAATCCTCCCAGATAAGACCCTGAGCTGAGGGCACGGTGTCTGGGCCGGGCGGGCTGTCCTGGAGAGACGCACAGACGGCCGCTGTGATGCTCCCGGGGCTCCGGGGACCCTGCACACGGCTCCCGCAGACCGTCCATCCCCAGGACACGAGCACACCATCCCAGACAGAGAGCTGGCCGCACGAGACACAGAAAGCAGAATAAGGGGGCCTTCCTGCAGACGCAGGGCGATGGGCGCCTGGACCGCCACCCACAAACGCGGGGCCTCCTCCTCCCGTGGGACTCTCGCTGCCCCTCTGCTCCCGGAATGATCCAGCATCCCTGGAGCAAGGACTCCCAAACAGCAGCTCAAGGTCAGGTCGGCCACCCCGGCACATGGCACTTCGAGAATTCCGGAGTTGCCTGCAGCAAGGGAGCAGGAGCAGAGGGAGACGGACGTCTGAAGGGCAGAGTCAGCTTCCATGCGTTGCAATTCGGCATTTGAAGCTCAGCTCTTCAGGACACGTGCACAGGACCGTAATCCACAGAATTCAACGTGCAGTTTCACAAGGTTAAGCCTGGAGCCCATGATAGACTGCTGACCTCCTCTCTCAGAGACAGTGTTTCCTCTAATTCCATTCCTTTTCCTTTAACTGTTATTTCTCCCAGGGCTTGCTTTCCTTGTTGCCTGTGACTGCAATGGTCAGCTTTACCTTTTCTATTAACTTCTGTGTCTCCCCAAAGCTTTATTTCTATGCATCATTTCATTTTCTGTTAAAAACAAGCCGTATTACAGGTGATACATCTCACACACGGACGTGACCCAGCCTCACCGCCGTCTCAGGTGCCCTTAGGGAGGCCCTGAGGGTCTCCAGCCAGCGTCTCGGACCCCCGGCGCCCCTGCCTCTCACTGTCCCCCCGCCAGCCCGGCTCCTCAGCAGTCCCTGTGTTGCTCTGACGGGAACCAACCCTCCTGGGAGGCGGCGAAGGTCAGGCCCCGATCTACAGCCGCGCAACCCTGCGGGGAATACACCGGGCCCCCACCCCCACCCCCGCCGCCGGAGCCAACACGCATGTGTGTGTGCGCGTGTGTGCACAAGTTCACTGCAGTACGCAGGCACGTAAACAAAGGCCGGCCTCCCGCAGCTGTGAGAGCTGCCGAATGGGACAATGAGGAGGCGCCCTTTCAGAGGGCCCTAAGGCCGCCCCTGGGGGCCTCCGCTCTGACGGAGCAGATGGTGGGCGGGCCCCCAGCAAGCACCGCCCACAGCAGCCGGTGGAGTCCCCAGACAGACAGCTAGACGGACAGCTGCTGCTGCTGCATCGCTTCTGTCGTGTCCAACTCTGTGCGACCCCACAGACGGCAGCCCACCAGGCTCCCCTGTCCCTGGGACTCTCCAGGCAAGAACACTGGAGTGGGTTGCCATTTCCTTCTCCAATGCATAAAAGTGAAAAGTGAAAGTGAAGTCTCTCAGCTGTGTCCGACTCTTCAAGACCCCATGGAATGCAGCCCACCAGGCTCCTCCGTCCATGAGATTTTCCAGGCAAGAGTACTGGAGTTGGGAGCCACCGCTACCAACCCTTAAATCCCGCTAAAGCAAGGCCCAGCCCTCGGCTGCCTCTACGCCAATTAAGGCTTTTTCAGAAAAGTGTTTTCTTTACCAGCAGCTTCTCCCCACGCGCAGGGCTGTGGGGCTGCAGCTCCCTGCCTGGAACTTCGAGGGAGACTCGAACCCCGGGGCTCGTCCGTCCGCCTGTCCATCCAAGCTTCTGGAATAGCCCCGGCTTCAACCTGGTGACGTCAAATCCCTCACGACCTGGAGGTGGAAAGTGCCGTCAGAGTGAATGTTCTAGAACCCCAGGGTCCAGTTTGCTGTTTCCCAGGCTTTCTGTCTTGAAATTCATTTGTCTCTATTATTTCAATAAAGCAGTTCACCATTGTCATAAATCACCGAGTCTAATATTGCAGAAATATTGTTCAATATAAAAGAAAAATTTAATGTCTTCCGTTACTATCTGGTCCATAGTTTCAAAGAAACCAGATCCCTATTTCACAGTAATCTAAGCAGGCACCTCAGTTATGACGTTGCTGGCATTGGCACTTAATTTGGGGAAATACCCAAAAACTGTAATAAAATGTGATTTTTCCGTGATTGAAATTGAATAAAATTTGAAATCTTACAACCAAATCACCACACAAGGCCACACAGGCATTTAGGCTCAGTTCTTTACAAGTCAGATCGAAGAGGGAAAGCTGTTAAATCAAAGGATAAAATAAAGCCCCTCAGATTTGCTGCAGGTTTAATTATATTGATCCGCATGATGCTTCCTGCTGAAACAACTTCAGGTTAGTAAAGCAACAATGACTGTAACTGGTCTGATCCTTCTGGGGAACTAGTGACCAGCAGACGACTGCCCACACCTCCCGCCTTCACACCACGGTGTCTGGAAACCAGCCCGCTTTCCAGCCTCTGCGGCTCCAGGGCTGCTGTTCAATAATGCTTAAAGGTTCCTGGCTGTGTCACAGATTTGCACAGCAACTTCCTTCTGGAGCTTCTGTCATCTCGGTAAGAGTCTCCCCTCAGGAGCCAGTCTGCTGGGCTCTTTCTGTTAAATCCCCGGGAGCTCTTTTCCCCTCGGACGCTGTCACTGAGCCTGGACCTGCCTCGGGCTGCCCGCTCTGGCAGCAGCTCGAGCGCATGCATCCGTGGGGCCGTGGGGACTCTGAACCAGGGAGGCAGAGGGCTGCGGGCTCAGAACACACACGGCTTTTGTCTGCCCTCCAGCGTGATGGCTGCACTCATGCCATGCCAGCCGCAAGTCAGCACGTGAGTTCTTTTCAGCCATTTGGTGAGTGTGCCGTGGTGAGTGTGCCATGGTGTCACGCTGGGGCTTTACGCCTTACTCCCTAACGGGTGACACTTTAGCCCCTTTGCTATTTACTTGCTGTCTGGATAGTTTTCTTTTCTGAAGGGCCTGTGGTAAATGCTTTATTTGCTGTGCCTGTATTTGAGCAATTTGTAGTTTTTCGTTGGGTGAGATGCTTTGCTGCATGTACGTGTATAGAGATAAACAGGTACAGACAAAGCCTCCTGTTCTGTGACCTGCATTTTCACTTTCTTCGCTGTGTCTGTTGATGAGCAGATGTTCTTAATCACAACGTCGCACAAGCAGCAAGCCTGTTCCTCATGTTTATCGAGTGTGTGCTTCCTGCTTAAGATGCCTTCACCTCCCGGAAAAAGGGAGACATGCTCTTCGCTTTCTCCTTAAGTCTTGACTGCTTCCTCATCCACGTGTGGGCCTGCAGTACACCTAGAATGTGAATTTGTTTTTGCATAAAATGTGGAAAGAGTCAAAAATTCACTCTTTCCCACCTTGAACCAATCAGCACACACATTTTGTTTTTGAAACGTCCTTTCCCCATGGGGAGGCACCACCGTGGCCTGGATCGGGGGCGGCTTCTGTGCGTCTGTTTGGTCCTTTGGTTCCGTTTGTCTGCTTTTGCACCAGCATCATGGNATGCATAAAAGTGAAAAGTGAAAGTGAAGTCTCTCAGCTGTGTCCGACTCTTCAAGACCCCATGGAATGCAGCCCACCAGGCTCCTCCGTCCATGAGATTTTCCAGGCAAGAGTACTGGAGTTGGGAGCCACCGCTACCAACCCTTAAATCCCGCTAAAGCAAGGCCCAGCCCTCGGCTGCCTCTAGGCCAATTAAGGCTTTTTCAGAAAAGTGTTTTCTTTACCAGCAGCTTCTCCCCACGCGCAGGGCTGTGGGGCTGCAGCTCCCTGCCTGGAACTTCGAGGGAGACTCGAACCCCGGGGCTCGTCCGTCCGCCTGTCCATCCAAGCTTCTGGAACAGCCCCGGCTTCAACCTGGTGACGTCAAATCCCTCACGACCTGGAGGTGGAAAGTGCCGTCAGAGTGAATGTTCTAGAACCCCAGGGTCCAGTTGCTGTTTCCCAGGCTTTCTGTCTTGAAATTCATTTGTCTCTATTATTTCAATAAAGCAGTTCACCATTGTCGTAAATCACCGAGTCTAATATTGCAGAAATATTGTTCAATATAAAAGAAAAATTTAATGTCTTCCGTTACTATCTGGTCCATAGTTTCAAAGAAATCAGACCCCTATTTCACAGCAATCTAAGCAGGCACCTCAGTTATGACTTTGCTGGCATTGGCGCTTAATTTGGGGAAACACCCAAAAACTGTAATAAAATGTGATTTTTCCGTGATTGAAATTGAATAAAGTTTGAAATCTTACAACCAAATCACCACACAAGGCCACACAGGCATTTAGGCTCAGTTCTTCACAAGTCAGATCGAAGAGGGAAAGCTGTTAAATCAAAGGATAAAATAAAGCCCCTCAGATTTGCTGCAGGTTTAATTATGTTGATCCGCATGATGCTTCCTGCTGAAACAACTTCAGGTTAGTAAAGCAACAATGACTGTAACTGGTCTGATCCTTCTGGGGAACTAGTGACCATCAGACGACTGCCCGCACCTCCCGCCTTCACACCATGGTGTCTGGAAACCAGCCCGCTTTCCAGCCTCTGTGGCCCCAGGGCTGCTGTTCAATAATGCTTAAAGGTTCCTGGCTGTGTCACAGATTTGCACAGCAACTTCCTTCTGGAGCTTCTGTCATCTCGGTAAGAGTCTCCCCTCAGGAGCCAGTCTGCTGGGCTCTTTCTGTTAAATCCCCGGGAGCTCTTTTCCCCTCGGACGCTGTCACTGAGCCTGGACCTGCCTCGGGCTGCCCGCTCTGGCAGCAGCTCAAGCGCATGCTTCCGTGGGGCCGTGGGGACTCTGAGCCAGGGAGGCAGAGGGCTGCGGGCTCAGAACACACACGGCTTTTGTCTGCCCTCCAGCGTGATGGCTGCACTCATGCCATGCCAGCCGCAAGTCAGCACGTGAGTTCTTTTCAGCCATTTGGTGAGTGTGCCGTGGTGAGTGTGCCATGGTGTCACGCTGGGGCTTTACGCCTTACTCCCTAACGGGTGACACTTTAGCCCCTTTGCTATTTACTTGCTGTCTGGATAGTTTTCTTTTCTGAAGGGCCTGTGGTAAATGCTTTATTTGCTGTGCCTGTATTTGAGCAATTTGTAGTTTTTCGTTGGATGAGATGCTTTGATGCATGTGTGTATATAGAGATAAACAGGTACAGACAAAGCCTCCTGTTCCGTGACCTGCATTTTCACTTTCTTCGCTGTGTCTGTTGATGAGCAGATGTTCTTAATCACAACGTCGCACAAGCAGCAAGCCTGTTCCTCGTGTTTATCGAGTGTGTGCTTCCTGCTTAAGGCACCTTCACCTCCCAGATAAAGGGAGACATGCTCTTCGCTTTCTCCTTAAGTCTTGACTGCTTCCTCATCCACGTGTGGGCCTGCAGTACACCTAGAATGTGAATTTGTTTTTGCATAAAATGTGGAAAGAGTCAAAAATTCACTCTTTCCCACCTTGAACCAATTAGCACACACATTTTGTTTTTGAAACGTCCTTTCCCCACGGGGAGGCACCACCGTGGCCTGGATCGGGGGCGGCTTCTGTGCGTCTGTTTGGTCCTTTGGTTCCGTTTGTCTGCTTTTGCACCAGCATCATGGGTGTCTGTGTGGTTAGTCGCTCAGTCGGGTCCAACTCTTCGCAGCCCTGTGGACTGCAGCCCGCCAGACTCCTCTGTCCATGGGATTCTCCAGGCGAGAATACTGGAGGGGGCTGCCATGCCTCCTCCAGGGAACCTTCCCCAGCCAGGGATTGAACCCACACCTCTTGTGGCTCCTGCATGGCAGGCTGATTCTTTGCCACTGAGCCACCAGGAAAGCGTACAGCGACATCACGCCATCTCAGTCACTGTCGCTTCGCAGGAAGTCCTCCAGCTTTGTTCGCACACGTGCTCTGGCTCTTCTAGGCCCTTTGCATTTCTGTATTGTATTGGTTCTTTATTGCTGGGCCCAAAACTCGGCAGTGTAAACACCCTCACTTATTATCTCTGAGCGTAAATCAGGAATCCAGAAGTGGCTTCCTTGAGTGATGGTAACAGCGCTTCAGAAGTGACACTGTGTCCTCACTGAAGAGGGTCCCTGGGCCAGTCCACTTTGGCGAGGGCGGGGGGTGGGTGGCTACAGGAGGGGAGTTGGGGGTTCCTGGGTCATCTCAGAGGCTGATGACCACACACATTGAGTTCCAAGTAAGAGTGCTGATTTCCAGAAAAGGAATCAGCTAGAATATTGATTAGAATCACAGTGAATATTGATTAGAATCGCACTGAATTTATAGTCAGTTTGAGGAAGATTGACATTTGAAAACCGTGCGGCCTCTCGCCCCACTCACCTTTCATTGCCTTCAGCTGGGATTGGTTCTCAGTGCACGTGGCATCCACATACCGCTGGATGCTGTTTGCATGACTGAGCAGGCTGCTGTCTTACGATTCTGTTGTCTATTTGTCGCTGGTATTGAGAAGTACAGTGATTTCTTAATATTGATCTGTTTCCATATTAATTGGGGGAGTTTTAAAATGTGTTCTTTCTTTCTCTGTACACAGTCACATTATGAATTTTATTTCCTCTTTCCAAATCCTCAGGCATGTTTTTCTCGCCTAGGGAACTATTGAACACACATGGTGGCAGCGTTACTAACTCACGAGGCTGCTTGTGGCTGGACAGTTATCTACTCTCTTTATTGGGTTGAGGCTGCTTGTGGCTGGACAGTCACCTACTCTCTTTATTGGGTTGAGGCTGCTTGTGGCTGGACAGTCACCTACTCTCTTTATTGGATTGAGGCTGCTTGTGGCTGGACAGTCATCTACTCTCTTCATTGGACTGAGGCTGCTTGTGGCTGGACAGTTACCTACTCTCTTTATTGGATTGAGGCTGTTTGCGGCTGGACAGTTACCTACTCTCTTTATTGGACTGAGGAGGTACCCTTCGGTTCCTAGTGTCAGTTAAAAGATTTCACAGTGAATGGAGTTTGCATTTTATCAATACTTTTCCTGCATCCATTGAGATGGGATTTTCTCTTTCATCTGATAAAGCGTTGAATTACATTGACTTTTTAGCTTTAAACCACCCTTGTTTTCCTGGAATAAACCCACTGCATCATGACATATTAGCATTCCTATACAATTTGGCCAATTTTTGTTTAGGATTTTTTTTGTTTGCTATCGTGAAAGAGACGTTTCCATAATTTTCCTTTATTTAAAGTTTTTGTCAGGTTTTGACATCAAGGGTAAGAAGGTGCTTCAAATTTCACCTCCCCATATGGAGACTCAAAGCACAGTTTTTCAAAAGCTCAACACTCAATTCTGGTTTCTCAGTATTTCTTAATATCTCCCATATGCTCTGAATAGCTGCTTTTCCAATAAGCAGCTTTCCATTTTCAAAGAAGCTCACATGACATGCACTGCCTAAGAGAATTTAAAGAATGAACTTAAACCTAACAGCAATACACAAAGAGCTTATGACCCAGATAACCATGCTGGTGTGATCAGTCACCTAGAGCCAGACATCTTGGAATGCGAACTCAAGTGGGCCTTAGGAAGCATCACAACGAACAAAGCTAGTGGAGGTGATGGAATTCCAGATGAGCTGTTTCAAACCCTGAAAGATGACGCTGTTAAAGTGCTTCACTCAGTAAACCACCAAATTTAGAAAACTCAGAAATGGCCACAGGACAGGAAATGTCAGTTTTCATTCCAATCCCAAAAAAGGCAGTGTCAAACAATGTTCAGACTACCATACAATTGCACTTATCTCATATGCTAGCAAGGCAATGCTCAAAATTCTCAAAGCCAGGCTTCAACAGTACGTGAACCAAGAACACCCAGATGTTCAAGCTGGATTTAGAAAATGCAGAGGAACCAGAGATCAAATTGCTAATACTTGTTGGATCATAGAAAAAGCAAGGGCATTCCAAAAAAATATCTACTTCTGCTTCATCAACTACACTAAAGCCTTTGACTGTGTGGATCATAACAAACAGTGGAAAATTCTTCAAGAGATGGGAATACCAGACCACTTTACCTGCATCCTGAGAAACCTGTATGCAGGTCAAGAAGCAACAGTTAGAACTGGACATAGAACAACAAACTGGTTCCAAATTGGAAAGGAGTACATCAAGGCTGTATATCATCACCCTGCTTATTTAACTTATATGCAGAATATATCATGTGAAATGCCAGGCTAAATGAAGCACAAGCTGGAATCAAGATTGTCAGGAGAAATATCAATAACCTCAGCTATGCAGATGACACCACCCTTATGGCAGAAAGTGAGAGGAGCTAAAGAGCCTCTTGATGAAAGTGAAAGAGGAGAGTGAAAAAGTTGGCTTGAAACTCAACATTCAGAAAACTAAGATCATGGCATCCAATCCCATCACTTCATAGCAAATAGATGGGGAAACAATGGAAACAGTGACAGACTTTATTTTGGGGGGCTCCAAAATCACTGCAGGTGGTGACGGCAGCCATGAAATTAAACGACGCTTGCTCCTGGAAAGAAAAGCTACGGCCAACCTAGACAGCATATTATAAAGCAGGAACATTGTTTTGCCAACAAAGATCTGTCTAGTCAAGGCTATGGTTTTTCCAATCGTCATGTATGGATATTAGAGTTGGACCAGCAAGAAAGCTGAGCACCAAAGTATTGATGCTTTTGAACTGTGGTATTGGAGAAGACTCTTGAGAGGCCCTTGGACTGCAAGGAGATCAAACCAGTGAATCCTAAAGGAAATCAGTCCTGAATATTCATTGGAGGGACTGATGCTGAAGCTCATACTCCATGTAGGGAGACAAGCCCTCCACCCTGTGCAGCTGGTAAGCCCTCCACCTCATGTGCAGTAAGTCGGGGGCAGACAGTGACACAGAGCCTCCACATCCCAGAGGGGCTCTGCAACCCATCCGTGGGTCCACCGTGGGGGACACTGACAGACAGCCCAGGGGTGGGATGAAGCTGATGGAGCCACAGTCAGGCCAGTCTCCACCCACCAGCCCCCACCCCTAAGAGATGGACCTTAGAATGATTCGGCCAAGTTAACAGAACAGCCAAGTGAACTAAACTAAATCCATGACATTTCCACGGGCCGAGGGGTTTACAGGGCAGGGGTGGGGGTTGGGCGAACGTTGTCGAAACCCACTAACCGACATGGGCATCCGAGCGTGAAGGGGGGGGCGGGTGTCGCACAAATATCAGGAAGCATGAATATCATGTATTTTTTTTCTTTTTTAATTTTAAAATCTTTAATTCTTATATGCGTTCCCAAACATGAAGCCCCCTCCCACCTCCCTCCCCATAACATCTCTCTGGGTCATTGCCCAGCTTCTTTTGGAACTAAACACTGTTTGCCAAACAGTCTCCCAGGAAGGGGAGACATGAATCACTGTTTCCAAACTGCTGGGCCATTTTTGAAGCACATTTGACTTACAGAACGGTATCATTTTCAGGTCGACTAAGGCGGTGAGTCGAGTTGCCCTCTGTCTTCACACGAGGCTGTTACGATGCTGGCGCCTGCACGAAACTTAGTCACTTTACCCCTGGAGGCCTGAGCCTCTGACCCATCACCCGTGTCACTCGGTGCCCCAGCTTCTCCCCTCTGGCCACCACTGTACATCCTCTGAATCTGTGGGTCTGTTTCCATTTCTGTTTGCTTTCTGTGTTTTTTAGATTCCACATATAAGTGAAATCATACACTATTTGTCTTTCTCTAATACTTCACTTAGCATAAAACCCTCCCAGTCCATCCATGTTGTCACAGGTGGTAAGGGTTTATTCTTTTCATGGGTTAGCAATATTCTACTATATTCATGTACTACAGCTTCTTTATCTGTTCACCTATCAATGGCACTTAGGTCAGTTCCTCATCTTCACTGTTGTAAATAGTGCTACAAAGAACACAAGAAAGCATGTGTCTTTTCAAGTTAGTGTTTTTGTTTTCCTCAGAAAAACACCCAGAAGTGAAGTTGCTAGATCCTGCTGCTGCTGCTGCTGCTGCTGCTGAGTCGCTTCAGTCGTGTCCGACTCTGTGTGACCCCATAGACGGCAGCCCGCCAGGCTCTACTGTCCCTGGGATTCTCCAGGCAAGAACGCTGGAGTGGGTGCCAGTTCCAGTGGAGGAAGGCCCGCGTCACGCCAGGCTGGCTTCTGACTGGGGTTTCGCGTGCCCACTGGGGAAGCACTGGCCACATGGCTCTGGGCTGGACACCACGAGGAGCCAGTGCTCGGGCCCAGCGCTGTGCAGACGACCACGGAGAGGCCGCAGAGGGCTGGGGCACAGCCAGAAAGGACGGGAAATCACCGCAGGATGGCCAGCTGCCCTCCAGGAGGGTGCTCGATGCCAGGTCCCAGAGCGGCAGGCCTCACTGCAGCTCCAGCCCCGCTTTGCTTTGTTGCAGTGACCACAGGGTCGTCCTGATCACGTCCTTGCTTTGAGCTCACAAACTAGGTGGGGGCACCACAAGAGGACAGCAGGTAATGTGTCAGCTCGGTCACGGGTTCTCGTAATTCAGCCCCAAGTCCCGGGCAGGCGGTGAGCTTGTGAGAGGCCCAAGTTCAGCGGCTGACTTACACCAGCGCCGCCAGCCTCTCTCTGTCCTCTGCTTCCCACGTTTGACGTGGGAAATGCCAGTTTTAATGATTGTGAGACAAGTTATTGAGGACTCTTAAAGAAAACAATTTAACAGTTCTATGGAAGACAGATTAAGGAACAGTTATGGTAGCATCAGACCCCCAAGGAGGGAAATCAGCAGCTCTTGCCAAGGGCACGGTGAAGGCAGATGGTGTCCATCACTGCCCCAAAGAGCATTTCTCCTCCTTGAAAGCTCTGATGACACAAGGTCAGGCCTTTGAGCAGAGTCCACGTCCCTCCAGAAACAGAAAGCTACCTTCATCTTGGAAGCTCCTGGAAGTCTCTTCTCTTCCAAACCCTTCTGTCATCCTGGGTTCACCCTGCCGTGCACCAGCGCTGAAACGTCACATGTTCCAGGCAGCGCTAGAGGTAAAGAACCCACCTGCAAAGGCAAGAGACATGGGAGATGCAGGCCTGGCCCCTGGGTCGGGAAGGTCCCCTGGAGGAGGCCATGCAACCCACGCCAGTGTCCTTGCCTGGAGAAGCCCATGGACAGAGGAGCCTGGCGGGCTACGGTCCGTGGGGTCACACAGAGTCAGACACGACTGAGCAACTTAGCACACACGTGTTTGTACCTGAAACATTCCCACCACGTGATGGAAACACCTAGTACATCCCTCGGGGAAGATGAGATTTTTGCGTCTCTCATGTCTGCCCACAAATAATGAGTAATACCAGCCCAATGTCAACCAAAATAGCTTTCCAGAATCGTGATTCATGTCGCCTTCCTCTTTGATAAGTTTTCAGGACGTAGTCCCGTGTTTGTGCCAGGTTGACGTGGCATGACATGTTAACATGCTACCATAACATGCTAACCTCCTGCCAACAGAAGAGTCTGACTGCTTAAGGGCCACATCAGGGAGCACGTGGTCTGTCTCCGCCCCTGGCTTCAGGGGGACAGGACCAGCACAGGACAGGAGACCAGCCCATGGCCATCCGATGGGGGCCCGGACCCTGTGACCAAGTCCACGCCTCCCAGAAAGCCTTGGGGAGCAACCGAGAAAAACCAAGCACCCCTGCTTCAGCTAGGGTACCCAGGCAGGAAGCAGACTGGGGACCGTGGGGAACAGTGTGTCGGCCCTGCGCACATGACAAGCTGATGCACCTGGTTCACAAGTCAGGGAGACCCGTTGCTCACACAGAGCAAGCAACCCGCAGGTTCTCCCTGGCCATAACCTCTCCGTAATGAAGTATCACCTCTCTGTTCCTGAAGAAGGCGCTGCAGCCGCCACCCCCGAGGTAGACAGCTCTCCGCGTGCTCCAGAGCCAGCTGCCCTCTCCACGTGTCCAAAGCCGAGGCACTGACTTGTTTTTCTGTGTCGGCTGTCTTCACACTCTGGCTGTCTCTGTGGCCTTTGAGACAAGAAGGATTTATTCGACCGCATGCTAATGCTTTGTCTGTTTCTGTTTCTATGCAAGGAAACATTTATCTGCCAAGAGCACGTTCTTAGGACACTTGAACTGATAAGGAAACACATAATCCCAGCCTGCAGTGTTTGTGTTTGCACACCTGATTCCATCCAGGAGCTTGTGTAAGAACAAAGGTATCATGATGCTCCGTAAGTAAAATACCACTAATTTCCATGTTAAGAAGGTGAAACTGTTGTTCAATTTCACAGACTAAGCGCTCTATACATTGCTGGCTTATTTTTTCTCATTATAAATTTAAAAGACATTCAAAAAGTGAGTAGGAACTTCCATTTGTAGGTAAGATGCCTTAACAAGAGTGAGACTTAATCTCTCACTACAGACAATCATAAAACCAAGCAGACCGTGTGGGGAAGAGCTTCCCAGCGGCACAGGTGTCGACCCCTCAGGAAGGAGGCAAGCGCACAAAGCCCCTGTGCCTCACAGCCCAGAGGCCTCCCCACAGAACCCGCGGGGAGGCGGAGATCGGGGCCCACCACAGACAGACGTGGCCCGAGGCTTGGGAAAGAAGCCAGATGTTTACAGCATAGAGGAAAAACAGCTGCCACTCTACCACCGACAACAAGATGAGGACTTCCCCAGTGGCCCAGCAGCTAAGAATGCACCTGCCAGGAGGGGACACAGGGTTTCACCCCTGGTCCCGGAAGACCCACAGAGCAGGGAAGCCTGTGCACCGCACCTACCGAGCCTGTGCTCCCGAGCCCGGGGCCACAGCTACTGCAGCCCACACGCCTGAGAGCCACGTTCTGAAACAAGAGAGGCTGCCGCAGCAAGAAGCCGACCACGAACGCTGAGTGCAGCCACAACGACAGAAGTAGTTCTTAATTTTTAAAAAATCAAATGAAATATTAACTTCTCAGGCCAAAAAAAATCATCACCAGCAGATTCTCATTACAAAAAGAAAAAAGTTGAAAGACACTCTTCCAGAAAAAAGAAAGGTACATCAGATGGAAATTTGGAACTCGTCCTAAAAAAAATGAGAACCGTGTAACAGTTAGTCAGGGAAAGCCAATCCCTTGCTCACAGCTTAGCAAAGGACAAAGTGGCACCTGAATTCAGTGCAAGGAAAGCAAGAGGTTTTGGAGAAATGAGGAGCCTGGCCGGCCATTGAAGCGAAATCAGACCAGGGCCACCCTCAGACCTCACAGCAAAGCAGCCAGTGTGCCCACAGCGTAAGTGTCCAGACGAAGCCATAAGGTCCCAGAAGAGAAGGCAAGGAGCTGTGGTTGCTCCTGGGAGGAGAAGGGCTCCTCCAACTGTGGTCAGACGCAGTGGGCACTCAGGGAAAGGCGGAAGCATCCGACCACGTGGAACCGCCAAAGCCTGATGGCAGACCGCTGGCAGCAGAGAGACTGAGGGGGGTGCACCGGGGAGACGGGCCACAGAGACCACAAGAGACCCTCTCCAGCTGGGCTGGGCCCCAGGCCAAGAAGGGCGTGGGCGGGTCAGGACGGGGCGCAGGGGACAGCAGCCTCCTGGGGTGCGGACACCCCCGCGTGTCCACCCTCAGTCCTGAAGGCCAGGGGCTGCGCGGGGACCGTAAGGACAAGGGTCTGCCTGCCTGGGGCCCCTCATCTCTCCCACTCTGCATGCCTGCCTACGGCCAGGACCCAGAGGACCCAGTGGGCACAGCCCAGAGGCTGGGGGGCAGTTCCCAGCCGGGCCATGGGGCACGTGGGCCACTGGCCTGCCAAGGGCACAGCAGGCATCTAGGGAGGGTTGGGTCCTCTGAGGACCCCTCGGGAATGGCCACCCTGGGAGGGAGGTTCAGACTGATGATGTGGACACCTGGACACTTCATTTATTTTTGGATGCTATCACTGGAGAGGTGCCTGCACAGCTGGGGCGCAGGGCTCCCAGCCCGAAGTTACCAGACGCTCCTGCCATGCGGGAGCACGTTTCCTGGGGCAGTCCCAGGATCTTCGTGCCATGGGACCGTCTCAGTGCAGGCTGGCCTCCCGCTGGGTGCGTATTGCGGTGTGATCCCTCTTACACGCATGTCCATCTATGGCAGCGCTCTGAACAGCACCAGCACCGCCGCTGGGCTGCTGATGAGGCATCCCCCGGCTTCCTGTGGACTTTCACATGCTTCACAGTTTCCTGCAGCAACCAATAAAAAAGAAAAAATATTATAAGCTTGGAAATTCCAGACTGCCTTTGATCTTGGCTTCCTCATTTCTTTCACTTTTCGCTTCTGTTGCCTCACTTTGTTCTTCCTGGACTGTAGTGAGTTTCATTCGTGACTAACAGGATGGCAAAGCCAAGGGCACGTTCTGAGAACAGGAGTGCGTGTAAGAGTCAGCCTTCAGCTGCTGTTCATCACAGTAACGGAAGCTTTCTTGAAAGGACCACCTCCAGCCGCACAGAGGCCCCTTTCCTCACCGAGAGGCACCACGCGTGAGAGCTGGGCTTTGAACAGAGATGGACGTGGCCTCGGCACTCATGGAGACTCAGCTGCAAGCCCACCACGTGGACAGGACTGGTCCCAGGGCAGAGGCCGGCCTGGGCACTAACTTGACAGACCTTCACAGAAACGCAGTGGTGAGACTGAGTGTACTCAGACTTGAGCAAACTCCAGGAGACAGGGAAGGACAGAGGAGCCTGGCGTGTGTGTTGCCGTTCGTGGGTCACAGAGTCAGACACGACGCAGTGACGGAACGGCAGCAGAGCTGCGCCCCAGGCTCAAGCCTGCTGCAGGACACACTGAGGCTCGTGTGCATGGCGATTTCTCTCTGCCTGTGACACTGCTCTTGAATGCCTTTCTAGGGACACGCTGAGGCTCGCGTGCACGGCGATTTCTCTCTGCCTGTGACACTGCTCTTGAATGCCTTTCTAGCTCCTTTCGACGGGGGCGGGTATGGACACAAGAGCTTAGTTTTAGGGCAGTACATTTGTCAACACTTTCCACAGTGGTTTGTACTCCCTAGAGTAAAAATACAAATCAGCTTGGAAAATTAAAAAGGAAAATAAAGAAGGGCAAGGGTGCGGCGAGAAGCGGCAGCCTCCTCCAGGAGGAGGCGTTTCCACTCCAATCGCATTCCCCACCTCAGCGGTGCATCGCTCCATGCTTGCACTGGCACTCGGCAAGGGGGCCTAATTTCCCCAAAATCAGCATCTTCGTCTGTTATCTTTGGCCAAACTGCTGAGGTGATTTCGTTTTTAAGAACTTTTCAATATGCTCTTTGAGGGGAGTTATCCACAGTAAGCATGTTAGATCAATCACCCATTCTTATCACCCAGCACTTAAGCAAGGAAGGCAGTCACTTATGACCAAAACAGCATGCAAATAATCATAATTGCTAGATGGAGAGATGGACGGATCCACAAATGGGACGATGGATGGATGGACAGAAGGAAGGATGAATGGGTGGATGGATGGGTGGAGAGATGGACGGAAGGATGGATGGAGAACAGATGGACGGAAGGAAGGAAGGATGGAGAGATGGATGGGAGGAGGGATGGATGGCTGGATGAGGGCAGCACCCATGGGAAGGGCCTGGGGGCAGCACCTGAGGGAGGGGAAGATTCTGAAGGTGGCCTTTGTGCTGACAACAAGCTACCATCATCTGAGGAAGGTGAATTAGGCAAGGACATGCAGGTCCTTCAGGACAGAGTAACTGCAGAGAGCCCTCACATCTGTCTGTGGCGGCAGGAGAGCCTTCCTGCAGCAGCCGCCGAGTCCAGTTTCCATCGTGCCCTTCAGAGACACCGCGTCCCCCAGGGCCCTCTCCCGACAGCGAGTCTGGAAGAATGGAGCCCAGATGCTGATACAGAAGGATGTGAGCTCACTGCCTCCGTGGAAGCACCAAGATCACAGCCACCTGCTGAACAGCCATTGACGAAGATCACTGAACCCGCCAAAAAAGACACCCCACAGCCAAAGACAACGCAGCCACCAGCGGCAGGAGGCTTGCAATTAGGACGAAATTCACAAGCTCTGCCCTGGCCACCCCACTGCAAGTACGTCGACTTGTGTGGCTGTCTCAGACAACCCGCATTTGTCACCTTTGGTGTTTTTAATTCTTTGTCTATTTCTGATTTCACCATTTACTTGTATTCTAAATATAATCAATATATTGGCTTTGTTGTTTTCTTCCTTCTACTCAGCTCAAGATAAATGTACTCAATTTTTCCAGCCTCTTCTGGTTGAAATTGCGTCATTGATTCTGATTTTTCTCTTTCAAACATAAGCACGTGGCACAGAAATGTCCCTCTAAAGCTACTTTAACTTCATCCTGTACTTGTTGAAATGGTGCATTTCATTTCTATTCACTTCACTTTGTTTCCTAATTTTCCTGTGATTTCTCCTTTGACCCAGTGGATTATTCAGAAAGTCAGACACCTCACGCAGACGTGACAATGACTGAGATTTTTTTCTTTCTTTTGAAACTGGAAGCGTGGACTGCAGCTGTTCAGACCATGCCACCCACGGGAGACCCACGGGCGGGATCCCGGGGGGGTGAGTGTGGCTGCTGTGGGCCATTAAAGACCCTGGGGGCCTATAATCAGAGTCCAAGGCTGTCAGAGTGCCTACCTCCCAGGACAGCCACCCTGCTCGTCCCACGGCTGAGGTGGGGCACGTGGAGCAGGAGTTAAACTGTCGGCACGACACCTGCCACCACATCCCCTGGCCTCACTTGGGTGCTGCCGCCCCAGGAGGACCTGGAGGGACGGCCTCTGCTGTCACACAGACATGTGCACATGGGCAAGGACTGGGAGGGACCACCCGTGTTGTCTCACATACACGTACACAGGCGAGGACCGGGAGGGACCGCCCGTGTTGTCTCACACACATGTACACAGGTGAGGACTGGGACGGACAGCCTCTGCTGTAACACACAGACATGTACAGACATGTACACAGGCTAGGACCAGGAGGGACCACCCCTGTTGTCTCACACACATGTACACAGACGAGAACCAGGAGGGACTGCCCGTGTTGTCTCACACACATGTACACAGACGAGGACCGGGAGGGACCACCCGTGTTGTCACGCACACACATGTACACATGGGCAAGGACTGGGAGGGACCGCCCGTGTTGTCCCACACACATGTACACACAGTGGTGGGTGTTGCATTGTGTGACATGCAGTGTGTCGTGTGTGATGAAACGTTTCACTCTCACACGAGACTCGGGAACCGTGATACCAGCTCTCACCCAAGTCATCATTTCCTGGTCTAAACAAGTTGAAAACTTGCAACAAAACTGTTCTCTNGTACACAGGCGAGGACCTGGAGGGACGGCCTCTGCTGTCACACAGACATGTGCACATGGGCAAGGACCGGGAGGGACCGCCCGTGCTGTCTCACACACTCGTGTACACAGGCGAGGACCGGGAGGGACCGCCCGTGCTGTCTCACACACACGTACACAGGCGAGGACCTGGAGGGACGGCCTCTGCTGTCACACAGACATGTGCACATGGGCAAGGACCGGGAGGGACCGCCCGTGCTGTCTCACACACACGTACACAGGCGAGGACCGGGAGGGACGGCCTCTGCTGTCACACAGACATGTGCACATGGGCAAGGACCGGGAGGGACGCCCGTGCTGTCTCACACACACGTGTACACAGGCGAGGACCTGGAGGGACGGCCTCTGCTGTCACACAGACATGTGCACATGGGCAAGGACCGGGAGGGACGCCCGTGCTGTCTCACACACACGTACACAGGCGAGGACCGGGAGGGACGGCCTCTGCTGTCACACAGACATGTGCTGTCTCACACACACGTACACAGGCGAGGACCGGGAGGGACGGCCTCTGCTGTCACACAGACATGTGCACATGGGCAAGGACCGGGAGGGACCGCCCGTGTTGTCTCACACACACGTGTACACAGGCGAGGACCGGGAGGGACTGCCCGTGCTGTCTCACACACACGTACACAGGCGAGGACCGGGAGGGACCGCCCGTGCTGTCTCACACACACGTACACAGGCGAGGACCGGGAGGGACCGCCCGTGCTGTCTCACACACATGTACACAGGCGAGGACCGGGAGGGACCGCCCGTGTTGTCTCACACACATGTACACAGGCGAGGACTGGGACGGACAGCCTCTGCTGTAACACACAGACATGTACAGACATGTACACAGGCTAGGACCAGGAGGGACTGCCCGTGTTGTCTCACACACATGTACACAGACGAGGACCGGGAGGGACTGCCCGTGTTGTCTCACACACATGTACACAGACAAGGACTGGGAGGGACCGCCCGTGTTGTCCCACACACATGTACACACAGTGGTGGGTGTTGCATTGTGTGACATGCAGTGTGTCGTGTGTGATGAAACGTTTCACTCTCACACGAGACTCGGGAACCGTGATACCAGCTCTCACCCAAGTCATCATTTCCTGGTCTAAACAAGTTGAAAACTTGCAACAAAACTGTTCTCTCGACCGTGCTGTCACTCCCTCGGCCCCTCCGTACACCGTGGAGGGGAAGCCGCCAGCCTCCCGTGGAGGAGGGGTACACGGGGCTTTCTCTGCGCACCTACCCGTCCCTGGGTACACATCCAGGGTCTGAACGGTCTGGGGGCAGGAACACCAGACCCCAGCTGCAGGTGGGAGGAATAAGGCCGAAGGACGCAGGGGGCATGCTCACACCACGTGCACGCACACACGCAGCTCCCGGAGCCCATACCAGCTCCAGTCCATACTACCCCCCCCTCCTCCCAGCCCAGTGAGCCAGCCACGCGGGTGATGCGGGGCCCTGAGGGTCCAGACGAGCTCTCCTCTCCACAGCCTCCCAGGGGCCAGACCAGGTCAGCCCTCGAGGCCTGGCCCCTTGGCAAGCAGCTGCAGCTCTGCGCCCCAGCGCCTGGCAGTCCAGGCCGTCAGCCCGTGGAAGCGTCTGTGGGGTGAGGGAAGGACCTAGCTGCACTTTAGAAATTTTCCATTGTTTTCTCCCATTTGGACTTTTGCTCTGAGTCTAATAGTAGCATGAACACAAGTACGCTCATGCACACACACACTCACAGTTCAATCAAGAGCCAGGGGGTCTAATCCATCAAGGCGCCTGCCTCAGCCCTGCTCTGGTGCCCTGAAGGCAGAGCCTGGAGCAGCCACTGGGCTGGGGGCCCCTTGGGCTTCCTGACTGCCTTTACTTCATGGTCTGACACCATGACCTGAGACCAAGGGAGCCCCCCACCTTCTAGACCAGGAATGTGGCCAGGAGACTGAGAGCCCCTCCAGAGAGCGCCCCTCGGCCTCTGTGTCTGGTGTGGGGCTGTTTTTCTCATCCCACTGCAGAGTCTGTAGCTGCCTTGGGGCTGAGGGCCACAGGCTTGGTTCTCATTTCAGGCCCGGAGCCCCTGAAGGAACCAGCTCCTCTCCAGAGAAATATGCATCCAGTCTGGAAATCCAGACACTGCACACGCAGTACTCAGCTTCACTGGAGGAAACAAGCTCACGTCCCCAAGGGGGGCCAAGTGGGAAGTCTGCAGATTCTGGGCGTGGGGGCTGGGCACCACTCTCACGGGAGGCCCTGGAAGAGTCACCTCTCCTCGGAGACAAGCTGAGAATCTCATTAACCAAAATAGCTTCCAACATCACAAGAAAATTTACAGCATTCCAGGGACAAGTAACATGTTACTCCTTCAGTTCATGGTGTTCTTTTGAGCAGAAAAGTAATAAAAACCTAAAATAAACAGCATCTTGTTAACGTCTGTGGTGTTCCCTCTCTGCTTGCATGTAACAGTCGTCAGCATAAACTCTGAAAATAGCATGAATGCATTTTTTGAAGTACACATCTGTGGCTTCAGCACTCACTTGGGAATGTTTCCAAGAGCCGTGTTTTCCTCCAAACATCCCTCGGTGTAAGTGGCTTTCTGCAGCATGACTTCAAGACGAATTTCTGTGCCTCACTCTGAGCTTCAACCAAAATATTTGCTTCTGCCATTAAACCAAGCACTGGGTGAGAAAAAGCTAGCTAATCACAGCGTCTTACACGGCGGCCAGGGTCCTACCCCATGCCCAGGTACAGACATGGGGCTGACTATCCACTTGGCAGGGTGGAGGCTGAATGTCCCATCCACCTGCTAGAGTCAGAGGCCGTGGGACATGCCTGCCTCAAACCCACTCTGGAGTCAGCAGCTCCCCAGACTGGGCAGCCTGTGCCTCCCTGTCCCCCACCACGGGCAAATGCGGCTGTCCTGAGACACAGAGTGGCCTGTGCATGACTCCAGACGTTCCCAGATGAAGCCAGCTGGCCTGGTCAAGGCATGGCCCTCACGAGGGACCCGTTAGAAGAGAGGCTGCCCGGCCCCCAGGCCAAGAGCCTAATGCGGCCACTGCTGCCAGGGGCCACCGTGCTCCCGAGTAGGATGCCTGCCACCGCCGATGGGCCCCCACCTCCAAAGCCTGGGGTTTTCTGAGAGACCTGCATTCTGGACACCAAAGCCCGGGGACCTGGGGCCTCCCTTGGCTCAGGGTCCAGGGGAGGTGGGGCTAGACAGGCTCTGAGGGCTCCCAGCGCACTCACGGGGCCTCCACTGCCACCCCAGCACAGGGCCTCAGTGCGGGCAGCAGATCAGAGCTGAGACTGTGAGGCCAGTGGCAAGAGGTCACTGAATGCCCGCTGTCTGTCCACACGCAGTCACAGCACCCATGGCAGGGTGGCGCGGACAGGCACCGCATGGTGCAAGGTCGGCGTCCTGGGAGCCAGGGCCCGGCCTAGCTGCCCTCCCGGCAGAGGCAGGGTGTGCCCAGTCCACAGCCACCCCGTGGTCTGTGACCAGACGGGGCGCAGGAACAGCCGGGCCCGGCTCCCTGCCCCAAGCCCACAAGAGCGCCATGGTTTCCCCTCCTGCATAACCGGGCTGCAAGCAGGTCCAGGTGCCCAGGAGAGGAGCACACAGCAGCCCACTCCAGTGTTCTTGCCTGAGAATCCCATAGACAGAGGAGCCTGGCGGGCTGGAGCCCAAAGGGGGTCAGAGTCAGACATGACAGAGCAACTTAACACACACACGCAGGATGCCCGTGGCCTCCAGGCAACCAGGTCTTAGCTCCCACAGTGCTCCCTAGAGGGGTGGGAGGTGAGGGAGGACTCACCTGGGGCACCTGGGCTGCTCCCGCGTGACACTCCGCTCACAGAAGGGGCCCCTTTTCCAGTCCCCTCACCCTCCTTCCAGGGCTCATCGGCTTCTGCTGGGAGTCAGGACCTGGACAGAAGCTATGTGTGTTCACTTGTGTGTGCATCCATGCCAAGCCACTCAGTCGTGTCCAGCTCTTGGCCACTCCATGGACTGCAGCACGCCAGGCTCCCCTGTCCTTCACCATCTGGAGTTTATCCCGTCCATTGAGTTGGTGATGCCATCCAACCAGCCCTTCTCCCCCTGCCTTCTTCACTTGTACTTTTGCTTAAACACAAACAAACAAAAGCGAAAATATCCCAGCTCACCTCAGCCCCAGGGAAGCCAGTTTGCACATAAGGAGAATCTACATGGCCCCAAACCCAGGTCAGTCCCCTAGAATAATCCAGGGACCAGGTCTGAGATTACCCGACTCTCAGTTGAGAGCTGAGCAAACAGGGGAGGCACTGGGTCTGAATCACAGCCCAGGTGGGCGGGGGGCGGGGGTGCTGCCCTGCTCTCGCCTCACACTCACACGAAATCACACGGTCACAACCGCACACTCAGTCTACAGGAGATAAAATCAATCCACCAAGCCATCAAGGAGGGTTACACGTGAACAAGACACCCCGTCTGTGTTTGTGTCGTCCAAGGCTTCTGCCCATTTTGCCATCCAAGCTGCAGAATCTCCGTTGATCATAACATTTCTTTCCCATCTGTAGTGTCTGTAGTGATGTCTGTCTCTCTGATACTCTTTCCTCTTTCCTCTCTGTCAGTTCAGTTCGGTTCAGTCGCTCAGTCGTGTCCGACTCTTTGCGAACCCATGGACTGCCTCCCTGTCCATCACCAACACCCGGAGCTTGCTCAAACTCATGTCCACTGAGTCGGTGATGCCATCCAACCATTTCATCCTTGGTCGTCCCCTTCTCCTCCCGCCTCCAATATTTCCCAGCATCAGGGTCTTTCCCAATGCGTCAGCTCTTCACATCAGTTGGCCAAAGTATTGGAGCTTCAGCTCCAGCATCAGTCCTTACAATGAATATTCAGGACTGATTTCCTTTAGGATTGACTGGTTTCATCTCCTTGCAGTCCAAGGGACTCTCAAGAGTCTTCTCCAACACCACAGTTCAAATGCATCAATTCTTCGGCACTCAGCTTTCTTTATGGACCAACTTTCACATCCCTACATGACCCCTGGGAAAATCATAGCCTTGACTAGATGGACCTTTGTTGACAAAGTATTTATCAACTGCATTGATCTCAAAGAACCTAATTTTCATTAAATTTTCTCCATTCTTTTGTATTTTCTACTTCATTGATTTTCCCCTTTGGTCTTTGTTATTCCTTTTTTCTGCTTACTTTGTATTTAATCTGTTTCTTCTCTTTCTAAGGTGGAAGCCAAGGTCATTGATTTGAGAGTCTCCTTAGATCCAGACTGGTGCTTAGTACTGTAACCCCCTAAGCCCTGCATTAGTGGCGTTCCACAGACTTCGATGTGCTGGTTTTCAGCTTTGCTTAGCTTGAAATACTTCCTAATTTTCTTATGATCTTTCCTTGGACCCACGTGTTGTTATAACCGTGTTATTGGTCTCCAAGTAATTTTGGAATTTTTCCAATAAGTTTGTGACATTGATTTCTAATTTACTTCCATCATAGGCATAGAACATACTTTGTGGATTTGATCCTTTTTCTGCTTATTTTGACTTGTTTTAAGAATCAAGAGAGAATCTGTCTTTGTAAATGTCACACGTGCACTTGGAAATGAGTTTTCTGCTGTTGATAGGTGAGCATTCAGTGAGTGTCAATGGTCTCTATGGTAGAGTCTGATGTTGACAGAGCAAGTCCAGGTTCCGTTTGGTTAGTGTCAGCCCAGTGTGTCTTTCCCTGTGTTTTGCTTTTCACCCACTCGTGTCTTCATTCATAGTTCCTCATAAGCTGCTGATTCTTTATCCAGTATGATCCTGGCCAGTGACAGTGGGAAACATGCTCAGGCCAGGTGAGTCCCAGGTGGGTGAGTCCCAGGTGGGTGAGTCCCAGGAGGGTGAGTCCCAGGTGGGTGAGTCCCAGGTGGGTGAGTCCCAGGAGGGTGAGTCCCAGGAGGGTGAGTCCCAGGTGGGTGAGTCCCAGGAGGGTGAGTCCCAGGAGGGTGAGTCCCAGGTGGGTGAGTCCCAGGTGGGTGAGTCTCAGGCTAGGAGGGTCTGAAGTGGGTGAGCCTCAGGCCAAGTGAGTCTCAGAGTTGTTTGCACTCATCCTTCTGACACTTCTTTCTTCACCTGCACATGTCAATCAACATTCCACTGGAGACTCCAGAGGAACCAGGTGTCTGAGCATCTCAGCCCCCCAGGTGAGCATTAGTGCCCCCTCCTCCAGGGCTTGCAGCCTCTTGGGGGGCAAAGAGAGGAGCTGTGCCAACTGTAGGTCTCACCTCATTTGCTCTCCATCTCCCAGAGGCCCCTGCCCTTCATTACTTGGTGTCCAGTGTATAAAACCAGCTTCATACTTTTCCCTTATTTGTGGTTGTTTTCAGTGTGAGAGTGAACTGGTTGCTTTTACTCCATCTTGGAAGGAACTGCAAGGCCTAAAATGTCCTTCACTCTTTCCCTAAGTCAGGACACAGCCAATGCAGGAGACAGTCTGGGGGGTCTTCATGCACTTGAAGGGCTCGTGGGATGTGCTGGTCAATTCAGGTGGTCAGGATGGCCGGGCCAGGGGTCAGCTGGTGCTAATGGCTGTGCTTGCCCACGACTGGACACCAGCCGGTCAGCTCCCAGGGCTGCCTGTGTCTCCCCTGAGGCGAGGAGTGAACAATGGCGAGGGTGAACCCCACTTACATGAGAGAGTGGGGGCCGGGCAGGGTCAGCCTCTGACTTTCTCATGTTCCTTTAAAGTAAAACCAGGCTCTGAGGCTCATCAGTCAGTGGCACCCCTGAGCAGGGGCTGACCCCACCCGCCTCCCATGGGGGCACAGGGCAGACAGACCCCAGACCCAGCCTCCTGCTGGTCCTCTCCAGCGCCCACGAGGCAGCAGAGGCTCCAAGTCCCCTCAGATCAGAAGATGCTCCAACAGTACAGGACCCACTGGTCTCCCCTGAGGAGCAGGGCCAGCCCTTCTGGTCCAAAGAAAACAACTGTCTTGAGCCTGGCCCCGCACTTGAATCTGTGCTCCTGTAACTAACCTGTCAGCCCCTCCCCACCACTAAAGGCCGCACCAACCTTAGACAAGTGCACGTTCATGGCCAGCTTGCTGGGCACCCAAGGACAGGCACGAGCTGCCCAGTGATAAAAGAGAGGAGCTGACAGGTGGCAGCCATTCACAGTGGTGGCCAGGCTGTGAAGGACTTAGCGGTGAACAGGCTGTGTGCTCAGAGGAAGCAGAGGGGTCTGGGCCAGGATGGGACCAGGAGGCCGGCCGGGCACTCGGGGCAGGGACATTGTGCCTAGGGATGGCCCCTGCACGGGGCCATGGGCCCCGCCTTACCAGATTGAAAGGGTGACGCCCGACCAAAACAGGACACACTGATTGTTAACTATGAGCCCTGAGTTCAGCATAAGGGCCAATAGCCAGACCCACATGGGTTCAGAACCAAGATCCAGCAGCCTTCCCATCTCCCCTGTCCCTTTAAATGAGGCAGACCATGTAGGTATTTACCACATGGTAACCATCGGGTGGATGGAAGACAGCAACCAACATCTCACAATTTACCCCAAAGTTCCTGATGCTCCCCTCTCAGCTGCTTGGTTTCAGCCTTACTTCCTGCCACGGCTGCACCAAGACCCCGGCTCTCCTTCCCTGGTGGTGTCTGCTGAGGTCTCTCCTGGGGCGTCTGGCCCCAAAACATCCTCATCCCCACAAGACCAAGTCCATCTGAAGGACTCTACCAAAAGCTAAAATAGCCGGGAGGCAAGAGAAGAGGTGGGGACACATCCTTGCAGGCCCATAACGAGGGGCTGAAGCCTGAAATCACCCAAACAGCCACCAAAGCCACGTGAATTCTGAAGCAGGAGCTCGTCAAACACTGTGGGCTGTAGCGTGTCTAAGAGCTTGGAGCAGCTTGGGAGGACGTGCTCTGTCATGTGGGGGCAGAAAGGGGCAAAATGGTAGATTTTTGCTCAGCGAGACAGGATGAAGAAGAGAGGCCAGAGCAGAAGGAGGGAACACAGGTCACCTGCCAAGGTCACACTTCACGGCGTCTTCCAAGGCATTTACGGCGCATTCCGAAGTGCTGGATTTTCCAAAGTGCCGGATTCTGCTCTACAATTCCCGCCTCTTAGGCAAGTTTTATCCAGGAAAGTGACACGTATGCCTGTCTAAGCAATTTTGTGACCAAAAATTTACAATGAAAAGGGACTCACCCCTCCTCCATCTCTGAGGTCCACACCCAGAGGTAACTGCCATCCACAGGGTCTGCAGGGTCATCCCGGGCCAGGAAGAACACAGCTGACTGCACGCCTGGGAGAGCACTGCTATCACCTGGGGGCTCACCCAGTGAAGCCTGTGCCGTGGGAGGCCGCCCCCCACCCCCTACTCCTCCTCCGAGTCAACACTCACGAGTCTCCTTTTCTCTCATCAGGAGGGACATTCTGGAAGGGAGATGTGCGTCTTGTGTGTGTGAGTCCTGGGGGGGGCGGGGGGGCAGCGCAGGCAGAGCTAAACACCCAGAGCCAGATCTCAGGATAACACCCATGATCAGCTGGTTGAAGTTTCAATCTCTTTTTGGGCAAAATCCCGATCCCTTAGAAACGCATGTGACAAGCTCTGGAAGCCCACCTGTTCCAGTCCCCACGTCACAAACCTGATAAAATCAAACCTTAAATTTGCTTCAGCCGTCCCAGCAGGGCAGAGGCCTGGGGCTCAGAGGCAAAAGCGCTGCTGGAAATCACAGCAGAAAACCACTCCCACAAGCCAGATCAGTCTGGTCCCAACACAGCTCAGCCTCAAAGGAAACTCAAAGGAGAAGAGGCTGAAAAGGAGCAAATGGGGGTGCTGAGCTGCTTGGGGCGACACGAGCTGCAGGCTCAGGGGTCCAGGTGGAGGAAGGGGGGAAGGAAGTTGGGAGGTGGCCCCGTCTGCAAGCCTGCGGGAAGTGGGGAGTAGCTGACTGATGTGCCTCTAGTGAACACGTGGAGCAGAGCCGTAGTGGCACTCAAGCAGGAGCTTTGCTGTCACTGACAAGTTCATCTGAGTGGACGGGGGCTGGACGTCCACCTGGATGAGTGCCCCACTTCCTGCTCAGCTTCCTGACCTTGGTGATATATCCCCAACCCGGCACCGAACAGCAGCACCCAGCACCTGGGCAGTCCTCCCAGCTGTCACCCCCCTTACTCACTCCAGGACGGCCTGAGAAGGGGCCTCTAGCCTGGAGTAGGCAGCATTCCCCATAAACACACCCAGTTGAGAACTGCTAAGACAGGTGGGTCAGGAAGGAACCGGCGTTATGGGTCTCAGAGCAGTAAACAGGAGAGTAAAGTCTCCTTGGAGAGACGTCTTCACCCTTCAGCCCAGAATCTGGGGTGCGTCACTCAGCTGACTGCCCCACGAGTAGGATGTATCCACTCGTAAAATGAACAAGCTATTAGAAACAGTAAATAGCGCTAATGATAACGAGAGAGACTTGAATGATGATTTGTGTATCTGAAATCATAATATCCAGGCAGACACAATAAGACATAAAGAATCCAGACACACCGGTGATTGAATTCAACATCAGAATTTAGTTTCAGCAGAACATCATCCATGCCTTTAAATTAGGGCTGTTAGTTTGAAATGGGTTGATTTTGAGGGTCTGACCAGCACTGGTTTCCGTCGTTCAGCAGAAAGGAGGTGGTGGGAGCACCTGTTCCCACCTAGTCTGTCTGTAGTCAATGTTCAGTCAGTTCATTTGCTCAGTCGTGTCCGACTCTTTGTGACCCCATGGACCGCAGCACCCCGGGCCTCCCTGTCCACCACCAACTCCCGGAGCTTACTCAAACTCGTGTCCACTGAGTCGATGATGCCATCCAACCACCTCATCCTCCGTTGTCCCCGTCTCCTCCTACCTTCAATCATTCCCAGCATCAGGGTCTTTTCAAATGAGTCAGTTCTTCACATCAGGTGGCCGAAGCATTGTAGCTTCAGCTTCAACATCAGTCCTTCCAGTGAATATTTAGGACTGATTTCCTTTAGGATGGACTGGTTGGATCTCCTTGCAGTCCAAGGGACTCTCAAGAGTCTTCTCCAACATCACAGTTCAAAAGCATCCATTCTTCGGTGCTCAGCTTTCTATATAGTCTAAACCTCACATCCATGAATGACTGCTGGGAAAACCGTAGCCTTGACTAGACGGACCTTTGTTGGCAAAGCAATGTCTCTGCTTTTCAATATGCTGTCTAGGTTGGTCCTCACTTTCCTCCCAAGGAGCAAGCGTCCTTTAATTTCATGGCTGCAGCCACCACCTGCAGTGCTTTTGGAGCCCAGCACTCAGTGCAGCGGCACAATAATGGGCCTGTCGACCCTCCCCAGTTGCAGAGGCTGCCCATGCACCGCTCGGGGCCCTGGTCCTTGGGAGCTGCAGTAGTGAAAGCACCACAGACCAAGTCCAAGGTCGAGGTGCCAGCCCACTTCCTGGTTGAGGACCATCAACTCCCATCGGTTCCTCACATGGGGGAGGGAGGGAGTCCCTGGGAGGGGTCTCTGCTATGGGGCACTGATCCCAATATGAGGCTCCTCCAAAGACCCCACCTCCTCCTGGAGGCCCCACCTCCTGACACTGTTGCCCCTGGGGTAAGGATTCCAACACAGGAATGTGGGGGCCACAGACATCTGGACCGTGGACTCAGCTTCAGGCCTGATGACAATCTTGCTGGCAGGACCCTGAGCCTGAAAAGTGGGAGAGCTCCCTTTTCACAGAGGCCATCTGGAGCAGGGGGCTGGATGGTGGCCAACCCCTAACCGCCCAGGCAGGTGGTTCTACCACAGAAGGAAGGGACCTAGACTGACTCCAGCCCCCCAGAATGGGCTGCCCCGCCTGTCCACCTCTGCCCAGGTGAACCCAGAAGCCCATGATTCCTCACAAGAGCCCCTTGCCCATGAGTGCTCTGCCTTTGTGAAAGCCTGTACTGGCGTGGGGGGGTCAGTTACAGTCTCCATCCTCAAACTGTGACCCCAGCAGCAGCACCCCCAGAGCCTCAGAAATGCACACCCTCAGGCCCCAATCAGATCCACATTGTAAGGAGGCTCATGAAAACCTTGATGAGTGAGGGCCCTCTGGTCCTACAAGCCCTTCTAGTCCTGAAAGCCTGTGATGAGGGACCCCCTTCAACTGTACACCTGTGTCTGTGTCTGTTTTCAGGACCACTGAATACAAATCAGGGAGAGAGGGTAGCATTTTGTCACTTAGCTAACACAGCTTCTAAACTGGTGTGGTCACTGTGGAAACAGTATAGAGGTTCCTCAAAAAACTAAAAGTAGAGCTGCCATATGGCCCAGCAATGCCACTCCTGGGCATATACCCGGACAAACCGTAATTCAAAAAGACACACGCTCCCCAGTATTCACTGCAGGACTATTTACAACAGCCAGGACATGGATGTCAAGGCTGTGTATTGCCACCCTGCTTATTTAACTTATATGCAGAGTACATCATGCGAAATGCCAGGCTGCATTAAGCCCAGGCTGGAATCAAGACTGCCGGGAGAAATATATATAACTTCAGATACGAAGATGACACCACTCTTGTGGCAGAAAGTGAAGAGGAACTAAAAAGCCTCTTGATGAAAGTGAAAGAGGAGAGTGAAAAAACTGGCTTAAAACTCAGCATTCAGAAAACTAAGATCATGGCATCCGGTCCCATCACTTCGTGGCAAATAGATGGTGAAGCAATGGAAACAGTGAGAGACTTTATTTTCTTGGGCTCCAAAATGACTGCAGATGGTGACTGCAGCCATGAAATTAAAAGACGCTTGCTCCTTGGAAGAAAAGCTATGACAAACCTAGACAGTGCATTGAAAAGTAGAGACATTACTTTCCAACAAAGGTCCATATAATCAAATCTATGGTTTTTCCAGTAGTCATGGATGGATGTGAGAGTTGGACCACAAAGAAGGCTGAGCATTGAAGAACTGATGCTTTTGAACTGTGGTGTTGGAGAAGACTCTTGAGAGTCCCTTGAACTGCAAGAAGATCCAACCAGTCCATTCTGAAGGAGATCAGCCCTGAATATTCATTGGAAGGACTGATGCTGAAGCTGAAACTCCAATATTTTGGCTAACTGATGCAAAGGATTGACTCATTGGAAAAGACCCTGATGCTGAGAAAGTTTGAGGACAGGAAGAGAAGGAGATGACAGAGGATGAGATGTTTGGATGCCATCATCAACTCCATGGACATGAGTCTGAGCAGGCTCTGGGAGCTGGTGTTGGACAGGGAGGCCTGGTGTGCTGCAGTCCATGGTGTTACAGAGTCGGACACAACTGATCGACTGGACTGAACTGAACTGAACTGTGTGGAATCTAAAATATGACCCAAATGAACTGGTCTGTGAAACAGAACGGAACGTTGGACACAAAGAGCAGACTAGCGGTTGCCTGTGGAGATGGTGGGGAGGGCTGCAGTGGGAGTTCAGAGACAGTAGATGCAACTATGTACATAGTGAATGGGCTGGCAACAAGGTCCTACCGTATAGCATGCGGAATGATATTCAGCATCCTGTGATTAACCCATAATGGAAAAGAATATGAAAAAGAATGTTCATATAGATCATGAGTCACTGCTGTACAGCAGAAATTAATACAACATTGTAAATCGACTATACTTCAATAAAGTACATTTTTTAAAATGAAATTTCAGCTGAGAAACAAAACCAGTGCAGCTCCGGGTGGCTGGTGATGAACACGGCCATGTGTGCACCCCCAGGGCCCGCCCCCAGGTGTGCACCCCAGGCCCCGCCCCCAGGTGTGCACCGCAGGCCCTGCCCCCAGGCGTGCGCCCAGGCCCCGCCCCAAGGTGTGCACCCAGGCCCCGCCCCCTGGTGTGCACCCCAGGGCCCGCCCCCAGGTGTGCACCCCAGGCCCCGCCCCCAGGCTGCATCCCAGGCCCCGCCCCCAGGTGTGCACCCCAGGCCCCGCCCCCTGGTGTGCACCCAGGCCCCGCCCCCAGGCGTGCACCCCAGGCCCCGCCCCCAGGAGTGCATCCTAGGCCCCCCCCCAGGTGTGCACCCAGGCCCCACCCCGCCCCACCCCCAGTTAGCCGGCTCCGGGGGAGCCATGCAGCTTCAGCAGCTGGCTCACCTGCTTTAACACATGAAATGCAGATCCACGGTGAAGCGGTTCCCGGCTTCCTTCCTGTTCACTCATGAGCCCTGTGAGCTGGCAAGAAAGCACCTGCCTCCCCAGTTTGCAACCGTAAGTCACCCCAGTGACCCCCAACCATCAGGACGTTTGCTGGACATCACCAGCATCCAGCAAGCTGAGGCACGGGCAGGCCCTCTCCTAGGACCTGGAGCAGTGGTACCCTGTGGTCTGGGCTCTGCCCGCCCTCAAATAGCAACCCAGGTGAGTGGAGACCCGGCTCCCTGGGGGCACTCAGCAGGTAAGCTCTGCCCCCAGCCCCTCTCCCCTCAGCCTACGACCCAGGCCCTCCTTTTGCCTTCAGCTTGTAGACTAGGCTGGGATGCTGAGGTCCCTGCCCCAGGGTCACACCGTCGGGGTCCTTGCTCCAGCGTGGACAGCAGCTACTCAGGGAGGCTGGCTTGGGACAGGGTGGTTGTAGTCCAGTCATCTCTGGAGAAGCTGAACCCAGGCCCTCAGCACCTGCAGTGGACCCACAAACCCAGAGGGCCCCGCGCCTGCCCACCCTCTCGTAAGTGTGGGTTGTGGCCAGCTTAGAAAAAGGACTCCCGTCTGAACACAATCCTGCCTCAAGTTTGATTCAGCCTGGGGAGTTGGGGTTTCCCAGCCTTTTATCACGTAACGCCTTTTAATGAAGTGGAATGGAAAATCACAAAACCAGTAGACTTCGAAAGCGAAATAATAAGAATAAAGACAGCAATCTCATTCAACTTCCAGGGGAACTGGGCTCGGTCATCAGAGTGTGTGAAAGTCCCTGTGTGTGAGCCGTCTGTCTGTCTGTCTGTCTGTCTGCCTCTCTCTCTTTCTGTTTCTCTGTCCCTCTCTCTCTTTCCTGTGAACTCAGAAGCCCTCACCTTGTCCATTGATACTGGGCTCAAGTTTCCGTTCATCCACTCACCTCTTGGATCCGCTCCCATCGATGTTTTCTGTTGTTTTCTAACAGGTTTATTGGGATACTGTTGACATAAGTAGCCCACGTTTAAAGTGTGCTGCTTGTTAGCTTTTGACACACATGCACCAGGAAACTTCACAACTAAGACGGTGAGCATCCCGTCCCTCTCGACACCCCTGCCCTCCCGCCACCCCCACCACCGCCACCATCGCCAAGGAGGTTTAGGGTGAGCTGCTGGCTCAGGGGTAGGCCGTGGCTGCCAGGACCCAGGAGGAAGCAGAGCCTTAGCGACCGGTACTGAGTCTTGTTAAAAACTCAGGTGAGGATGTGGCCTTAGGACAGACGTGTTTTATGATATGGCCAAGTCCCTGCTCCACCACGAATTCCTTGTCATCCTGGCCAGGAGCAGACAGGTCTTACCAGCATTTGCAGGTTGAAACGATCTCATCTTACAAAGATATATTTGGGGTCTAGCTTGGAATTACAAGAAGAAAAAAAGCAATCACCCAGAGAATTTAAGCAGCAGGTAGGACTTTGCTTTTTGAATTTCACTTTTTTAAGAAGGGATGGGATTTTTCCACTCCAGGTTTTGGGGAAAGATAGACAGAAGGGGACTTGGAACCCTGTCCATCCCCAGGACGGGTTTCCTGCCACATTCCTGCTGTGGGTTCTGCCTCTGGGACATTGACAGACATGGGCCAAGGGTCTGGATGCCAAAGGACCATGCAGAACACTCCGGCTTCCTTTGTGCACGAGTCTGCACTGTACCCCAGTGGATGGCAACCATGACGTCCACAGGTGACGTCCACAGGTGACGTCCACAGGTGACGCTGCTGTGGCTCAGCCACAAATGCGTGGGGTCACAGTGACCCTCAGGGACAGGGGGAAGCTGCTCCAAAGTGCTCAGGTCCGCCCTCGCCAGCAAGTCCTGAGTCCAGGGCTCCCTCCCGCCCTGGATTAGACGGTTCTTGCTTCAGATTTCCAAAGGCACCATGGGGAATCTGTCAGGAAAACAGGCGATTAGGATCGCATCTCTCTTTGCAACCTTGCTTAACAGAGGAAGCCTCCCCTTCCACGGAGGCTCCTTCCATGGCTAATACTGACTGTCAAACAGCAGGCTCCAGAAACGCAGCGGAGGAGGTCTCTGAAGAGCAGCCTGCGCCCTTCAGAACAGGCAGACCCAGCACCTGTCAGAGGACGGGCCAGTTTCGGGTGGAAAATGAGAAGGAGGAGGAGGAGGAGGAGATGCCTGCTTGCCCAGGATTCAGACACTGTTCTGCGTGTCCGCAACGCTTCCACCAACACCTGGAAAAGCTCACTTTGTTTACATTAATTCAAACCACAGGACATGGCTGATCTCAGCCATTTTCTACCTTCAAACAGGGTCATTTCAAAACAGAAACCATGCACAGGTCTGGGGGGCCCCCCTCCTCCTCCTCCGCCGCCGCCCCCAGACCCTGGCTTTGGAGAAGTGTCCATTCAGGTTCTCTGCCCATTTTTTGTGGGTTGTTCGGTATTTTTGATGTTGCACTTGCCTGAGCTACTTGTGTGCCTTGGAGACTAATCCCTTTTCAGTCGCATCATTTGCAAATATTTTCTTCCATCCTGCTATTTTCATTCTGTTTATGGTTTCCTTTGCTGTGCAGAAGCTTTTAAGTATAATTGGTCCCATTTATTTGTTTTTGTTTTTATTTTCATTACTCTGGAAGGTGGATCCAAAGAGAATGAAATAATGCCATTTGCAGCAACATCAGTGGACCTAGAGGTTATCATCTTAAATGAAGGAAGTCAAATAGAGAAAGACAAATTTGGTATCACTTATATGTGGAATCTTTTAAAATGATGCAAATGAATTTATTTACAAAACAGCAACAGACTCACAGACATAGAAAACAAACATGTTTATCAAAGGGGCGAGCTGGGAGGAGGGAGGATAAATTAGAAATTGTGGATTAGCAGATACCCTCTGTTGGTTACAGCCCACCGCAGAGCACAGGGAACCTACGCACTGTTCCGATATGACCTGCACTGGGAAGAGATCTGAGAAAGGACGGGCACATGCGTGTGGGTCATATACGACTGGGCCACTTTGCTCTACAGCAGAAACTACAACTATCATAACTATAAATCAGCTACTTTCCAATATGAAGTAAAAGTGTTTAAAAACAGAAAAATGCTACTTACGCCTGGCTGCTTCACTAAGAGCTAATCCTGTACTGTTTGGAGACCTTCGCTCACACATCTTAGGATAACGGAGGTTTGATGACAGCTGTTTCTTTTAAACCTCAGCCTCCAGGGGTCCCAGGAGCAGGCCACCGGAGGAGACAGCGGTGCTAACGGGATCCCAGCAGGAGCCAGCGCGGGCACACTCCCCACTGCCCTCGGGACCCATCTCGTCTCCAGACGGAAGGCGTCTCACCGGACGGAAGGCAGCTCGTCTTTCCCAGCGCTGAGTGAGCGCCAGGCCCCAGGCGGTATAAAAGGGAGGGGCAGACTCAGCCCGGGCGCTGGGGACATGGGAGGACGTCCGCCCGCAGGAGCAGCCTGAGCAGCCTGAGCAGCCGGGGAGGACCACAGAGTAAGCCCCGGGTGATGCGGGTGAGCCCGCCGTGGGCACACGTGGGAGCCGGGCCACACAAACGCCTTCTGGGGGTCTCTTTACCTTCACCTGCAGCCCTTCCCACTCAGAATTCCGGAGGCCGTCCCCAGCCTCCCCGTCCCTGCTTCCCGCCCCAGGGCCGGCTGCGGTAGCCCTTCCCACTCAGAATTCCGGAGGCCGTCCCCGGCCTTCCCATCCCTGCTTCCCACCCCAGGGCCGGCTGCAGTGGGTCTGTGTCCACCACCCGCTGCTTTCTGGTGGCCTCTTCTGTCTGTCTGTCTGTCTGTCTGTCTGCTTGTGTTCCTGCTCTGTGAGGACCTGGAGGGCTGCCCTGGGCTTCTCTGGGGTGAGAGCTCTGAGACCCTGTGTCTCTGGGAAGCCCCAGAGAGAGGAGCAGCTGAGCTCCCCTTAAAATGCCAGGTTCCCCCCGGGTCTGAATGAGCCCAGCACCCACCCCGGTCCTCCCGGAGGAGAGGCCTTCCATGGAGTGGATGCCCCCCAAGCAGTCAGCACCCCCATGCCCTCCCATGCCGTCAGCCCGTTTTTGCCATTTAATCACCGGCTGCCCTAACTCTAGAGGACTCGGCCCTTGAGGACAAACTGCTCATCTCTAAGCCTCTTTGGTCTACAGGGCACCCCCACAAAGTGGTCACCCTCCCACCCCCTCAGATCCTGCCCCTACGGCCCTCACAGGCTGGCCTTGCCCCTGTCTCCCGAGCTGGAGGTCACAACAGCAGCAATAGCCTCATGACGTCACAAGGAGCACTTGGAAGATGCTCCTGGTCCCTGTCCTTGGCTGCCTGGGCCTGGTTCCGGAAGCTTCCGGAGCCCCCAGCAGGGTGGTGCATCTTAGAAGGGCTGGGCAAAGGCTCACACGGTAAACTTCCAGGGTGGAGGGCTGTCCCAGGACGAGAGGCGGCCCCCTTGCTTGCCCCCTGAGCCCCACGACAGCCAGTGTTCCCAGGGCAGCGCAGAGCTCGGGCAGCTGCACACCGGACGTGCCTGCGTCCAGAGACCAAGGGCCTTCACAGTGGAAGGCGGCCTCCTCCCGCAGCCTCCTGGAGCCCAGGCCAGCCTCCACGGGAAGCGGTTCCTCCACCAAGCCCACTCCCTCTGAACTCAGGTCAGTAGGCCGGCGAGAGGAAAAGGCCAGGCTGATGAAGTGGCCCTGAGTCCAGGCAGGCCGGGGCTCTGCTTCCCCTGGACATGAACATGCAGGAGTCAGTGCCACAGAGGCCCGGGGCCACGCTCCTGTGCGCCGGGGACAGAGGCCCGGGGCCTCGCTCCTGTGCGCCGGGGACAGAGGCCCGGGGCCACGCTCCTGTGCGCCGGGGACAGAGGCCCGGGGCCTCGCTCCTGTGTGCCGGGGACAGAGGCCCGGGGCCACGCTCCTGTGTGCCGGGGAAAGAGGCCCGGGGCCTCGCTCATGTGTGCCAGGGAGAAAGGTCCAGGGCCACGCTCCTGTGTGCCAGGGACAGAGGCCCGGGGCCACGCTCGTGTGCGCCGGGGACGGAGGCCCGGGGCCTCGCTCGTGTGCACCGGGGACAGAGGCCCGGGGCCTCGCTTGCGCATGCAGCTGGGCTGTGATCAGGAGAGACTGAGGCCCCAGGGCAGTGGCAGGCAGGCTGGCCGTGGGCTATGCTCTCCTCGGTGTCCTCACCATTCGCAGAGGGGATATCGACCCATTTCTTTTTTGCAGGGTCTTCTTAGTATCAGGGTGAGGCTGACCTCATCATATTACGAATTGAGAAGCGTTCCTGTCTCTTCGGTCTTTTGGACTAAGTTTGAGACATGTAGGTGCCGACCCTTCTTTGATGTTTTGCAGAATCTATCTGTAAAGCATCTGGCCCTGGACTTTCATTTGTCAGCAGGCTTTGCGGTTGGTTGGTCTGTTGTCACTACTGATTCCGTTTCATTACCGGTAATCAGCCTGATCTACTTCTTCCTGAGTCAGTCCTGGGAGACTGTATGTCACTGATCCTGTGAGTTCACCCATTTCTTCTGAGCTGTCCATTTTATTGGTGCATAGCTATTCACAGTAATCTCCTCTGATCACTTGTATCTCTAGGGTGTCAGTTGTAACTTCTCCTTTCTCATTTTTGATTTTATTTATTTGAGTCCTCTCTCTTTTTCTTGATGAATCTGGATAAAGGTTTATCAATTTTGTTTATCATTTCAAAAACCAACTCATCGCTTCACTGATTCTTTTTCTGTCTTCTGGGCGGTCTCTTCTCATTGATTTCCACTCTCTGATTGTTCCGAGTTCTTTCCTTCCAGTAATCCTGGGCTCTCTTCGCTCTTCTTTCTCTAGTCCTGTAAGCATGAGGCTACGCTGGCTGTTCGAGGCTGTTCTTGTTTCCTGAGCCAGACTTGTGTCGCTGTGACCACATCGATTGTGCACTGCTGCGCTTCCATTTTTATTTGTCTCCAGACATTGCTTTTATTTCCTTCCCATGTCTTCTGTGATACATTGGTTGTTTTGGACCATATTGTTCAGACTTTATATGTTTGTTGATTTTGCAGTATTTTTTAATTGATTTCTAGTCTCATAATGTTGTATTCAGAAAAGATTTTGATATGATTTCAATCTTCTTAAAATTATTGATACTTCTTTTGGAGAATGCTCCATATGCACTTGAAAACAATGTGTGTTCTGCTGCTTTTGGATAAAATATATACGTATGCATCTGTAAATGTATGTGTAAGTGATGATTTTCCCAGTAGTCCTGTGTGGATGTGAGAGTTGAACCGTAAAGAAGGCTGAGCACCGAAGAATTGATGCTTTTGAACTGTGGTGTTGGAGAAGACTCTTGAGAGTCCCTTGGACTGCAAGGAGATCCAACCAGTCCATTCTAAAGGAAATCAGCCCTGGGTGTTCATTGGAAGGACTGATGCTGAAGCTGAAACTCCAATACTTTGACCACCTGATGTGAAGAGCTGACTCATTAGAAAAGACACTGATGCTGGGAAAGATTGAGGGCAGGAGGAGAAGGGGACGACAGGGGATGAGACAGTTGGAGGGCATCACCGACTCAGCTGGACATGTGTTTGAGCAGGCTCTGAGTGATAGTGAGGGACAGGGAAGCCTGGTGTGCTGCAGTCCATGAGGTCAGACATGACTGAGCGACTGGACAACAACATGCGTGCATGCATCTGTGAAGTCCGTCTGCTTTAACGGGTAGTTTGAGGCCAGTGCCTCCTCACTGATTTTCTGTCTAGACGATCCATCCCTCTGGCATGTTAGGTGTTCAGGTCTTCACTATCACTGTGTCACTGTCGATCAGTTTCTCCCTTCCTGGTTAATATGCACTTTGCGTATTTAGGTGCTTGTATGTTGGGTGCATGGAGAAGGCAGTGGCCCCCCGCTCCAGTTCTCTTGCCTGGAAAATCCCATGGACGGAGGAGCCTGGAGCAGCAGCAGCAGCACGCTGGGTGCAAACATACTCACAGTTGTTATGACTTCTTCCTGGACTGGCCCCTTCATCGTGCAATATAGTTTTTTATGCTGCTGCTGCTGCTGCTGCTGCTGCTAAGTCGCTTCAGTCGTGTCCGACTCTGTGCGACCCCATAGACGGCAGCCCACCAGGCTCTGCCGTCCCTGGGATTCTCCAGGTAAGAATATTGGAGTGGGTTGCCATTTCCTTCTCCAATGCATGGAAGTGAAAAGTGAAAGTGAAGTCGCTCCGACTCCTAGCGACCCCGTGGGCCACAGCCCCCCAGGCTCCTCCATCCGTGGGATTCTCCAGGCGAGAGACTGGAGTGGGTGCCACTGCCTTCTCCGTGTCTTGCTGAAGTTTTTGTTCTAAGGTCTATTTTGTCTGATATTAGTAGATTTCCTCTCATTTCTGTCTGCACGGCCTTTCCCCATCCCCTCCGCTTCAGTCTGCGTGTGTCTTTACAGTGCAAGCGAGCGCCTGGCAGGCAGCACACATGGGTCTTACTCTTCCACCCGTTCAGCCGCTCTATGTCTGGAGCACTTAGTTCATTGACATTTACAGTGATTATTGACAGGTGTGTGCTTGTTGCCGTTTTGTTAGTTGCTTTCCGTAGCTTTCACAGTTCTTCTTGCTTCTTCTTTTGCTTCCTTCCCTTGTGACCTCATGACTGTTTAATGTCATGTTTGAATCCCTTTCTCTTCTTTGTGTGTCTGTTACAGGCTTCTGATTTGTGGTTATCATGAGGTTCATAGATAACAACTTATAGAAATACGTGATTACTTAATTTGATGGCCTCAAGTTCAAATGCATTCTAACAACCCTACGTTATTACCCCACACACGTTCAGTTTGCTGATGTCACATTTTACACCTTAACCACTTATTGTGGACATAGATGATTTTAATGCTTTTGTCTTTAAACCTCCTGCTAGGCTTACAAGCAGCTGCTCTATGACTTTTGCTCGATGTTTGCCTTTACCAGTGAGATTCTTTTTCTTTCATAGTTTTTATGGAGAAGTCCCTCTAACATTTCTTGTAAGGCCAGTTTAGCGGTGCTGAAATCTTTTGGCTTTTGTTTGTCTGTAAAGCTTTCTCTCTCCCCTTCAAATCTGAGCGATGGCCTTGCCGGTTAGAGCAGTCTTGGTTGTAGGCTCCCTTTCATCACTTAGTATATATAGCACCACTTCTTTCTGGCGAAGTTTCTGCTGAAAGGTCAGCTAATGGTCTTATGGGCATTTCCTTGTAAGTGACTAGCTGGTTCCCTCCTGCAGCTTCTAAGATTGCACCTTTATCTCTAGTCTGGCCACTCTAACTGTGGTGCCGGCCTCTGTGAGTCTGGCCGCTCTAACTGTGGTGTGCTGGTGCCTCTGTGAGTTGTCTTTGTTTAGGGCTCTCTGTGCTTCCTGGACCTGGCTGTTCTTTTCCTTTCCCAAGTCAGCGAAGTTTTCAGCAACTGTTTCTTCAAAGGAGTCATCTGCTCTTTTTCCCATCTTTTCTCATTCTGGGACCTTTGTATGTGATGTTGTTATAGAAGTCTCTTAAACTGGCCTCATTTTTCACTCTTTTTTTCCTTTCTCTGTTCAGCTCCGATGATTTCACCGCTCCACCTTCCAGATCACAGACCCCTTCCTCTGCACAATCTAATCTACTGTTGATTCCTTCTGGTGTTGGTGGTTTTCTTCAGGAACTGTTTTCTTCAGCTCTGTTTGGTTCCTCTTTACATTATCTCTCTGCTGAAAATCTCACTGTGTTTATCCTTCTTCTGCGTCCATGAGCATCTTTTTGAGCGTAGCCGTGAATGCCTTAGTAGGTAGACGGCTGACCCTTACTCTTAGTTCTTTCCCTAGGGGCCTCTGCATCCTGCTTTTGCCCAGCTCTCTGTGTCATCTCTATGTGTTGGGCTATTTGGTTACTCTTCCCAGTCTTGGATGAGAGGCCTTAGGTGAGAGATGTCCTTGGGGGCCATCGGCATGCCCCTCTCCAGTCCCCAGAGCTCCATGCTGCAGGAGGGCCCCTCTGTGGGCCGCATGGACCCTTCTGTCATGGGGGGGGCTGACTGCGGAAGACCCCCTGAAGGGCAGGGCAGGCCTCCTGAGCAGTGAGCCATGTGGCCCCAGCAGGGAGTGTGACAGCGGCCGGCCCACTGACAGCCAGGGCCAGCCCCCCACGTGCTGACCTGGGGGCACCCAGGATGGACCAAGAGCAGCCTCATGTGGGGCCGGGGGGAGCCACCAGGGCTGGCACTGGCCCCTGGTGGCTGGGGCTGGACCCTGGACTTGCTGTGGGCAGAGCTAGGTCCCTAGGCACGTGGTGCCCAGCCAGTGGTGGGCGGGAGAGGACGGGTGCTGACAGCTCATGCTGGCTAAGCCACTGGCATCAGAGGCCAGGAGGAGGGCTCCAACGTGGTGCCGGCCAGCGCCGGTGCCCACTTGGCAGCACAAGCCTCCCACGGGGGCTGCTGCCAGCACCTGTGCCCCAGGGCTGTCCGCGGGGCCCCGCCTCCCCAGAGGTGCCCCAGGATCAGCAGGGGGTCTGACCCCAGCTCCTGCAGACTGCCACCCCACCCCAGGTCTCCCCAGCCTGGACAAGCAGAGTCTGTTCCCGCAGCCCCCTGGCTCTCTTGAAAGGAAGCCAGACATTCTGGGAGCTTGTCTTCCTGCTGCAGGAGCCCCAAGCTGAGCAGCTCGACGTGGGGCTCAGACCAACCTGCTCTTTGGGGGAACCTCTGCGACTGTGAAATCCGTCCCACTGGTGAGTCGCCAGCCGCAGGGTGGGGGTCTCCATACCCTGTGTCCCCACCGCTGCTGCCTGTCTGGCTGTGGGTCCCTGTTATGTCTTTAGTCCTGGGGCCCCCTTTCTGCTAGTTTTCTGGCCGTTCTCGTCGCTGTCGCTCTGAGTGTCTGTAGGAGGACGTGAGCTCAGGGTCCTCCTTCTCCACCACCTGGACCCCCAGCACTGCTGGCTTCGGAGCTGTTACTGCCCCCTCCCACGGAGCTCACACGTGCGCAGCCTCCAGCCTCCTGCTGGGACATGGGGGCCCCAGGGTGCTGCCAGGTGGTCAGGAGGGGTGGGGTCCTCACAGTGCCGACCTGGCGGCAGGGCAGGGCTCACCCCTGGGGGCTCAGAAGGGGGGTGAGTGAGGCCACATGGAGCCCGTGAGTGAGGAGGGGTCTCCCCTGGGGGCTCGGAAGGGGCCGCCCCCAGGCCCAGGGGGGTGAGTGAGGCCGCACGGAGTCTGTGAGTGAGGAGGGGTCTCCCCTGGGGCCCAGGGCATCCTGCAGCTTCATCATCACAGTGGAGCCTGGCCCGGGCTGGGCTGCTCTTGCCCCCCAAATCTAGCCTGTCCCCCACCCTGTCCCCAGCGGGTCGGGACGGCCGCCCTCCCGGCCCTCGACCCTGCCGGCTCCACCCCCTGCCCTTCTCGCTTGCAAATGTCTCCCCGCTCCTCCATCACACCCCAGCAGGTGCAGGCTTGGGCTCAGGGCACTGGGGTTAGTCACACGACCTGGCAAACCCCGATCCAGCAAGCCAGCAGCTCCAGAGACTTAAAGCTGTTTCTAATGGTTCTGCTGCCAGCCCGCAGCTTCTCCTTTAGTTTTCATAAGCCCCCTGTGCCTGAGCACGGAGGGCTGGTCTCCCGAGTGCTCTTGGACCCCAAAGCAGGCAGTGGGCCATTTCCCTCTCTTCTGGTTCCCGCGCCAGCACCCCCTGCCCCTGCCCTGTGCCCTGGTCCCCAAATCACAGGGAGCGCAGCCCCTGCCTGCTTCCACACGAAGGTCTGCTGGCCTTGAGCCAGCCTCCCCTGGCTCCCGCCGTGCACCACGCGGGCCTGGGCTGGCCTTCCTCCAGGGCTCGTGGCCTTCAGATTCCCAGCTCCAGCTGCAGCGGCTCACAGCTGTGCCCACAGCGAGCCCTGTGTCCTGAGGGTCAGCCAGTGTCCAGGCCCCAGAGGTGGCTCCCCGGCGCTCACACCCACACACACACATGCAGTGTGCAACACACACAGGAGCTCCTTTGGCACCTCAGGCCGCCCGGGCACGGTGCTGAAACCCGACCCTGTACTCTGAGGCCGCTGGGGGCTCAGCGAGGCTCTTCTGCACAGGGGCTCTGCTAGTCTCCACGCCCATGGCCTCAGTCCCACACGTGGCCCGGCCCTTGGCCTCGAGGAGCTGAGAACTTACACAGCTCTGCTGAGCTGACTCCTCGCCCAGACACAGAAGCATGATCTGCCAGCCCGTAGGACCAGATGCACATCCTGTACCCACAGCTTCTAATAAAGGTCCCAGACTGTGCATCTCACCATCTTTTCACCAAACACAGATGCAGACTTTCTCTAAGCAAAGTCGCCTCTCCATCCTTTCAGACAAGAGCATCTGGCATGTGGGTCTGAGCCTGGGGTGAGGGTTTCCTTCTGGCCCCTCGAGAAACCCCATGACAAACAGCAGCAGGTTCAGCGGGGTCAGGGTCCTACTCGGGGGCGGATTCTCCCAGCCACGCCAACCACAGGAACCATACAACCCACACCACAAATGCCCGCTCAGGAAAAACACCTGTGCTTGAGACTGAATTCTCAGAGTCAAGTCTAACCAGCTTAGGGGGTTTGAAAGCCCAAACGTGCCCTAAGAGTTGAGCTGTAGAGGCAGGCCACACTGGGCCCCTTCTTCGTGCCATGGTCAGAAGCCGTGTGGATGGAGGAGCAGAGAGCCATCGCTGGGTGGGTGGGCTTCATCCACTGCTGCCCCCGACCTGCTCCTCCTCTACTGGGAGGAAGCCTGGTTGGTCCTGCAGTTCCCACGGCCGGAGGTTTAAACAACAGCCAGTTCCAGATGAAAAGCCTCGCTTTCTGTCCCCCGAATCTTACCTTGATCTCAGTTCCTAATTATGCCAGGGATGCCTTTGGAATGACCTTACCTGGTCTCAGGGGTCCATGGGGGGGGGGTCTGGAATCTCCCATGAGGCTTCTTTGGACCAGTGTCCACCTTGCATCCTGAAATGAGGGGCCTTGATAGGAAACACGTGATGCAGCAAGGCCAGCAGATGAGGCTGTGACTACATTGGGCAGTCTGCCCCTCACAGTCCCCAGAGGAGGGTGGCAGGGCAGGGGGAGCGTGGTTTCTGTGGGAAGGCCCGGGGGAGGCAGGCAGAGGGTGGGCAGGCCTGTGGGATTCCAGGGGTCCCAGGGTGCAGGGCTGTCCCTGGCTGTCTGGCACCCCATCCTGGGTGAGGAGGGCAGGTGGATCGTGGCTCAGAGCGTGGGTTCTCCCAAGGAGAGGGTGAGGGTCCTGGATTGCTCAGTGTGTACTGCAAAAGTGCACCAGGAGGCCCAGACCCAGCACCGGGGCGTCAGAACAAGGCGTGTAGGGGTGGGTGTGCAGGGAGGACATCAGGACGCTGCAGACACGGGAGCACAGTGACGAGGTAGGAGGCACCACAGACTCTCAACAGAAGGTGATGCGTGCCGTCCTGGAGGCGACACTCAAGACCCAGATGGGGGCAGGGTGGCTTTCCTTGAGGCCTCACCCATTGGCGGGTCCCAGGTCCTCGCAGGGCGTCCCTCTGCAGTCTGTGTCCCGACCTCCTCCCTGTAAGGACACTGGTCCTCCGGGTCAGGGCCCCTGGTGACCTCACCTAGCCTTAGTCACTTCCATCGCGCTCTGCCGTCCTGGGGTCAGACACACAGCTCAGCCCAGAGCAGCCACTCGGGGCTCAGCCAGGGCAGCCGCTGTGTGGGTACCACACACCCCCGGCCATCTCTGCCTCAGATCACCCACATGAGAAGCAGAGAAGAGTCGCTGTCACTTAAGTTTCCAAATGCCCAAAGGCCCCAAATGAGATTTACCATCAGCTGCTACTTCCTCTAATCCAGGAAACCGGTCCAGAAGGCGGCAAGGCCGCTGGTCTGAATGTGCTGGGAGCCGCGGACAGGCCGAGCCCCAGGAAGGCGCAAGGGGGCGAGGGAAACGTCTGGGGCGGAGCCGCCTTCTTATCGGAAAGGGGCCGGTTTCGTGAGCTCTCAGACCAGCTCCGCACAGCATGGCGGGCCTGCACATTCTCCTTTATCCAGATCATGAGCAGAAGCCACAGCATGAAGCACCACGGAAGGGTGACCTACGACGCCGATGTGCTAAAGATGTTTTGGGAGAAAAAAATCGAGCTTCACATGGAACAGCTGCAAAAGGAGGACATGAGGATCCGCAGGAGCGCCCTGGACAGGTGAGCTCGGTGCCAGCAACCTGAGGGCACAGAGACACACCTGTACCGGGGCTGCCAGCCTTCAGGATGCAGGTCCACAGACCCCACCACCACCCGCTTCCCACCCCAGACCAGTGTCGCCTGAGGGGCGGGTACGAACCACTGGGCACCAACCATGCCAACTCAGCTGCAGAATCACATCACTGTTCAGCAGTGGTAGAGAACACCCCATCCCTCCCTCACCCATCCCTCCACCACCCCTTCCCTCCATCACCCCTTCCCTCCATCACCCCACCCCTCCATCACCTTATCCCTCCATCACCTTATCCCTCCATCACCCCATCCTTCCATCACCCCATCCCTCCATCACCTTATCCCTCCATCACCTTATCCCTCCATCACCTTATCCCTCCATCACCCCATCCCTCCCTCACCCCTTCCCTCCATCACCCTTCCCTCCATCACCTTATCCCTCCATCACCTTATCCCTCCATCACCCCATCCTTCCATCACCCCATCCCTCCATCACCTTATCCCTCCATCACCTTATCCCTCCATCACCCCATCCCTCCATCACCCCATCCCTCCCTCACCCCTTCCCTCCATCACCCCATCCCTCCATCACCTTATCCCTCCATCACCCCATCCCTCCATCACCCCTTCCTTCCATCACCCCATCCCTCCATCACCCTTCTCTCCATCACCCCATCCCTTCATTCCCAATCTCCTGAGAGCCCTGTAGGAAGTTGCCCTGCAGAGTTCATCTGATTTTATCTGTTTTCTGACATTTGCTCCCACTGAATGCAATCAATCAGCAAGTCCATCCTGCTCCTTGTCACACATGTGCTTGACTTACAGACTCAAAGCCAACTCCACTTTCTTTCTGAATGGACTCAGGGGCCTGTGGGTGCTGAGGGGTGTGTCCTAGGTGACCCCGAGCAGTGGACAGTTAAGAGGGAATCTTAGCACATAATTTGCACCAAGACAAAGTCTCAGATGGCTAGAAACTTCCAAAGTGAGCCCAACCTTAGTCCCCAAATAGCACCAGCAGCTGCTGCCCTGTGAGCTAGGCTGGAAAGGCGGATTCTTGGCTACTGTGGAGGGCTCAGCCTTGGTACTGACCCGGCCAGTGGCCAGAGGTCTGGTTGCCATGCTGCACCCCCCCCCCATCCAGTGCTTCTGGCCACTCGGCACAGGTGTGCGGCTGCGGCGCCTCCTGTCCACACCGTGTGGCCCCCAGAGCTGGTCACTGTCCTCACCTGGCCTCCTGGGCCGGAGGTCCTGGCACAGAACCCTCATCTGCAGGGCTCCTGGCCCAGGATCCCTGCTGGGTCTCTGTGGCCTCCTCCCTGTCCTTCATGTGCCATCAGGCCCAGGACATTCTGGGTCTCAGCCCATGAGGGAAGGTCCCAGAAGCAGGCTGCGCGTCAGCACTGCCTCGCTGGTCACTGAGGCCCTGGGCGGGGCTGACAGCCTCACCTGTCAGGGGAGACATGGTGATGTGGCCTCAGCCCGCCCCCAGCCCCATCCCTGGGCGGCAGCAGCTCCACCCTCCTCCCCAGGCGGTCAGGGCTGTCCCGGGCTCCCCGCTGGCTCGGGGAAGGCGCCCTCCTCCCTGTGTGGGCACTTCCCACCAGTTTGCCCAGCAGCCCCGGAGGTGGGTCCAGGCCAGGCTGCCATCCCAGCCCGCTCCCTGCAACCCAAGCCCCGTGCTCACATGGGGCCCAAGGGCATGTTCAGTCTACGGGGCCTGAGCTCTCGGCGGGCCTGGATCACCACTGGGTGTCGTGCTGTGGTCCCCACCACAGGCCCCTGTCCTGGGAAGCGGGCACCCGAGGGCCCGCCTGGGGCAGTGGCTGGGGCAGGCCGACCAGGGCACTGCGTCCCGGCCTCTGGTCCTGCAGGGACAGGCCTGCCCCCGGCTGCACTTTCCCCTCTGGGAGGAGCCCACAGGGCCCTTCCTGGCGGGCAGGCGGGGCCCTCGGAGATGGGGCGGGCACTGGGCCTTGGGCCTCGGGCAGCCCGGTGTGCCAGGTCCTCACTGAACCCAAACGGCTGCCCCCAGGCTCCGTGACGAGTGGGCTCGGCAGCTGGAGAGGAGGAACCAGATGCTGCAGAGCTCCCGGGAGGCGCCCCCGCAGCCAGCCCCGCCGGGCACCTCCGCCCTGCGCGCCGGGGACCAGCCAGCGGCCTGAGCGCGCTCCCCGTGGCCTGCGAGCGCCGCCCTTGCGGCAGCCCAGCGCACCACCCCCCGCCCCCCTCGGTGGTTTTGCGTCGCTAGCATGATGTACGCGCCCAATAAAATCTCAGATGAGTGGATGTTTCGTGCCCATTTCTCTTCATATCTGTAAAACGCACGCACACTAAAAGCGAACATGTAACCTCCAGCAAGTCAGAAAGAAATCGCCGGACTGCGGGGACTTGGGCAAATGTGAACACAAGTTAGTTCACCTCTGATCAAAATGTCTGCAAAAGCTCAGCCTAAGGACAGTCCCCAACGTGAAGCTGTGTAAAGCCGTGTGCTCCCCAAGTCCCTTCAAAGTCCTCACTCACCACCGCATCATCTCAGGAAGCGACGCAGCCTCTTCCTCACTTGAGTTTGGAGGCACAGTCTCTGGAGGCCGCAGAGGCCGATAGGGCTGGGACTCAGTGTTTCAGTGTCGCCCATGCCTGTCCCGCCAGTGGGGGCTGTGACCTCCCCAGGCCCCCGGATGAGCAGGGGGCTTGAGCCGGCAGCAGAGGCTGGGCTGAGACAGGAGGACCGGGAGCCAACCGGAGGCCCGCCAGGGCTGCGTCCCCTCCACACGACCCTCAGTGGGAGCCTCCATGGCCCCTCGCTGGCAGGACGGGACTCCTGGAAGGGGGCTGGGGCCCGGGTGTGCCGTCTCTGCAGATCGTGTGACGGGGAGGACAGATCTGACTCCACCTCAGGTCTTTAACCTTTGTGTTGGGGCGCCTTTGCTATGAGTTAGCAATGTTGGCTACGGCTTGAAATACACAGGTCAGCCCAGTCTCAAGGCTCCGACCTTTTCAGGCATAATACTTTCTCATTCATACAGAGATAAAAAGTGGCAGAACAGAGGATGACATTTTCCCCTTGGAGGTTTACAGGAACATCGTGACCTGACCTACATGGGCAGCTGCAAGAACAAAGGAGTCCCATAGCAAGAAGTTCACCACAAGCAGCCAAACCCCCTCCGCTTTCAGTATAAAAGGATCCTGAAGTCTAAGTCGGCCGAGACACTCTTCGGGACTCTGGCCCGCCCTTGTCTCCGTCTGCTGGCTTTCTGAGTAAAGTTGCTGCTCTGTGCCACAGCTCATCTCCCCATTTACTGGGCTGCTGTGTAGTGAACAGTACAGCTTCGGACTCCATAACAGCTAGGTTTGGGTTCTGTTTTGTTCTGACCCCCGATCCAGTTGACAAGGAGGGAGGGATTGTGGGAGCTTCTCCAGAGACTTAACCAAAGGAAAAAAAGCCAACACAAATGGCCACGTGGCATCCACGGTATTTCCAGAGCTGTCCATAGTAGACTGGACCACAAGCGAATATCCAGCAGAAAAGGTCCGGAACCTGACACAAACACGGGTGCTTGACTCGCCAAATGGCCCAGTGGAGGGGGCCCAGAGAAGGCCCGCACAACACCAACCTGCAAACACACCTTTCTGGGCCACCCTGCAAGCTGTCCATCAGAGCTCGTGACTCAGGACATTCCACTGATGAGCACGCGGGGAATGTGGTGACTAACAGCCCTAAAACTAGCTGGAGAATAGAAGTCCGTCACTAAGACTCGAAAAGCCCCAAGCTGCTCCAGGGTAATTTCATCTGATGATGTGCTTAGAGCTCCGCGCTGTCAACACGGATAAAGAGAGACGTCTGCTTGGACCGTCTCGGGGACGGGCGTGTTGGTCCTGAACCCCATCCTCAGGGCCCGCCACGCTGCAGTGACCCGCTGACCTTCCTCCTCGTGGCAGAAGCCAGGGTGGCATAGAGACAAGGCTCTTTACCAGCCGCAGCTTCTCCGTCACTGATCTTTGTCTGGGCAAAGCTGAGCTACCCCAGAGACCGGAGGGTGCTTCATGCCGGGCGGGGCCCGAGGGGAGGGGCGGGGCCCGAGGGAGGGGCGGGGCCCGAGGGAGGGGCGGGGCCCCACCTGGGCGCTCTGGACCGAGCCCTGCTCTCGCCCTGCCGTTCTGCAATTTTCCAAGGGTGCAGAGCATATTTAGGGGCTGGATTTCAAACACCTACTCTTTTTTTTCTGGAGGAGATTTTGAGACACACAGAAATGGGGGCAGAGCTTGGAGGAGACACACAGAGTCTCTTCCGTCCACAAGCCCTCGCCCTCCCCCAGGACCTGGAGCGGCTGAGGAAGGCCATGCGGCCCAAGGGCTGGGGGTCCCCCGAATGCCTGGACTCCGGGGGCGGCCCGGAGTCGGGGCTCGTCTGCCGTCGTGTGGGGGCCGACGCCCGCTGCAGGGGGGTCTGTGTGGCTCCTGCCGCCCTCAGAGAGCTGGGCCCCTGCACCGGGCGGTCAGCTCTCTCCAAAGCAGCATGGCTGCTCGGCTCTGACTTATCCGAACACAGCGGGACGAGGCCCGCTAGCTAACTGAGCTTCGGTCTGCTAAACCATGGAAGGGTTTGCCGGATTCAACGATGTTGAGCAGAACCGCACACTGAATAGTCACTGTGGCCCGGCGTCCATGGCTGCTCGTCCTCCAGAGCTGAGTCGGGTCGGGAGCTGAGGGACTGCCAGGCACAGCTCCGGGGCCAGGGCCTCCCTCCGCCGGGCTGGTCCTCGTCCCTGGGCTCCTTGCCCGGCCTGGGGGGTACTCGGAGCATACCCCATTCTGGCAAGACCACAACCCTCAGCCCAGAAACCCCCTGATAACATGGTCATCTTCCTACCGCTTCCTCTCAGTAGAACACGACAGGGTCTTGCTGCCACGTGAGTTACAAAGAAAACTTGCGCTTTTCAGAGCTGTTTGGACCCGGAAATGCAAGTGAGGGTTTGAGGGGCTGTCAACTTGGGAAGAGAAGCGCTCACACGGGGCCCTTTGCCTTTTAGATCCCTCAGTGGCACCCTGGGGGCTTCCTGGAGGAGGGTCTCCCGGATGGGGCGTTGATGCTGGGACCTGGCAAACCAAGAGCAGGGCCAGTTATAGGACGAAGGCCTCCTAGAGGTGGCCGGTGCGTGCCGTGTCTCTCCTCAGCATTCATCTTTAAAAATAAGAGCATTTCCCAGGCTAGCCAAAATTAAGTTACTGTACTTAACAGAAAAGTATAAATACTCTTGAACACCAGCTAATGCCAAGTCCCTTTTCAACTGTCCCCGGTTCCTACGAGAGCAGGTTTGTGTGATCACAACTCACATCATATAGGTCCCCTCCCGCAGCTCTTGAGAAAATCAGTGCCTTGGGGACTGTCCCCTGGCCGACCGCCCTCACTGCTCTGCTCACCCATCGTGTCTCATTCCTCAAAGACGGAAACTCTCTCTAAGGGCACAGGGGGCTTGAGCTAAACATGGAGGCTGGGTGGCCTGCCACCAAAACCAGCACCTGGGCGCCCTCTGAGTGAGACTGAGTCTACACCCACCAGCGTCCAGGAGACACACCCCCCCTCAATGCCTGAAGCCCAGGTCCCCAGCAGTCACCCCTCTGAGGGTCTGATCACAAACCCCACCCTATCCCGGGGTCACTTCCAGCAGCTGACGCTGGGGACACGCTAATCAGTCACCCCTTCCATGCGCATTAGACGGCGCCCCTTTCCAAGTGGGTCTTCCTCACGACTGGAGTGATCCACTTAGACCGACTCTAGTGGGAGCAGAAAGCAGGGGCGTGTCACATTGTCCCTTTGACACCAGTAGTCAAAAGAAAGAGTCGCCTTAATTTCTGCACTATATCCCTATATCCCCTCATGATTTCTCTCGTTTGAGCATCACCACGGATTCGTAGATTTATGTAAACTGGATGCAGTCAATCAACCCTGAGCATCACTTTTCCCGATCTGACCAGTGAGATCCTTTTCAAACCAGCTTCTTTTTGATGGAACTCCATTAATCTTTGAAATGTCCCTGGCTTTCTGGAACAACAAAAGGTCCTAAACTGGTATTCACCAGAGCTGCCCCAGAACAAAAAATGAATAAGCAAATCTTGGTACATCCAATAGTAAAATAGTAGGAATAAAAAGGAGCAGACCGTTCGTATGTGTGTCAGTGTGGGTGAGCCTCGAAGACAGCAGGTGTGGTGGAAGGAGGCAGGGGTGTGACAAAGACGCGCCCATCCTGCAGGCGACATTGGTGACACCCCAGAAAGGGCACAGCCATTCCTGGCGGAAGTGGGACCTTGGTCCGCTCTGGGCAGGGAACCAGCGCCAAGAAGCCTGGGGGCCGCGTGGGGTGGGGACACCCCGGGCCTTGTTTGGGTGGAGTTTACACAACACAGTCCTCAGCTGGGCCCTGGGGGTGCACGCTTTCTGAGCATGAATTTCATCCCAATAGAAAAGGCTTCAGGCAGGGAGACTGCCCGTCTGAAGGACACGCTGCCCCCGGGAGGTGAGCGCCTGGTCCCAGTGGGGGCAACGGACTTCTCCCACCCAGGGCTCTGGCGTCCCTGGTCTCGAGTGTTGTCCACTGGGCTCTGCCGTCCCTCTCCTCCCTGGGGGACCCTGACCCACGCCTGGGACAGCTGAGCAGTCCGTGGGCCCCTCCGCCCAGGCCGGAGGAGGGAGGTCGGCCTCTGACTGATGGGCTCCATCCAGCCACCCCGAACCCACAGCAGCCGCCAACCCACGTGGCCCTCCCCCGCCAGCACTCCCTCTGGGACCCCAGCCCAGGGCGAGCCCTTGTGGGGCCCCCGTTCCTGGGAGGGAATGGGTCCCAGGGCCTTGGCAGCAGGCCCCAGGGGCAGACAGGGGGCCATCAGAGTGGGGTCCAGGGTGCTTGCCAGGGGGCCCTGGAAGGCAAGAGGTTGGCAGGACTGGGCAGGGGAGACAGGGGGCCTCGGCCAGACCCCGAGGGGCATCTGTGGACACGTCCGGGTGAGGAGAAGGGGCAGGCCTCACCCTTGTGCTGAGGACGGGAGTCTGTGGGGTCGGGGCGGGGCGGGGGGCAGCCCCGCCCTGGCCCCACCCAGGGAGCAGTGAGCGACAGGGCTGGGCTGCGGCCGAGTGGTCCCCATGGAGAGAAGGCTGTGGTCCAGGACGCAACCAGGCACAGTGAGCAGGCTTTTCTCTCCTGGGGAGACAGAGACTCTGTACAGAACGCTCAGGCCCCCTGATCCATGCCGTGGTCAGCGGAACGGTGCCCACCTCAGTGTCCACGTCCTAATCCCAAAGCCTGTGAGCATGTGACCTGCACACCCAGTGACCTCTCAGAAGGAGTTAAGTCAGGGGTCTTGAGACGGGCCTCATTCCAGAAGGACCAGCGTCAGCACCTGGGTCCTTGTAGGAGGGGGCCGCTGACTGGCTCAGAGGGACGCCTGCACCTGTGCGTACCACAGCACCATTCACAGCACAGCGAAGGGTCTGTAGGCAGATGGATGGGCAGCGAAGACGGGTATATATACATGCAAATTCTCCAGCCACGAGAAGGAAATCCTGCCATTTGTGATGACAAGGCTGGACCTTCACAACATTAAACTGAAATAAGCCAGACAGAGGAGGAGATGGTTGGATGGCACCACCGACTCAATGGACACGAGTTTGAGCAAACTCCAGGACAGGGTGAAGGACAGGGAAGCCTGCAGTGCTGCCGTCCACGGGGTCACAAAGAGTTGGACACGACTGAGAGGCTGCACAACTACAGCAAAGCCAGCTAGAGAAAGACGGACGCCCTAGGGCCTCACTCAAGTGCGGATCGGGTGGGAAAGGGCACAGAGAGTCAACGGTGTTGCCCGCTGCTGGGGGTGGGGGAGCAGGGACATGTTGGCCAAGGACATAAATTCTGGCTCTAAGTTCAGAACCTCTGGGACTGACGCCCAGCCTGGGGACTCTACTTACAGGATCGCACCGTGTGCTTGGAAGCTGTGGAGAGAGTGGGTCTTAAATGCTATCCCCACAAAAAAAAAAAAAGTACCTATGTGAGATGATGGGGATGGTAGCTAACCTTACTGTGGAATCATTTCATGACATGTGCATGCATCAAATCACCACCGCAAGCTTACACAACCTGCTATATTAATTATATCTCAATAAAGCAGGGAAAAAGTGGGAGGTGAAAGGTTTCGGCCATGAGCCATGAGCTGAGCCAGGACTGGTGACCTCCAGAGGAGACGGTTTGGATCTGGGGCCAGAGACGAGGCTTAATAACTCGGAGCTTTTGTGTAGCAAAGTTTTGTTGAAGTATAAAAGAGATAGAGAAAGCTTCTGAGATAGTCATCAGAAGGGGACAGAAAGAGTGTCCCCTTGCTAGTTTTTAGCAAGGCCTGGCAACCCACTCCAGTATTCTTGTCTGGAGAATCCCAGGGACGGGGAAGCCTGGTGGGCTGCTGTCTATGGGGTTGCACAGAGTCGGCCACGACTGAAGCGACTTAGCTGCAGCAGCAGCAGCAAGCTGCTAGTTAGATAAATGAAACACCTCAAGACTGAAACAGTTGCCCTGGGTCCCTCTCCCACAACATGCATTTTGAGCTATAGAATGGCACAAGGGGAGTCATCTTCAGCCATAAAACAATTGACATGTATCTTGAAGAAAGGCAGATCTCCAAGCAAATACTTAGTTTCATTAAAATAGTTTAACAGTTCCATGAGTAACACGCACTGGTTTGCTGAGCCACTATCAACTCAAGGTTTGAGAAAAAGGTTAGTCTTAGGCAGAACCCATTTGAAGAAAGGCAGATTCTAAAGCAAATACATAGTTTCATTAACATAGCTTAGGCTCAGAAGGTAAAGCATTTGCTTGCAACGCAGGAGAGCCGGGTTCAATTCCTGGGTCAGGAAGATCCCCTGGAGAAGGAAATGGCAATCCACTCCACTATTCTTGCCGTGGGGCCGCCCGCATATCTGCATGCCTGCTGAGGACACAGGGGAGGCAGCGCCGGTCTGATTCAGTTCCTGGACACCCCTCCCCGGAGGCCTCAGGGCTGCGGGCGCATCAGTGGTGGCAAGGCCTGCGTCACACACACTTCACCCTTCACAGGCAGTGATTAGGAGCACGTCTCAGAAAACCCCCGGGCTTCCCTGGTGGCTCAGCTGGTAAAGAATCCGCCTGCAATGAAGGAGACCTGGGTTCCATCCCTGGGTCGGGAAGATTCCCTGGAGAAGGATAATTCCATGGACTTGATAATTCCATGGACTAGTCCCTGGGGTTGCAGAGTCAGACACGACTGAGCAACTTTCACTTCACTTCATAAATCCATAAACAACAGTGATTATTCCTACATGCAAACGGGAGAGGATACAATGGGCCAGAGACCCTCAGGCGGGCAAGCCCTCCCCTCGGGTTCAGCCCAGCCCTCTCCCGCAGCACGAGCACAAGGGCCCCCTCTCCACCTGCACAGACCCCTCCTCCCCTGTCCCGAGGGCCTACCTGCCCCCCACCCACCAAGAGATGCAACAGAGCCCTTCATGGCGGCGCCGAGGACAGGAGACAGGGAAAAGCAGTGAAGCTGGGACTTGATCAAACAGGGCTGAGGCTCCGAACACCAGGTAGGGGGTGTCTGTGTAAAGACACAGCCCCCCTCCCTGCACGGACCCAGAACAAAGCCCTGCCCTCCCCCCAGGACTCTTGCTGGTTAGTTCCAACCAGGGTCGGGGAACCAGGGTGCCACGTGGGGGGGACTTGGGGACCTCTAGCAAAGCAGCCCCACTCGGGGCAGCACCGTCTGTGGACAAGAAGGCAGAGAACAGAGCGGCCAGGACGAGGGACAGGAGCCTGGGTCAGGACCCACGGCCGGCATGGGAGGAACAGCCTTCACAGACCCCATGGGAGGGGCTGACTCTGCTTCTCAGCCCACGTGGGTTCATCACCCTCAGAGGGTCTAGTCGGCCAACGCCAGTGCGTGTGGGTCCAGCAGTGCAACTTGCCCCAGGCCCAGCCCTGTGAGGCCCCCCTGCGCTGAGGCCCCCCCACACTAAGGCCATCCCTGCACTGAGGCCCTGGCCCTGCACTAAGGTCCCCTTCACTGCACTAGGGTCCCCCTCACTTCACTAAGGCCCCCCTCACTGCACTAAGGCCCCAGCCCTACACTGAGGGCCCCCCTGCACTGAGGCCCCCCCTGCACTAAGGCCCCCCTGCACTAAGGCCGCAGCCTACCCCCCGCCCCCCCGAGTCCCCCACCTGCAGCCATGTCTTCTCCAACCCCTCCCAGCCAATGTGTGCGTGCTGGGCTTCTCACGGCTGCAGATTTGAAAGACACTGGCAGAATGATACCTAAAAAGGCAGGGCATCGCTGGAGAGGCCCCCTGAGCCAGCCCAGATCATCCTGAGACCGCAGGTACTGTCGAAGGGTGCCCACCAAGGGTGTCTCATGCCTCCCCGGGTTCTGTTAGCAGAGCCTCATCCTGACGGAAGGGGCCTTACCCCTCTACGCCCCCGGGAAGACGGTGGACAGAGGCAGCCTCGGAAGGCCCCAGCAGAGACAAACACAAGCGAAAGTCGCCACGGAAACAGCACAACGTCTGAGATAAAACTGCACTGATGGGCTTAACTCCAGATAAAGGCAAGAGGGCCCGGAGGGAGAGGGACTGGAATCATCCCACCACGCAACAGAAGGCAAAATAAAGGAGGGTCAATGCCCAACCCCCGGGTACCACTCGGAAAAAATACTGAGGGGCTTGTCCAACAAGGCGCCTTGAGCCGAAGGGGAGTGAGCACGCGGGCAGAGACGAGCCCGTGGCTCTGGAGCGAGGGGGTGCCTTTCCGAGGCAGCCGCAGGGGGCCCCCATCCTGCCCAACTCTGCTGTCTCCAGCCCTCTCCCGGTGTGTCTCCAGCAAATCCTGAGCCTCCCCTCCCCAGAGCCCCCCAAACTCCTCCCAGCATCCGCTTCCGGGAACCTGGCCTGGGAGCTGCCTTGTGTTGCCGAGTTTATAGGCGTGACACACACTTGGAGTCACACTGCCGTGAGGCTCTGAACTGTGTGAAACTGCAACAGACAGAGGCTTAAGGCTCGTCGTGAATGACTGCCGACAGAGTCGCCCGCGAGGCACAGCAGGAAGGCCAACAGAGATAAATGAGAAGGCGAGGGGTCCAGTGCCCCCGGGCCGCGCAATAAAAGCGATGAAACGGCTTCCGGTGGTTAAGCGGCGCCCTGTTTTGGTTGCACGAGACTCCTTTCAAAAACTAAAGAAAAATTAGCAGAAATAAAGAGCCTGGCACTGCCCAAACCCGGGAAGTTGTGGCGGCCGCTGTGAGTGATTCCTGCTGGCTGGGGGCGGGAGCCCGGGTCCAAAGCAAGGAGCTGGAAGCGGGTGGCGAGTGTGGTCGGGGGGGAGGCGAGGCCTGCGGCCCCCAGTCGCTGCCCAGCCTCTCCGCCGACCCCCGAGCCCCGTCAGGTGCGCCCGCGGCGGCCGAGGCCCCGGCAGCCAGAGACCGCAGCCTCTCGGGAGTGGGCCCGGCCCGCGCGCCGAGCGGGAGCAGCCCCGGTGGGCGGCACACGCGCGCCACCCCCGCGGGCCAGGGACACGCTGAGGGCAGGGGCCGGTGCCGAGCCCCGCCCGGCGGCTCCACGCAGGCCGAGGCCGCCCCCTGGGGGCCCCGCGACGCGGGACCCGCTGCCCAGCCCGCGCTCCCGGGCGCAGGGCCCTCCCCGAGTCCACCCCACGGGGGCAGCAGCTGCGTCTGCTCCTGACCCGCAGGGGCTCTCCCCGCCCTCCTACCCCGAGCAGGGGCCTGCGGCCGGCAAGGGCGGGGCCAGGGGTGCGTGGGGCGGGGGGGGGGGGCCCGCAGGCCACGCCCTGGGAGTGGGGGGGCCAGGGCGCCTCTGGGGACTGCGGCCAGAGCGCAGAGATCGCAGGGTCTCCCCGCCTGCTACCTGCCCCCCTCTCCAGCTCCAGCTCCTGCCCAGGGCCCCCAAAACCCCTCCAAGGCAGAAGGGCTCAGCCGTGGCCTCAGGCTGGGTTGGCAGTCTGCCCACCTGGACCCCAGGGAGCCGGCAGCGCCAGTGGACCCTCCACTGAGGTCAGGGGACGTAGCTGCCGCAGCCAGATGCGCAGTGTGTGGGCCCCAAACCCCCCACCAACCCCCACGGGGGGGCCTGAGGGCAGGCAGAGCCCCAGGAAAGTCAGGCCCCCACGGCCTGTGTGGAGGGAGCTCCCACCTTTCCTTGCCACACACTCGGCAAGGAGAGGGACCTGGCCCAGCAGAGCTGCCCCAGGTCCCACCCCAGGTCCCTGGGGTGCACAGTCCCCCCAGGGCTCACACGTCCCTGAGTCCCGGGGACCCTCGGGAGGGTGGTCTGCTCCCTGGAGTGTCGCCCAGGGTGGGCACGGGAGGAGAAAGGGAGGAGGCGGCGCCAGGGGTCCCGGCTCCCGCTTCCCTCTGTGTGCTCCGCTCTCCTCCTCTCCTAGAGTAAGCATCTCAGGGGTCTCGCTCGTGGCTTACTTGGGCTTGAAGGACACACATGCCCTCCTCCTCTATGTCCCCTGCAGCTAGCCGGGGCTCCAGGTGGGGCTCGTGCTGGGATGGGAGTGAAAAGCCCCAGGAAACAGGCAGGCAGACTCGGCTACTTGGTGAGCAGACGTGTCCTCTCAAGAGTGACTGGCAGAGGTCATCTTCTGTGCTTCACAGGTGCGGCACGTTTACAGAGTGAGGGCTTGTGGGGACCCTGAACCAGCACCTCTGTCGGGGCCGCTGGCCAGCAGCATCTGCCCGCTGTGTGTGTCGCGTTTCCATCATGCTTGCGAGCGTGCCTGCTTCATCCTTGTTACACTGGTCACGGTGCTCTGGGACCGTGATCTTTGCTGTCTCTATTTTAATTGTTTATAATAGTAACATAATTCAGTTACAAACTGCATCCGAACAGAGGCAACCTCAGTCCACAAACTGCGTATGCTCTGACTCCCCCCCGGCCATTCCCTCCTCTGTCCCCCTCCCTGGGCTTCCCTTTCCCCTGAGACTAAACAATATTGAAACCGGGCCAATCAGCCAGCCCGAAAAACCTCCACGTGCTTGAGTGAAGGGGAGTCACAGCTCTCCACTTCACGTCGGAACTTGGACACGGAGAGGCTCAGTGGGGAAGGCACGTGGGAACCTGAGACGTGGTGAGAATGAGGCGTCCTGCCCCAGAGGGGTAGCCGGGCTGCGAGCACAGAGGCAACTGACGGCGCTGCTCCGTGAGCAGACGAGCGTCTGGAGGAGGACGCGGCGGGCTGGACAGGTCGGACCAGCCACAACGTTCCCTCTGTTGCTGTTCCATCGCCAAGCCTTTGCACCCTCATGGATGGCAGCACCTTTGACCAAAGCCTAATCTCAAGAAGGCCCCAGCTCTCCTCGAGTCTGCGAGAGCTGAGAGAAGCGAGGAAGCTGCAGGAGGGAAGTGTGAAGCAGCAGAAGCTGGTTCATGAGGTGGAAGGAAAGAAGCGTCTCCATGACAGAGAAGGGCAAGGCAAGCAGCGAGCGCAGCCACAGGGACCGCAGCGGGTTCTCCAGAAGCTCCAGCTGAGACCTCGGGAGGGCGGCACGTGAACGACAGGTTTTAATTGGCGTAAACAGCCTTCCACTGGAGGCAGACGCCATCTAGGACTCTCACAGTGAGGAGAAGACAAGGCCTGGCTTCAGCCTTCAAAGGACAGGCGGACTCTCGTTAGGGGTTAATACAGCCCGTGGCGTGGAGCTGAAGCCAGCGCTCATTTGCCACCTGGAAACCCTAGGGGCTCCAGGGTCACGGAAAGTCCACTGTGCCTGCGCTCTGCAGACAGAGCAGCAGGGGCTGGAGAGGTCGGGCTCCAGCCGTGGAGGAAGCTCTCCTGCGGGTCAACGGCTACAGCGGTTTCCCTTGCTGCAGAGAAAGCGCTGGTGAAAGAAGTCCGTCAGGGAGGCAATGCTGACTGTCGTCCAGCTCTAAAACCCCAGTCTTCAGCAAGAACCACCCTGATCCGTAGGCAGCCAGCAACATCAAGGCCAGACCCTCCACCCGCAGAGCAGGCTCAGACGCCGGTTAGCATTTTTTAGCAAAAAAGTGCTTTTTAATTAAGGTAGGTACATTTTTTTTAGACACAATGTTATTGCACACTTACTAGACAACACTATGGTGTACACACACTTTTTATTTGCACTAGGAAACCACAAAACTCATGTGATTCAGTTTATCGCAGTCTGGAACTGAACCCCCAATATCTCCAAGACTACACCCCAAATCCCATTTTGTTTTATGTAGAGGTAAGCATACCGCATGATAACCCAGAGAAGAGACTTCAGCAGATGCCCCAGCGGCGTCCGGGAGCAGACGGCGGAAGCAGTTCTGAGCCCTTGTTCCCGGGAGTCAGGGTTATTCGTGTGCCTTTCATAGTGAAAAGGGACGGAGCGGTTCAGATTGCACACACCGAACGCATGGTTCTTGTGAGGGCCCTCAGAGACTGGAAAATCTGGATGATAATTCCTGGAAAAGCCATCTGTCCCGCCCAGTCCACTCAAGGCCACGTGGCAGGGGGACCCCATACTCACCAGCCCGGTTCTGACCAGAGCTGTTAGACTTTCTAGAAACCAATGCCAGACTGCCTGGCTGATGAGAACATGTGGGCTATGAAACAGACGTGTTCCTAATTGTCCATGAAAATTAATCCATAGTTAACCAAGAAAGAAAGAGAAAACGTCATTCTAGCCAAGCTCAGGGTTATAACCCCAGAGACAGACCTTCGGGAAGCTCTGAGGACGGTTCCGATGTTAGAAGGGAAAGCTCACGTACATCCGCTTTTGAGACAGAGCTGCGCATCCTATCACCCGTTAGTGAGCTTACACATCCAGGTCCACACACATGAAGTGAGTCAGGGTCCTCATGGCCCACCGGCCCAGGAAGGAAGGCTCTTCTGAGGAGGGCGAGCTGCTGCAGCTGCTCTGCACACACTAAGAGGGCGGGCCCAGACAGAAAGCCTGTCCTCTAATCTTCCAGCGGCCGGTGGGGCCCAGCCGCCCACCGGCTCCCTGCAGGGCAGGTCCTGAGACAGGAGATCCCCCAGATCACCCTCCCCAGCCCTCATCTATGGGAGGATCACCCACACTCTCCACCACACCCGCCCTCAGGAGGGGCACAGACACTCCTGGTCACCAGCTAGCCAAGCCCCCTGCCTGCGTGTGGCCCTCCGAACCTGCCCACACAGCCTGAGGAGAGGGGGGCTTTGTGTGCCCCTTGCTGTGTCCTGTGGCCTCTCCCTAGAGGGCAAGAAACCAAGGAACTGTTCACACCTTGAATCCCCCAACTTCGGATGAATTAACAGTAATTACATTTAAAACGTGTCTGCGTTTAGGCCTCTCTGAGGCTTTCTAGACAAAAGCAGCTGTTGATTGCTCCTCGATATTTGACTGGGCTCAACCTGGTGGCTTTCTGCACAGGGGCGGGTGCAGGCTGTCCTGGGAGTGAGTCCCCGACTCCCTGGGGTTCTAACTGGGGTCTGCGGCCTGAGGCTGCCCTGGCCTCGCACTAGAGAGCCCTCATGCCTCCGTCCCGGGGGGGCGAAGTGCACCGGCTCTCCTCCTGTTCCTGAACCAGTTCTGAATGAATTATTAAGTAATTAGCTGAAATTTAATTATCATGAGGGCTTACCTCTTTGTTGAGTGGTAAAAAAATGCCCCTGCCAGGCAGGTTTGATCCCTGGGTCGGGAAGATCCCCTAGAGGAGGAAACGGCGACTCACTCCAGTATTCTTGCTGAGAGAATCCCATGAACAGAGGAGCCTGCAGGTTTCAATCCATAGGGTCGCAAGAGTCAGATGCAACTAAAAACAATATTATTCATGAAAATTAATGCTGATGATGCTGACAATGGGTGGAGTTTGTTGGGTTTTAAGGAACCTGCTGACTGAACAGTGAACAGTTAAGTAACAGCAGTGCCTTCTGGAATTCCAGCTGAGTTATTTCAAATCCTAAAAGTTGATGCTGTTAAAATGCTGCATTCAACATGCCAGCAAATTTGGAAAACTCAGCAGTGGCCACAGGACTGGAGAAGGTCAGTTTTCATCACATTCCCAAAGAAGAGCAATGCCAAAGAATGTTCAAACTACCGCACAATTGCACTCATTTCACACGCTAGCAAAGCAATGCTCAAAATCCTTCAATCTAGGCTTGAGCAGTATGTGAACCAAGAACTTCAAGATGTACAAGCTGGGTTTAGAAAAGGCAGAGGAACCAGAGAGCCTATTGCCAATATCCACTGGATCAGAGAGAAAGCAAGGGAATTCCAGAAAAACATCTATTTCTGCGTCATTGACTACACTAAAGCCTTTCACTGTGTGGATCACAGCAAACTGTGAAAAAATTCTTAAAGAGATGGGAATACCAGACCTCCTTACCTGCCTCCTGAGAAACCTGTATGTGGGTCACAAAGCAATAGTTAGAATCAGATATAGAACAACACACTGGTTCAAAATAGGAAAAGGAGTGCATGAAGGCTGTATGCCATCACTCTGCTTATTTAACGTATATGCAGGGTACATCATGCAAAATTCCAAGCTGGACGAAGCACAAGCTGGAATCAAGATTGCCTGGAGAAATAGCAATAACCTCAGTTATGCAGATGACACCACCCTTATGGCAGAAAGTGAGGAGGAATAGTGGAACTCACCTTGATGAGGTTGAAAGAAGAGAATGAAAAAGCTGGCTTAAAACTCAACATTCAAAAAACTAAGATGATGGCATCCAGTCCCATTATTCATGGGAGATAGAAGGGGGGCGGGGGAGGGAAACAGTGGCAGACTATTTTTCTGGGCTCCAGAATCACTGCAGATGGTGACTGCAGCCATGAAATTAAAAGACGTTTGCTCCTTGGAAAAAAGCTATGACCAACCTAGACAGCATATTAAAAAGCAGAGACATTACTTTGCCAACAAAGGTCCATCTTAAGGCTATGATTTTTCCAGTTGTCATGTATGGAAGTGAGAGTTGGACTATAAAGAAAGTTGAGTGCCAAAGAATGGATGCTTTTGAACTGTGGTGTTGGAGAGAACTCTTGAGAGTTCCTTGGACTGTAAGGAGATCTAACCAGTCCATCCTATAGGAAATAAACCCTGAATATTCATTGGAAGGACTGATACTGAAGCTGAAGCTGCAATACTTTGGCCACCTGTTGCAAAGAACTGACTCATTGGGAAAAGACCCTGATCCTGGGAAAGATTGAGGACAGGAGGAGAAGGGGACGACAGAGGATGAGATGGTTGGAGGGCATCACCGCCTTAAGGGACATGGGTTTGGGTGGACTCCGGGAGTTGGCGGTGGACAGGGAGGTCTGGTGTGCTGCAGTCCATGGGATCGCAGAGTCAGACACGACTGATCAAGGACCTTCCCGGCATCACAGAGTTGCGCTTTCCGCTGGCGGCCACACGAGGGCGCGCAGGACCGCGCGGCGGCCGGGCTCGGGGGGCGGCCGAGCTGGGGGAGGGGCCTGCGCTGGGGGAGGGGCTGGCGCTGGGGGCAGGAGGCGGGGGTGGGGCCGCCGGGCTTGGGGAGGGGCCGTAGTGCAGCCGAGAGCCCGCGGATGCGGAGGAGCTGGGCGCGGACTGGATCCCTGCCCTCCGTGATGCTGCGTCCCCCCAACCCCGCTGGAGGGCCCTGGGGTCCCCGCGCTCTCGGCTACGGTCCTCCTGTGCGGTCACACCCGAGGGGACACTCCTCTTGGCCGGTTCCCAGGGCGAGGGGCTCTGAAGGCCCAGGGTATGTAAGGGAACCACAGCCCCTTCTCTGCATTCCCCGGGCGGCCGCCGCGGGAAGGGCAGAGCAGAGGCCCCGGTGCGGCCGCAGGGCGGGGGGCACACGCGTCTCTGTGGGTCCAGCATGCCCAGGACTGTGGCGACAGCGCGGGCCAGTAGTGTCGGGGTGGGCAAGGTCACTGCGGGCCTGGAGGCCTGGATGACCATCGGGAGACCCCAGAAGCCGGGCGCCAATGTGAGCCCCTTGCCCTGGAGGGGGTGGTCCAGAGGCAGCGGCCGCAGACCCTCGGGACCAAGGGTGACTGGGCCTCGAGCCCCTAAGTCAGGTGCCCAGAGGGAAGCTCGTTGAATTCGCAGGGACGGTGGCCAGCCCTGAAGTTCTCTGCTGCGGCCCTGTCCGGTCTGAGCCATCCAGGGACAGCTTTGCATCTCAGAAACAATTTCAGTTTATCTAGAAGCTGGAAATGGTGCGGTGACCAGCACTTCAGTGGGGGCTGCCCTGGGGGAGGCCACAGGTCTGAAGACAGAGGGGACCGCTATGGGCACCACAGCCCCTCAACAGCTGCTTCCTGGGGAGGGGGGCGGTGTGTCCTGCCCTAGGAGAGGGGTCTCCCCAGTGTAGACAGAACTCTGAAAGTGGGAGGGTGGGTCCTGCCCTTGGAGTGAAGTCTCCCCAGTGTAGACAGAACTGGGAGTGTGGGAGGGCGGGTCCTGCCCTAGGAGAGGGGTCTCCCCAGTGTAGACAGAACTCTGAGGGTGGAAGGGCGGGTCCTGCCCTAGGAGTGAGGTCTCACCCAGTGTAGACAGAACCCTGGAGTTGTGTCCTGTTCCAGTGGTTGGTGTGTCAGAGATGGCGGGGGCCTGGCCGCGGTGCTCTGGCCGGCTCTGCTCAGCTGTGTGAGTGTCAAGCCTCGGGTCCGGTGCCGTGTGGCCATGCACGTGGCCTGGAGCCTTCCGCGCTCTGGTGTCATATAGGGCCCCTTTGGGCAGGATGCTGACGGCGAAGCCCACCCCTGTCCCTCCGTCCAGGCAGCCCCTCGGTGGGGACCCCTCCCCATCCTTCCCCCTCACCTGGAGTCAGCCTGAGGTCTAATCTCCCAGATCCACCCTGGCCCTGTGGACAGAGGGCCCTGCAGAGTCTGGCCACCTACCCTTCCTTATGAGGCAAGCCTTCCCAAACCTCCCATCCAACCGGGGAGCCAAGTCTCGGACCCCAGGGCCCTGGGGCCAGTCTGTGTGAGGGGAGGGACAGGGTGACCCCGCCCAGCTGCCCACGGTCATCCCTTGATGCCTGGGACCCACATGGCCCAACACCCCTGCCCCTTAGAACTGGATCCTGGGCCATGAAGATGGGAATCCAGGGTGTAGACACAGGGAACCTCGAGCGGATGGCGCTTCTTGAAAAGTGCTATGGATGAAGATGTCCCGGGAACCATGAACAAAATCTGGTAAAATGCTGGGTGGTCCGCTGCCCCTCACTCGGGGAAGGTGGCCTCCTCAGCTCCTGGGGTGGGGGGGCTCTCCAACCACACCCAGGGGGGCTTTCATCTTCCCTGGGTGGGGGGCTCTCCAACCACACCCGGAGGGGCTTTCATCTTCCTGAGGAGGTGGTGCTGGTCTCCCCACCCTCCGCAGCTTGTGCTGAACCGGCCCGAGCGTCACGTCCAGAGATCTAATGGCACCGCAGGAAAGGGCCACTGGGGGACCAGGACCCCGGGGGTTGGCTGGCCGCTGTGCCCCACCACCCTCCCCTGCACACCCCAGCTCAGCGGGAGACCATGTGTCTGCTGCCTCTTAACTTATTTTATTAGAGTGTGACACGTACAGAGCGCCTGGGACACACACGGTCAGCTCGGGGGATGGTCATGGCGTGAGCTCCCCCGACACCAGGACTCACCGTGGAGACGGAACACGCAAGCAGGGCAGCCGGGGTGGGGGTCGCTGCTCGCCGGGCGCCCGGGCAGCCCCCCTGGAGGGGGGCCCCAGGGGAGCGACAGGAGGCACCACCCTTCATACCCACGGGGAGCGGTCGGGGCTGAGCGTGCACAGGTGCCTTATCCAGAGGATGCAGACGGCCAGCGAGACCCAGACCCAGGCCTCTTCGGAGGGTCGAAGCAGAAGCCCTCGGGCCAGCAGACGCCCCGGCCCTGGGCAGCGAGACCCAGACCCAGGCCTCTTCGGAGGCTCAAAGCAGAAGCCTTCATCCCCGGGCGGCAGGGGGGGCAGAACCTGGATGCCCAGGGCCCTGGCTGCTTCCGCTTCTTGGACGAGCCCCAGGGCGCCGGGCCGTTGCCTCAAGGGCCCCTGGCCTTGCGCCCGGAACTCTTGCTTTGGATGATGCTAAAGACAGAGAAGGGGAGTGTGATGGAGCCCTCGCCCCGGGGTGCCCAGCCGCCCGCGTCGGCCCCCGGGGAGGTGCTCACGGCCCGTGGCAGGGGGCCCACCGCCGCCAGCCACCTGCCCTTTGTCTTCAGGGCCACTGGCAGAGGAGGCAACCACTCTGCCCTCATAGGCGAACATGAACGGGAAGGTGAGGGAGCCATACACCAGGTCGAACGCATCGGCGTCTTCCAGGAGCACGTCAGCCAAGGAGGAGGGAAAGGTGACCGAGCCCTCCCCGCTGTCCATGAGGCCGACGATGTAGGTCATGGGCCGTGGGCTGCCTCCGACCGGGACGAGCCTGGTGCTGCCGGACAGGGCGCCCCAGTCGGCATTCTCAACCTCGCCCTCGCCCTCGTCCCCGTCCTCGTCAGGTTCAGAGACGCAGCCGAGCCCTTTGTAGATGAAGCCTGTGGTTGCCTTTGCGCCGCTGAGGAGGAGCCCCTTGCCGTGGAAGACGGGGGTTTTGATGTTCACCGGGAAGCGTCTGCCCTTGGACGTGGCCTTGGACCTAGCGGGCAGGTGGAGGGAGCCCCTGCCGGTGACGCGCTGGCCGCCTGCGGGCTCAGCCGCCAGCCCCCGGGCCCTGCGCCCGAGGGAGAAGGGAATGGTGATGACCTCCTCGGCCCAGCCACAGAAGTCCCTGCCCTCGGCGATGGGGCTCCTGATGAAGTCGGCCACGTACAGGGGAACGGCGATGGCATCGGGAGTGCAGCCCGCCGACGGTCGACCAGCAGCCCGCGGCCCAGCGTGCGCAGCTGCCTGCCGGCGGGGGTCGGGCTCCTCTTCCCCGCTGGAGCACAGAGCGAACCTGCCCTTGACACTGCCGGTGCTCCTGCCCTCGGGCCCGCGGGCGGGGTCAGGCGGCTGCTGGAAGAAGCAGAGCCCCGGAGCGCAGGCCTCACCGCGCTCGCCGAAGCAGACCTCGGGGCCCTGGTCGGAGCCGGGACCCTCCGCGTAGCACTTGTGCGCGATGAACCGAACCAGCTTGCCCAGGAAGAGCCGCACGTTCAGCAAGCTGACGCGGCACTCGGCCCCGCCGGGCGGGCACAGCCGGCACTGCTGGCCCCAGACCCGCATCTTGACCAGCCCGTGCCGGCCGGCCTCGTCCCACCACAGGTGGAAGAGCACGTGCACGTGGGCCGAGGCCCAGCCCCACTGGCAGCGGCCACACTGGAGCCTGCGGAGGAGAGAGGCTGGTGGGCGAGGGCTCGGCCCGAGCCTGCCCTGCGCGCCCCCGAGGCCTCACAGCCCGTGCACACCCCCGAAGCCCCACAGCCTGCGCGCACCACCCCCACCGCGTGTGCGCGCCCCCGAGGCCCCGCAGCCCGTGCGCGCCCCCGAGGCCCCGCAGCCTGCGGAGCCCAAGCAGACGCCTTCCATCCTTTGGCCCCAGCACGGCCCGGGTGGCCAAGCGCGCTGCCTGGGCCCCTCCAGGCTCAGGGCTACGTCTGCTGCTGCTCCTTCCCAGCGATGCGGGTCTCAGCGCCCCTAGGAGACACCACCAGGACCCCACGGGAGGGAGGGCCATCTGTGGTGCCCAGGGGGTAGGACAGGGGGCTGCAGAAAGGGCCTGGGGAGCCCGTCCCCCAGGAGAGGGGCCATGAGGGGTGCAGGGAGAACTGGACGTGAGGGGTGGCTGGGAGGCTGGGTGGCCCTGTGGCCCTGGGCCAGCGCACCGGGACTGCGTGTCCAGCCTTCATGTGCAACGGTGCTGTTCCAGGGGCTAAGCTCTGTGTCCCCATCTCTCCAACAGAGTGATTCTCGAGCCGATCCATCGGACTTTCCCCTGATGGTGGGCTTTCCACCCCCCACGCCCCTGCGTGCAGCCTCTAGCCACGCACGGCTGGGGAGCACCTGGACACGAATGGTGTCCTTGGGACAGAACTTCCTCCTGCATGTGTTAATTAAGCGGCGCATCAAGGCTGGATGTGGAGACGTGGGTCTGTACTAGTGGCTGTCCCTCCAGCTGGCGTGTCTGTGTCTGTGGAAACCAAACACCAGCCAGTGCTCAGGGTGCTCGTCCAGCCCGTGTGCAGCGGCTTCCCCAGGGGACAGTTATGGGTGGGAAGGAGCCTCCGATGCTGTCACTTGCTGACACCTGGGAAAGCCAGCCTCTCACCGCACTCCTGACCCCCGGCGCTTCAGACGCTAGGGAGCGGGGGCATCCGTGTCAAAGGACAGCTGCCCACGGGGTCCACACGGACCCGTCTCCCACCGGCGCCCTCCCAGCTGGCCCCTGGAAGACCCCGCAGCCGGTCTTGTCTGACGCTGGCTGTCCTCATGAGGGAGGGCACAGCTCGCGTGGGGACCCACAGTCCCCGGGGCTCCCGACGTGGCCCCCGCTCGGCCACAGCCCGCGCCAGGACCGCCTCCTCCTTCTTGGTCCGTGCGCTCAGGCCCTCTGCAGGGCAAGGCAGAGACCCACCCTGCTCCAGCTGCCAGTGCTGCCATAGAAATGAGGAGCTGCTGTGGTGAACAAAGTCTGCCACAGGCCGGCGGCCATCCCTGCTCCCACCAGCCTTTCCTGGGCCGGGCCGCCGACTGGCCTGGAGGTGCCCAGCAGGCAGGGACTCAGCTCGCCTGCGCGCAGGTAACGGACATACTGCTCCCCCAACACCCCCGCTGCCCAGAAGGGACAGGGAGCTCCCGGCCCGCCCGCCCACCCACCTGTTGGGTGCCAAGGCCAGGCAGACACACGCCAGGTCCTGCCTCCCTCAAGGCCAAGGCCACACCCAGCACTGGTTGCTGGCGAGACAACTTCGCCCCCTCACTCCGCCTCCCGGGACCCCACAGGAGGCCCCCCAGCTGCACCTCGAGAGCCCCCGAAGCCGGTACTGGAAACCACTGCTGTCCAGGTGCCCTGAGGCCAGGTTCTCCTGGGGGACCAGCTCCCAGCTGTCCTGGGGCTTTGCCTGGGCCATCAGCTGGGCCAAAGTCTTGGCCCACACGTCCACCCCGTCCATGCTGTTTGGGTCCGCAGTGTGGTCTGAGGGCTGTGCCGGCTTGGGCTCCGGGCGAGCACCCACCTGCCTCCAGCATTGGCCAATCGCCACCTTGACAACCACCGAGTCTCCATGGCAACTTGATTTGTCTCAGAGAAATGAGAAATGGGCCTCTTCTTCCGATCCCTTCGAGTATTTTTTATTACACAAGCAGTGGATTTTCGTTTTAGGAAAAATTGGAAACAGGTAAATAAAAAGGACAACATTCACGATGATAAAAGTCGCCCATTGTCCCCACTGTGGGGCTGACGTCCACACGTCTCCGGTGCCTGCAGGGAATCACACGGAGCACCTCGCCAGCAGGCTTGCTCCTCTCCCCCGGCACGCCGCGGGCCCCGTGCTTCTGCACATCTGGTGTTGCCCGGTCCGCAGCTGGGGTGCAGTCTGCCTACCCGGCCTTGATCCTTGAACTCGATGCCAAGTTTGCCATCACGAGCAAAGCTGTGAGGAACTTTGCTGAACATGTATCGTGAATTTTCCCATTACTTTTCTCCAAACTTTTTATTTGCTAGAATGTCACCTTCATGTTAAAATACCTTAAACACAGTCAATGCACAGCTTCACGAATGCCTCTAAGCTCTTAGCTCAGCACCTGAAGGAGCCAGGCCCCCATACATGTCCGAATGCCCCCAGCCCCCGGAGCCCATCCTTTCCCGCCGGGGCAGCCCATCGGGGACACCAGGGAGCCTCCTGGAAGAGGAGCCCGCGGCCCGTGAGCTTGCCCCGTCCTGTGTGCAGACCTCACCACAGCAGGTCAGGGCCTGGTGACGGTGCGGCAGGTGGCCGGGCTCAAGGACAGAACCACCGATGGTCAGGCAGGGTGGGGAGGGGCCTGCACCCAGAAAGCCAAGGCAGCAGCCTCCTCCGCGGGCCCAGGCCCTGACACGGGGGCGCGTGTTGACAGGATGGAAAGGCTCCAGCCAAGTGAGGGAGACAGAGACGTCGGCTGGGAGGGCCTGTGCTCAGCGGCCAGTGAGCCCCCAGCACCCACAGGCAACGGGAAGAGGCACTCCCCCAGGCTGTGGCAGCTCCTGGCACAGAGCTGGCCTCCTCCACAGGCCCCTCCCGGAATGAGGTCCTGGGCTCCGCGCCTAGGCCGCTGGCCCCCCTCCCCACCCTGGCCTGTCCACACAGACAGGCCGCCTGCTCTGTGCCCCCCTCCCCGAGGGCCACATCACCTGCCAGACAGCTGTCTCCAGGCTCCGGAGTCGCTGCTGGGAGCAGGCCTCACAGGCTAGGCGTTCCTGCAGCCCGTCCACTCCCCGAGCCACCCAGAAATTCCAACATGCAAACCTGATGTGCCCTTTGACCAGGGAGTGCTCTCTGCATGAGGCCTGCTCAGCTCCACAGGGGGCTCCCACCCACAACTCTGCCTCCACCTCGCATGCCGAACAGTTTCTTCCCATTTTTCTCCCTCGTCTGTGTCCAGCCCACAGCTGACCCTGTCAAGTGGCTTGTTTCTCAACAAAGTCTCTTTCAACTGAGTGACCTCTGTCTGCCTTGCAGCCAAGTGTGACAGTGAGATAGAGCAGAAAAGTATTGGGAGGTGCCTCAGGGCAGGCTCCATAATATTGGACCAGGCAACCAGGGAGAGTCCTGATTTTCCCACTCCACTTTCACCTTCTCTGCTCACCAGTGCAGAGATGATGACATGATGGCTGGTACTCCTGCAGCCACCTTAGATGACAAGGTGACCTTGCAGATGGAAGCCACTGCTGAGGAAGGAGCAAGGAGAGACCTGGGTCCTTGAGGGCCGTCGGAGCCCTGACAGCACTTCAGGTCACGCACCCCTGGGCTTCTTCTTTAGGGAGAAAGGAACTTCTGGCAGTCACTGTTATCTTTGATGTTGTTCAGTCGCTCAGTCGTGTCCAACTCTCGGTGACCCCATGGACAGCAGCACGCCAGGCTTCCCTGTCCTTCACCATCTCCCAGAGCTTGCTCAAACTCACATCCATCAAGTCGGTGATGCCATCCAACCATCTGATCCTCTGCCGTCCCCTTCTCCTACCTTCAATCTTTCCCAGCTTCAGGGGTTTTTCTAATGAGTTGATTCTTTGCGTCAAGTGACCAAAGTACTGGGGCTTCAGCTTGAGCATCAGCCCTTCCAATGAACACTCAGGACTGATCTCCTTTAGGATGGACTGTTTGGGTCTCCTTGCTGTCCAAGGGACTCTCGAGTGTCTTCTCCAACACCATAGTTAAAAAGCATCAATTCTTCAGTGCTCAGCTTTCTTTGTAGTCCAACTCTCACATCTATACAAGACTACTAGAAAAACCACAGCTTTAATTATATGAACGTTTGTCTGCAAAGTGATATGTCTGCTTTTTAATACGGGGTATAGGTTTGTCATAGCTTTTCTTCCAAGGAGAAAGCATCTTTTAATTCCGTGGCTGCAGTCACCATCCACAGTGATTTTGAAGCCCAAGAAAATAAAATCTGTCACTGTTTCCACTTTTTCCCCATCTGTTTGCCATGAAGTGATGGGAGTGGATGCCATGATCTTAGTTTTTTTGAATATTGTGTTTTAAGCCAGCTTCTTCACTCTCTTCTTTCACCCTCATCAAGAGGGTCTTTAGTTCCTCTTCGCTCTCTGCCCTTAGGGTGGTGTCATCTGTATATGTTACCTTAGGGCAGCTTTTCCTGGGAAATTTTTGGTCATCACCCAGCCAATCATTGCAATTCTAAGATCCTGAGTTTTGCTGATCAGTCTGGGCTGTGCTGTGTACAAGCTCTCCCCCTCCCGATGGCCCCTCCAGGCACAGTGGCCCCCGCTGTGCATGCCCTGTGCTGGGCGTGGGCCCCTCACGCTGCCAAGACCAGACCACCGCAGGCAAGCCACAGGCCCCTCCTCTCCAGAGACCACCAGCTGCCCCTTACTCTGGGGGAGAGTCCAGCAATCGTGACTCACCACCCTGTCCCAGAAAATAACCTTTGGGTGGTGATGCGAGGAGCCAGTCACCTCTGACCTTTCACTCAGGACCCCCTCAGCCTATCCCAGAGGTGCAGAAGCCGGGGAGGTCAGCCTTCACACACCTTTATCTGGCTGCCCGTTTATCTGCCCCCCAAACCCATGAGCCCAGCCCCCCACGAATGCTGCTTACAGGGTCCGCTAACAGATCCATCAGCCATAAACATCTCCTCTTCTTGGCAGAGAAACGAGGGGCGAGGCAGAAGGCAGCACCACCCCGCACGGGAGGCGTGTTCTGGAGCCGGGGTCTGTGTGAGTCCAGCCTGGAGGAGGGGCCGGAGAGGCCCTTCCGCTGAGGGACAGGCTCCCACAGCAGGGTCAGCGGCCACTCCCTCTGCCCTCCGCCCTCTGCCCTCCACCCTCTGCCCTAGGACCAGCCTCCCCAAGGCACTGACGACTCCAGACCAGCTCAGATCGGGGGTGGAGAGAAGCACCAGGAAACCAGGTACCCTTTCCACACGATCACCCCCCAAGGGAAGCAGCAAGGGTCGCTCTCCCAGTGGACACGCTCTGGCCTCCTCCTCAGCTATACTCGCCCCCCAGCCAGGGCGCAGGGGGAGCACCCACACAGGGTCCTCCGGTGGAGCGTGAGAAAGCAGACCTCCCGCAGTCCAGGTGAGCCCCCATCTGCCCCCACCTGGACCTGGCTGGCTCCCGGAAGCCCCCACCCCGAGCCTGGGCCAGACAACAGCCCGCTTTGGGCAGGGGTGGGAGTGAAGGAGGCAAGACAGCCCAGCAGGGATGCGACAGACCTGGCCGCCAGCTCAGGGTCGGAGGCCACAGGGTCCGCCCGAGGCCCCCCAGCTGATGCTTTACTCCACCAACCATGAGCGTGGGCAGCAGACGAGTTAGGACAGACAGACAGACAACCAGGAGGACAGCCGGGGGCAGAGTCTGTCTCAGTGCATGCCGGGCCGCCCTGCCCCCAGGCCTCTGCAGAGGGGTGCACTCCCTGAATCCTGGGCCCTACAGCCCACCCGAGGGCCCGAGCCCCAGCACACGGTCAAGGTGCATACATGGGGGCGCAGCCACCACAGCCCCGTCCAGCTGTTCCATCCCTACGGTGTTTCCCAACGTCCAAGTCTCAGCACCCAGCCCAGCTGCTGCCAAGCGAGGGGCTGGCACCTCCCCCAGACCCCACAGGAGCCAGGACACCGAGCAACAGCGGAAAAGGACAAGGGACCCGGGCGGCGGGCGGGGCGCCTCTGACTGAGAGCACCCCAGCCCTGGAGGCAAGGCCGGCCCGTCCAGGGGCTGGCGCCTCCGCATCCGCGCCAGCTGGCCTGCCTCCGGAACTTGGGGGCTGCTCCTCAGCCGCCTGGGCGACTGGCCAGCAAGAGAGGCCGGGGTGCACAGAGGCACACACACGCCTGTGACACACAGCACACACGCCTGTGACACACAACACAGAGCTGCACTCTGCACACGCACACGCAAACCGCCACACACACCTACACGGCCCGACCCACACATGAGCATAAGCCTACATGCAAACACACCACACACAAAACACATTCATGCGGGCACCTGTACACACGCAAACACACACACCACACACGTGCCTGCCCTTGAACACATGCATGCCCACACACATACAAAACGTGGGCACACACACACAGACACACATTCTGGGAATTTTAAAATATAAATCTGCACTTAAACTCCTAACAGCGTTCTAGCAGTTTCAGAAATGACGGGGACCCACCACATGAGCAAATACCCCAGCTGTCTTTACTCTTGTGCATAATAAATTATGAAAATATTTCATCTTCATTTTTCAGTTTGATTCTTACATTGGGCAGATAAATTCGGTATTCTTTTTTAACTTCTGGGAAATGCTTCAAAAACAGGATAGAGCAGAAAGTTTTTATTTGCAAACACTATTAACCATTTCCTGTTCCAACCTCAGACTGGCTGTGAACTCACCACCCTCCTGGTTTGGGGCATCATTTCCCCTTCCAAGTGTGGGTCAGGGGTCGCTGACATCACCATCCTCTGGCCCCCCAGAAGCAGTTTCAGGAGACCCCCCTGCTTCCTGTGTTTCGCCCCGATGGAAACATCCCTCCAACGCCAGCGGCCTCTCAGGATTTTGGGGATCCCCTCTTCCCCACTTTCCCTCCACCCCTGTCCTCCTCCAGCATCACCTCAGCCAGGCCAGGTGCACCTTGGAAGCCACAGGCCCCCTCTCGTCAGGGCCGAAAGATGGGAGCCCAGCGCCCGCCTCGCTGAGAACCCTGTGGGCCCTTTCGCTTCCTTCACTGCTGGCCCCTGGGCTCCTGCGGTCGGTCGAGCAGGAAGCAGCCGGCAACCAGACAGACCTGCCAACGCAGCACACACCCCACGGCACTAGGGGCTGCGCGGACCAGGGCAGCCTACCAGGCCCTGCCCGCCGGCTGCTCCCTGCCGGACGCCCAGCTGGATCCGCCCAGGCGGGCCTCCGCAGAGAAGAGCCGAGCGAGCCCCCCGCCACGGGGCGCAGCGGGGAGCTCAGGGGGGCACACGGCGTGCGGGCCGCTGTCCGTGGGGTCTGCCGCAGGCCCCACTGCGCACTTTGTGGAGACAGTGCGGACGCTGGGGGGCGGGCGCTCAGGCGCGGGGGTCCCGGGGGTCCCGGGGTGAGCGCCGGCGCCACCTCAGGGGCAGGAGGCAGGCCGGCGCGGGGGCAAGCGGGGCCGCCGCACCCCTCGGTGGGCGCAGCCGCGGCAGCCCTGGCGCCCCAGCGGGCGGCTGAGCGAGATGCTGTCCCTGAGAAGCTCTGGCCCTCGTGCGGGCCTGGCCCTGCCACCGTCACGCCTGGAGCCCCTGCAGGGACCGCCTCCCCTCCCCGGAGGCCCCACGGCACGGGTGGGGGGGGGGCCGGGGGCCTTACATCCCAGCCCCCCCGGGCTTGTGAGGGGGGCACGTGTGGGGTCAGGGACGGTCAGCCCGCGGCGCGCCCGCCGGAACTGGCCCACACCTGAGGGGGTGAGGCCAGGACACAGAGCCCCGAGGCAGGCCAGCCAGCGGGCTGCAGGGAGGCGCAGACGGGGCCTAACCGGCCCTCCCTCCACCCAGGGAGCCTGAGCTGTCCCGAGAAGGGTGGGGGTGGAGTGGGGGGACGGTGTGTGAGGATGGTGTGTGGGGATGCTGTGTAGGGGACGGTGAGTGTGGGGAGGGTGTGTGTGGGGAGGGTGTGTGTGGGGATGGTGTGTGTGGGGGTACGGTATGTGGGCACGGTGAGTGTGGGCACGGTGAGTGTGGGCACGGTGAGTGTGGGGACGGTGAGTGGGCACGGTCTGTGGGAGATGGTCTGTGGGCGCACTGTGTGGGGATGGGACAGTGTGGGGAGCCGTACGGGTGGACAATGGGGGAAACGGTGGGGGCGGAGTGTGTGGACGGGTGTGTGTGGGGACAGCTTGCCGACACACAGAGGGAGCTGGCCTGTGGGGACGGCACACAGAGGCCCTGGGATTCCCGCCCCTGCCCTCACTTGCCGGGGCCCCTCCCCAGGCTCTGGCCCAGCTGTCCTGCTGGTCTTGCCCTCCCCGGGCTCCGGGTACCCACTCGGTGCCTCCAGTGTCTGTGCCCCTTCATCCCTCGGTCCCCTTCCACCCCACCCCTCCTGCAGTCAAGGGCCCCTTTCAGCCTGCCGAGTCTGGGCCATCCCCCCAGCCCACTGCCCTGGGGCATCAGTGAGAGTAGGGGTCAAGAGGCTGGGAGGGAGGGACCACCAGGAGGAGGGGAGGAAGGGAAGTGGGGCAAGAGGGAAGGAAGCACCATCTGGGCTCTCACAGGTGGAGCGGAAGGGACAGTGGGGAGGAGGCCCAAGGGTCTGACAGCACCCCACTCCTTGCACAGCCCACTGCAGCCTCATCCTCAGGGGACAGAGTGCTCCCCACACACCCCGCTGCAGCCTGGTCCTCAGGAGACACAGCGCGCCCCACACAGAGCCTCGGGCCACTGTGAGCGCCCACGTGCCCCCAGGGCCAGGGTCAGCAGGGACCCCTCCCACCCTCCACGCTGCCCCCGCAGCCTCCTCCGGGGCTGGCGCCTGGGAGTGGCCCTCTGTTCCCCGCGGAGCCTCCTCCACCCAGCGCCCTGCCTTCGCCAGAGATAGTGTCTTTGATGCTCTTTTTCCACCGTCTCAGTTTTCTTTAATGTTTTCCCTTCACAGCAAACCCCGGTGTCAGAGCCGGGGCTGAGCGCCAGCTGTCAGGCAGTTTCTGTCTCTGTCATCTTAGCTGACGAGACCTACGCACCGCACCGCTAATATCAGCAGTTTCGTTTTTCCTGTTTTCCATTCATTAGAACAAAATGCTTAGCGCAAAATGTGGTGAATGACCCAGTGACTTAACAAACATCGGGGCTAGGTGGCCAGGCGAGGCTCCTGGAAACCCCAGGACCACCCCCAGCACCAACAGGCTCAGGAAGCTTCTGCAGGAGGAAAGAGGTGGAAGTGAGGCCCCCCCCCACTGCCTGGGGCCTCCTGAGAGCCAGCCCGAAAGCCCCCCATCCACGCAAGCCCAGCAGGACCACCGAGGGTGTGGGGAGGGGCCCAGCGCCCTGGGTAGGACGGGAGACGCTGGTCGCAGGTGCGCCTGGAGGAAAGAGCCCGGAGCCTCGCCACCCACCGCCATCAGGGAGGTTGCCCACCGCCATCAGGGAGGTCTGGCAAGGCAGGGGCCTGCCCCGCACTCGCTGCCCCCAGCAGAGCGGCTCCAACAGGCAGTGGTTCAAGCATGCTGACACTGGGATCTGGGCCCAGAGAGGGCAGAGCTGGCCAGGGGAGGGGGCACAGAAGACCCTGCCCCTGCCCAGGGGGCTCCCGGCTTCAGGAAGGGTCAGGAACACAGCAAGAGCCGAGAGCCTCCCCGGGCCAGGGGGGCAGGCCCGCCTCCTCCTCCCCCTGCCTGTGTCTCCGCTCCCCTCCCCTGTCTGTCTCTGTGCAGAGCATGTCTCTCCCACCAGGAAGAGGGGGTGGGCTGGGGGCGGGGCCCTCCGCCCGCCCGGGACAGCTTCCTCTCCTCTCCCGCGGCAGTGGAGGCCGTGAGCGGCATGCCGGCGGGCAGGCGCCCTGGGCATGGGGACCCCGCGGGCGCCGTGGCCACTCGTCTGGGCCGTGCTGCAGCTGGGCTGCTGGCCAGGATGGCTCCTAGGTAGGTGGGCCAGGGCTGGGCGGTGCGGGGTCAGGGCCAGGCCCCCCCTCGCAATCTCCGGCGGGTGGGACCGGGCCCCGAGGCCCAGCACGGCCCCCGGCAGGGTGCTGGGTGGCCTGGGACTGGTGAATGGCCCTCTCTGGGCTGCGACTGCTCACCTGCCGTCCTCGCCCGGGGTGGGCCCTGTCCTCGCTGAGGGGTGGGCCCCGTCCCCCTGGGGAGCAGGCAGGAGGGCCCTGCTCTTGCTGGGAGCCCTGAGGGACGGGCGGGCTCGCGTCCTCCCTGTAGAATGACAACGCTGGTCTGCCAGAGCCCCAGACCCCGGGCCCACCTGTGTTTTCCTGCGGGAAAACAGACTGGCCATTTCCGTGAGGGCACAGGCTGGACGGTCTGATGGTGTTTCTGTCAGCGGGGCCCCGGCTCCAGTAACGCCCATTCAGCCCCCATCCCCTCGTGGGCCTGGGCCGTGCCCCACTAGGTCTGTGACAAGGCGCCGTGGGGCACAGGGCCCGGAGCATCTGCAGGGCTTCCATAAGGGGCCTGGCCCCAGCGCCCTGTACAGGGTGTTCCCCGGGAGGCCCTGCAGGCCCATGGCCAGAGCCTTGTGGTCAGGGAGACGCCCCTCCTGGCTCCCCTTGCCCTCAGCTGCCGTGCCAGGTCCTACCAGAGGGGAACACCAGGGAAGGGGGCTCCCAGTCAGCCCTAGAGCCATTCCTCTGGACCTCACTGGACTCTGGGGGCCTGGGCCTTGGAAGGGCCACGGTGAGGGGGGGCGGCCCTGACCTCTTGGCCACCTGTCCTCGACTCCAGTGCCCAGAGCCCCTCAGGCGTCTGTGCCCGGCGCGGGCCTGGCCAGCAGAGTGGGGCAGCCGGACCTACTTGCTCTCCTTCCTCCCCTGGACTTGCTCAACGTGGACAGAGCAAAACTCAAGGCTGTGGGCAGCGGTCCAGGAGCCTGTAGTCACAAGGCGCCCCGTGGGGAGGCCTGGGGGCCCAGGCACGGCGAGGGGTGGGGACAGGCTGTGTGTCATCCGGGCAGAAGGGCTGAGGCTGGGGTGGGGGTGACCTGCTCCCCTCCAGGGTCCCCTCCCAAATAAAGGACGGATCAGAACGTTAAAGGGGTCAGCGCTGGGGGGCTTGGGACAGCTCCCTTAACCGCTCTTAGCAGGAATTTTCCCACCTGCAGCTTGGGGATGAAATGCCTACTGTATAGTGTCATGAGAATTCCACCTTGTAAGAACTGTCTGGCTCTGCCTATGACATACTTTTTCTAAGTCAGATTCTTTATTTTTTTCAACTTACAATCTTGAAAAGTATTTGAAAGATACAGATAAAGTACAAAAACACAGCGGTGAACACCCTGCACCCAGAGTGGCCAACTGGCGACCCTGGGTCAGTGTGCTGGGGCTGCCGTGGCGACTCCGCCGCAGGCTGGCCACGTGGACCTCAGAAGCCTGTGGGCCGGCGGCTCTGGAGGCGGGAAGTCGGAGGGTCCTCGGGGTCGCAGGGTCCTCTCCGCCTGAGGCCCCTCCCAGCCCCGGGCAGTGGTAGGGATGCTGGGTGTCCCTCGGCCTGTGGACGCATCACCCCAGCTCTGCTCCATGTCACACGATGTGCTCCGTGTGCAGGCCTGTCCATGTCTTTTCCCCAGGAAGGACACAGGCACAGCACGTTAGGGGCCACAGACCAACCCCTCATCTCGACCGATCCTGCCAGCAAAGACCCCATTTCCTGTAGGGCCGCATTCTGGGGGGCTGCTGAACGCCTGGGTCTGGGGCCGGCACAGCCCACAGCCCTCTCGGTCCACACACAGCAGTCACAGACACCCCTAAGGCCCAGGGCGGTGGCCCTGCTGCAGGCCCACTGTTCAGACGCCCCTGCATCCCGAGCCTGCCCTCTGCCTGGCCCCTTCCCAGATGAGCTGAGTCAAGGACCCCGCCTCCTCGGACCTCGGCAGGCCTCCCTGTCTCTGGCTTTGTCGGGCCTGGCATTCTTCTCTTCTTTTTGTAATCAAATCTCTATTTCATTTCCGATATGGAAATCCTCAGAATTATGATGTTTTGAGGTATAATTGGCCTGCCTCATCATATTCATTTCGGGCATACCATGTAATGATTTCACCCTTGTATATATTCCAAAACGGTCATCAGAGTGGGTCTGGCTAACATCATCATCATATACAGGCACCAGTGTTTTCTTGTAAGGAGGACTTTCAAGATCTACTCTCCTAGCTACTCTCAAATATGCAGCACAGTATTATTAACCCTAGCCCCCATGCTGCAGACCACAGGCCAAGGACCTATTATACCTGGAAGCTTGTACATTTTGACTGTCTGCACCCATCCCCCCACCTCAGCCTCTGGCAAAGGCCAACCCCGGTGGCTCAGTGGTAAAGGACCCCTACCAACGCAGGAGACACAGGAGACGCTGGTTCCGTCCCTGGGTCGGGAAATCCTCTGGAGGAGGAAATGGCAGCCCACTCCAGTATTCCTGCCTGGGAAATCCCATGGACAGAGGAGCCTGGCGGGCTACAGTCCGTGGGGCGCACGGAGTCAGACATGCCTGAAGCGACTGAACACGCGCCGCTGGCAAATATCTGTCTGTTCTTCATACCCACGAGCTCGGTTTTTATCTTGCTTTGTTTGGGGGTTTTTGTTTGTTTCTTTGCTTTTTAGATTCCACATATAAGTAAAATCAAGTAGCATTTGTCTTTCTCTGTGCAACTTACTTCACTAAGTATAATATTCTCCAGGCCCATCCATGTTGTCGCAAGTGACAATATTTCGTTCCTTTCTGTGGCTGAGTAGTATTCCGTTGTTTAAATGGACTGTATCTTCTCTATCCATTCCTCTGTGCACGGGCACTTAGTTTGTGTCCACATCTTGGCTGCTGAAAACGATGCGGCTATGAACATGGAGGTGTGTCTTCTAAGTGAGTGTTTCCTTCACATAAAAACCAAGTGAAATTGGTGGGTCGCGTGGTAGTTCTGTTTAGTTTTTAAGGAGCCTTCATACCTCGCACCGGTTTCCAGTTCTCTCCGCATCCTCTCCGCCGCTTGCCATCTCTAGCCTTTTCGATGATGGCCGCTCCGGCAGGTGCGAGGTGCCAGCTCCCTGTGGGCTCTGTGCATTCCCGATTCCTGCTGATCAGTGACGCTGAGCACCTCCCCATGTCCCTGTGGCCCACCTGCACGTCTTCTTGGGGAAGATGTCTCCTCAGGTCCTCTGCCCAGTTTTTAATCAGATTGTTTGTTTTTTTGCTATTGTTTTAAGAATTTTTTATATGCTCTGGATATTAACCCCTTATCAGATGTATGATCTGCAAGCATGTTCTCCCGTTCGCTAGGCTGCCTCTTCAGCTTTCGATGGTGCCCTTTGCTGTGCAGGCGCTGTCTGGTCTGATGCAGCCCCGAGCTCCTGTTTTGGGCTGTCCTGCAGGTGTGGGCATTTCTGAAGGACCCAGGAAGGGCGTGACTGTCCTTCACTTGTAGGAGGTCACAGACATGCTGACCCTTCTTGGGGCACCTGTTGGGGACCCCACTATGGGGCCACTCCCTCCGGGCCCACTGCAAAGGAGAGAAAGGCACACCCTTCCCTTTGGGATGAACTGGAGACCCAAGGCAAGGACCCCACAACCCATGAGCAGTGCTTTCAGCACTGCAGGTGGGTGTTGCCCACATCAGGCGTCAGACGGCAGCTGTGAGACGCAGTCTCTGAGGGCACTCAGAGCCCTCCTCGAGGCTCACACCCCACCCCGCACCCAGTCTTCCCCCAGGGTCTCTCCCCACTGACCCTGCTGGGGGCTCAGCTTGCTCCTCAACCCTCTTCTCAAAGAGGAAAAAAAAGGCCTGGGGCCTCTCGTTGACATTCTATTGCTACAGAAATAGCCAACATTTAAATGTTCAATTCATAAACGATAAGAGCTGACTTCACAGGCGTTCCTACCGCAGAGATAAAGTGAGGCCCCCCGCCCCGGACTCGGGAGGAAGCTCGGTACCGCCTCGCAGGCCAAGGCTGAACAGGGCCTCGTGCATCGCAGGACCCAGGCCCCTCAGCGGTCCGCCGCCCCAGGCTCCCACCCTGTCCTCCATCTGCTCTGCGCCTTTTCTGGACTCTTGCTCGGAGGAGCCCATCTTTCTCCCTCTGGGGGCCACGGGGTACCCCATGAGGGTCCGCTCTGTGACCCCACATCCCGGCCCGGCCCCCGGGGCCCCTGACAGCCAAGGCCGTGGGAGGCGAGCGCCCCGTCAGAGCTCGGTCCTGAGCACCCAGAGGGGATGAGCTGCCCACGATCACTGCCTTGCAGGCACCACCCTTGGCCAGGCCTCAGGCCCGGCGGCCTCCAGCCCCGGCCTCCAGCCACAGCGTGAGGCCCAGTAGGAGCAGGGTGGGCATCTGGGAGGAGGTAGCATTGCGCTGGAGGAGGGGCTGAGAGGCGGTGGGGGTTCGCAGGGTCCAGACGGAGCAGGGCTTTGTCGGCCACCAGCAGGGACCTGCCGTCCCAGGGCCTGAGCAGGCCGAGGGCAGCTGTGTAGAGACAAGGCTGGCAGCCCAGGGTCCAGCTCATCCAGTTCCGACTCCATGAGGCCCCACAAAAGGTCACAGATGGTGACCGATTCAGGCCGGGGGTGCTGCTGAGGGCCTGACCTGAAGGCGGGCAGGCCCCTCCTCCCCAGACACAGGGCCCGCCAACAAATGTCCACACAGGGGCTCAGAGCAGGGGGCCTGCTGGGGGTGCCACGCAGGAGCGGGCTCACTCAAGGCCTCGGCAGGTGGGACCAGAAGTGGCGTGGGTGCGGCGGGTGGGGGCACAGTCTG
>SJYO01031795.1:0-10000 GCA_006410555.1 Capra ibex | reverse complement strand
TTTACAGGAGTAAAAATCAAAGTAGGAGAAGACATTCATTTAGAATTAAAGAATCAAAGTAGAGACGATTGAGAGGAGGTGAGAGAAAAAGACAAACTTTTAATTAAAAAAACTTGAATACAGAAAAAATTTTTAATCCAGAATGGAACGTCTTCAATTAAAACAAGTGATTGAACCACAGGAGAACCTGAGGAAGTGACAGGGAATTCGTCTTAACTGTGAGGAAACCTTACGGAGAAACTACCCAGACCACGCAAGTAACCCATTCCCTCCCCCGAAGTTAGGAATGTGTGTCCCGTCATCCCTGTTGGTAGTTATCCCCTTCCCGGTACATTTCCCATCATATACGTATCATACCTTATGTCACGTCGTCTTCTTGGATACAATCATATATATATGTATATATTTGGATACAATTATATTATTCCGGATGTTCTAAATAATAACTCAGGTATTTCGTTCAATGTCTTTACATAGTGTTATACGTNCCTCTCCTTAGGGCTTTCCGGGGGAACGTTGAGGGTACCCGTGACCGGAAAGGACTCCGGTGATCTCGCCCAGGGACTCCAGGGGCAGAATTGACCTCTCTGGGACGGGTTGAGATCTTTTAGGTCCTCCAAGAGGGGAGGTCCGCTCTACTCCGGGTAAAGGAGACTCCGCAGACCTCCGAGTAGTGTGGATTTGAGACCTTTAAGTTTTCCCAGGAACGACGTTGAGTTCTTCAAGGGGCTGTATGGGCAGAGGTGATCTCTCCTTCGTGCTCCCAGGGCGGGTGTAGGTCTCCTTGGGGCAAAGGCGGACCGTCGAACTCTACTCCCTAGGATAGGACGAATAAGTCCTTTCAAAAAAGCCGCAAGGGCACCGTAGACTCTCATTCCCGAGAGTTATCCTTTCCGCTCTCCTTGAGGTCCCAGCACGGTGGTAAGGTTCTCAGGGGGTCTACACAGTCAGGTAAAGTCTCCTTGGACAAAAGGGACNGACGAAGGAACGACCTAAGTTAAGATAGACGGGAGAACTTTTCTTACTAGGTCCGGAACAGACCCACCGTTCATTGAGAAAAAGAGTAGTATTTTCTGAGTCATCGTGACCGGACGTAAGACTTGTCGACGACGTTGGAAACACATGACAAGATACAAGGCCAGGAGACGGAGTCTTTGATTGTCACGGAGGAGGTTGTTTCTTTTGGGGGAACGGTAAAGGACGAAACACTTAGAGAAACCAAGAAATCAATGAAGAAGGAGAACAGAGAGAAGTAGGAATGAGACCTGGAAGTCAAGTCTAGAAGTAATCATTCGAGGTGTAAACGCAGAAACTTTCGAGAGTTGAACAGCCAAGCATACATCCTCTGAATGACATATATTTAGATTTCATTTGGACGACCGTAGTTAAGGTTTAGATACTTACCAGTTTTACCAGTTTAAACCTTCACTTCTCAGTTTCTCTTAAAATTAAATATATATTACAAAATAATAAAATTAGGAGGTATCTAAGTACTTAAGGAGAATTACAATTTGAATTATTTTAAAATTTTCGAAAGGATTTTACAATAGGTATAAGACGATATAAGAGTATTTTTACGGTCTTTCTCTTTTGTTAGAGGAAAATTATTCTAAAACAAGTGGACGTAGTTCACTTTATAAAGAAACAAGGGACCCTAGTATATCGAAAGTCATGAAAGGAGAATACCAGGATGAGAAACTAAGAAAACGAAATGAGTCACCTGACATTTTACGACAGAGTAGGGAAAATGTATAAGAATTCTAAAGTATTTAATGGAGTACATGTCATCTTAAAATCATTTATAAATACGTGAATAAAAATTGATTCATTTTTTTTAGTTTATCGTTATCTACTCTTAACAGTTTAATAAAATGTCATAATTAAAAGTACTTTAGGGTAGAATTTTCATCCTAACCAAGTAAAAATTAGGGGTAAATTAGGTACGTCAATATGACAATTACCCCAACCCCAACACATTACAACTCAACTCACTTACTCAAGTCAGCGAATCAACACAGGATGAGAAACGTTAGGGTGTCTGACGTTGTGTGGTTGGGAGGGACAGGTAGTGGTTGATCGACCAGATTTCACTCGAAACAAAGACGTGTGATCCCCGGCGACATCCGAAATGTTCTTCATTTCTGACTACCAAGGTTTGCAAGGTTTCTCCCCTCGGGTCTCTCGTTTATAAGTTTGATGATGTGTAAACGTCTACAAAGAGTGTGCGATCGTTCCATTACGAGTTTTAAGAGGTTCGTTCCGAAGTTGTCATTCACTTGACTCTATAAACTTTACAAGTTCGACCTAAATCTTTTCCGTCTCCTTGGTCTCTAGTTTAACGGTTGTAGACAACGTAGTATCCTTTTCGTCCTCTTAAGGTCTTTTTGTAGATAAAGACGAAATAACTAATACGATTTCGGAAATTAACACACCTAGTGTTGTTTGACACCTTGTGATAATTTCTCTACCCTTATGGTCTGGTGGAATGGTAGAGGACTCTTTAGACATACGTCCAGTTCTTCGTTGTCAGTCTTAGTCTGTACCTTGTTGTCTGACCAAGGTTTAACCCTTTCCTCATACAGTTCCGGCATATAACAGTGGGACGAATAAATTGAATATACGTCTCATGTAGTACACTTTACCGTCCGACCTACTTCGTGTTCGACCTTAGTTCTAACGGTCCTCTTTATAGTTATTATAGATGTATAGAGTCTATACATCTACTGTAGTTGGAATACCGTCTTTCACTTCTCCTTGATTTCTCGAAGAACTACTTCCACTTTCTTCTCTCACTTTTTTGACCGAATTTTGGGTCGTAAGTTTTTCGATTCTAGTACCGTAAGCCAGGGTAGTGAAGTAACGTTTATCTACCCCTTTGTCACCTTTAGCACTGTCTAAAATAAAAGAACCCGAGGGCTTAGTGATGTCTACCACTGACGTCGGTACTTTAATTTTATGTCAACAAGGAACCTTCTTTTCGATACTGTTTGGATCTGTCGTATAATTTTTCGTCTCTGTCTTTACGTTTAGTTTTGATGTTTATAGTGGAGTGTGGTCAGTCTTACCGGTAGTAGTGATTCAGATGTTTGTTATGTACGACCTCTCCCACATCTTTTTTCCCTCACAAAAACGTGAGAACCACCCTTACATTTAACTATGTCTGTGATACCCTTCTACCATCCCTCTAAAGAATTTTTTGATCCTTATTTTGGTGGTATACTGAGTCGTTAGGGTGAGTATCCGTATATGGGACTCCTTTGGTTTTACCTTTTACTGTGTACATAGGGTAACAAGTAACGTCGTGATAAATGTTATCGATCTTGTACCTTCGTTGGATCTACAGGTAGTTGTCTACTTACCCATTTCTTCAACACCACGTATATGTGTTATCCTATAATGAGTCGGTATTTTTCCTTGTGTAAACTCAGTCAAGACAACTCCACCTACTTGGATCTTGGATAATATGTCTCACTTCACCCAATCTTTCTCTTTATATTTATAGTATAAGATTTCGTACATATGTCTTAGACCTTTTTACCATGACTTCTTAAATAAAAGTCCCTTTGTTACCTCTTTGTCTATATCTCGTATCTGAATATCTGTACCCCTCCCCCCTCCTCTCCCACTCCACATACCTTTCTCATTGTACCTTTGAATATAATGGTATATATTTTATCTGTCGGTCACCCTTAAACGACATACCGAGTCCTTTGACTTTGTCCCCGAGACATACTTAGATCTTCCCACCCTACCCCTCCCTCTACCCTTCCTCCAAGTTTTCCCTCTCCTATATACATATAAATACCGACTAAGTACAACTCGAGACTGTCTTTTGTTGTTTTAAGACATTTCGTTAATAGGAAGTTACTTTTTTACTTTTCTTTTCTTTTCGTTTTTTTTTTTTTTCTGATAAAATTCACGAACGTCGATTTAACTCGATTTGTTCAACAGTTTTGAACCCTCACATGGTATTTTCTTTTAACTATGACTTTTTCAGTTGGAAATAGACTCCTTTTTTTTTTTTCACCTCTGTAATGAAACGGTTGTATACAGACAGATCAGTTTTGATACCAAAAAGGTCATAAGTGTATACCTACACTCTCCACCTGGTATTGCTTCCGACTCGTGGTTTCTTAACTACGGAAACTTGACACCACAACCTCTCCTGAGAACTCTCATGAAACCTGACGTTCCTCTAGTTTCGTCAGTTAGGACTTCCTTTAATTAGGACTTATAAGTAACCTTCCCAACTACGACTTCGACTTCGAGGTTATGAAACCGGTGGACTACACTTCTCGACTGAGTAATCTTTTCTGGGACTACGACCCTTTCTAACTCCCGTCCTCCTCTTCCCCTGCTGTCTCCTACTTTACCAACCTACAGTAGTAACTGAGTTATCTGTACTCAAACTCGTTCGAGACGACGACGACGACGAGACCCTCTACCATTTCCTGTCCCTTCGGAGAACCGGACTTCAGGTACCCCGACGTTTCTCAGTCTGTTCTGACTCACTGACTTGTTGTTGGTCTTTCGTGTCTTGTCAGTTTAGTATGTATCGTTTCCACCCCTCTCCCCTTGTCATAAACACATTTCAATAGACTTCAAAGTCGAAACAGAAAGAGATATTTGAATCCTTTCGACGTCAGGAATGGAGAGATTTAGTTAATACTCCTACTAAGAAACTCGTCTCCATCTCCTTACCCCTATAATTATAATGGCTCGAGACACTCGTACCTTCGAGTTGTCCTTTGTAGAGGTAATGGACAAAAGTTATAAATTTAAAACACTAATTTGAGGGTTAAGGTACCTGGATCCTTCAAAAGTATATAGAGGGGACTCTGATCTTCTTCGTTCTTATTAGTCCTCGTTTTTCCTTTCTTAATTTTTCATTCTTTGTGTCTATCTTTCTCCTTTCTTTTCCTGTTATAAATTAAACTGATCGTTATACGTAGGAAAAGTCTTAGTCGACACATCACGTAGACAGACGGTCAACCCGTCCTCTTCCCCCCTCCATCTTCAATTCAGTCTTACCTGTAACATGCATATAGGACACAAAGAAAATTGGGTGACTTTAGAATGATCTTATTATAAGACACGTCTACCGTCGACATGGAAGACCCAAAGATCTCGAGAGTTAAAGTTCTTTTTCATAGTGACAGAAGTATATATGACGAACATAGTCAAAAGGAAATAATCTTAATTGTATAGTGACTTAAAAAAAATTACTCTATATTAACTGTATATCGTACCATAATCAAAGTCCATATACTGTGTTACTAAACTATAAATATATGTCACCTTACTAGTAATGTTCAGATCATTGTACACAGTATGTCTCAACGTTAAAAAAATACTACTCTCGAAAGTTCTAGATGAGATAATCGTTGAAATTTTATACGTTATGTCATAATAATTGGTATCAGTAGAACGGTATACAAGGTAGGGGTGTTATAAATAAAATATAGAATCTCAAACATAGAAAACTGGGGTAAGTAGATAAAGTAAAGGTGGGGAGTAGGGACGGAAACCGTTGGTGATTAAACAAGATAGATACTCGAACTAATTTTTTTTTTTTATGAGGTGTACCTCACCTCATAAATATACCATAAACAGAAACAGACTGGATGAAGTGAGTCGTATTACTGGAGTTCCAGGTAGGTATAACATCGTTTACTGTTACAAAATGAGAAAAATTTCCGACTTAACAGTATGTTGACTTAAGAATTTACGAGACAGTAAGATTCATTAAACCCTCGTTCGAGTGAGAAGGATACTAAGAAGTTCCAAGGTAAATTGTGTCAACTCTGTGACTAGAAGAGTCTTCATTGTAGGTGGGAAAGAGTGTGTGAGAACGTGTTTGAAAAGAATGTATTTCACAAAAATTTTACGGAATATAGAAGTATATGATGTCTATAACAAGGATGGGAGGACGTGACAAACGTTGATGTTAAGACCTCTCTAATGACGTGTTAGAGGGACCAAGTGACACCCACCTCGAAGGACAATTCACTTACTGTCTCGAGTCTACACTGACCAAGAGTCATTACGACCACTCAAGGTCATTTTGACCTTCTAAAACTGTCATTCTTCTTTTAAAGAGACCTGGGTTCTGAGATGCGGGAGGTCTCACCCCCTTTTCATGGGGTCATTGACTCGTTCCTCAGTACTTCTCCACCACCCTTCGGAACGACCCCGAAGACACCCAGGTCCAAACGACACTCAGACCCAACAGGATCTCACGTCGACCCCTCCTTCCCTTCCACTCGACTCGGTNTGGGTCTCGCGGGTCTACCAGGATGTAGGAGTACCCACAAAGGACTCTATCAAATATCCAGACCTTTGACATAGGTACTGAGGGGTCTCTGTAGCATGCACAAACAAAGAGAGAAAGGTTCGTCCCCACTTTCGCCACTTCCACCTCGTCTCGGGAAGTCAGGACTGAGAGGTCCTCCCTCGGTTGACATGAGACTCCACGTTAAAAAGACGGTGTCACTTCTGAGACGTCACCAAAGTCGTCTTAGGACCTCCGTTGGAGTAGTCCGACAAAAAGTATCGAAGTCCCTACTTCGTCTTACTTTCTGACTCAAGGTGTTACTTAAGGTTCCTCGCCATATCATGGGATGTGTAGTGTCGGAGGCTCGACCTTCTGCGTCGGTGGATGGAGACAAGCCACCTCCGTGTCACGAGGGTCCACTAGACGTCGGACATGGGTTTGACGTCGACGGAGTCGGTGTCGGGAGGTACCTGACCGTACACAGGGGTGTCATCGGAAACTATCCTTCAAACTCAGTCAGAGACTGAGACGTCCTAGGATTTCACCCATAGTCATTTGAAGCAACTAGTCAGTAATGTTTTATTTGTAAATATACAGTTGTAGTGTTATTACGAACACCCTCTCTACAATTTTAAGAGACTTTTTACTCTTTGACACCAAAACTTTTAACGACGATGTAACCTTTCGTTTAAAAGTATTCACATCTTTAACTTTAACGTACACTATTATCGAAATTACTTTTTCTTATCATAAAAGTAAAACTTAATTAGGTTACTTTGTTAATGATTGTATCTTTTTATTAAACATGAGTGAAGGGGATATTAATTTGTCACTATACTACATATTTATTCGTGAATTAATATTTATTCAGTACTTCGGTGAAAATCAGAATATACGGTAGGTGTTCAATGTCTCTTACAGTCACTTTTGTAATTTTACAGGAATATATTTAAATATAAACGCTAATTTAAGTCTTAATGTACTTCAACTAACCAAACTTCTTAATTCAACAAAGATGTTTTTAACAAGGTGACCTCTGTAGTTGAGACCTAAATGATCTTAAATATAAAGTTTGATTAAATAGTCTATAAATATAATACAACAATATCGTATGTTTTATGAGTTCTCGAGATCATAGTCAATGTAGTTGTCTTTATAAGAGTTTTTATTTTTAATATTTTTCAAAACAAATGTTAGAACGCAAATGGTTATCGTTGACTGTAACGAAAGTTAATATGATTAACTTTAATTTAACAATTTCAATATTAAAAATATCGGATTGTTTAATTAAACGTCTTTTCGTTCGGTCCATTTAGAATAATAGTTCTTTACTATAATTATTTCATAAACAATAATTAAATGACGTCTACCACTAACGTCGGTACTTTAATTTTCTACGAATGAGGAACCTTCCTTTCAATACTGGTTGGATCTATCATATAATTTTTCGTCTCTGTAATGAAACGGTTGTTCCAGGTAGATCAGTTCCGATACCAAAAAGGTCACCAGTACATACCTACACTCTCAACCTGACACTTCTTTCGACTCGTGGCTTCTTAACTACGAAAACTTGACACCACAACCTCTTCTGAGAACTCTCAGGGAACCTGACGTTCCTCTAGGTTGGTCAGGTAAGATTTCCTCTAGTCAGGACCCACAAGTAACCTTAAGACGGGAGGAGGACTTTATAGATAGCGTTTTCTTTTTCTCATTGGAATTTATTAAAGAGATAAACGTAGTCATTAAAGTGTAGATCGTCACCTCAAAAATAAAAGAACATCGAACGAGTTCACAAGGAAATAAAGGATACTGTAAAAAGTAATTTTACTAAAGACCAGGTTTTTTTTTTTTTTTTTTTCTGTACGATTTCGACTTTGAGGTTATGAAACCGGTGGAGTGCACTTCTCAACTGAGTAACCTTTTCTGGAACTACGACCCTCCCTAATCCCCGTCCTCCTCTTCCCCTGCTGTCTCCTATTCTACCAACCTACCGTAGTGGCTGAGTTACTTGTACTTAAACTCATCTGAGGACGTCAACCATTACCTGTCCCTCCGGACTGCACGACGTTAAGTACCCCAGCGTTTCTTAGTCTGTGCTGACTCGCTGACTTGAATTGACTTGACTTCTAGGTTTTATAAAAAACGTTCAACATTTAAATAAAACGATAAATTATATAGTAATTTACCGTTAAGTGAGGTCGTGAGAACGGACCTTTTAGGGTACCTGTCTCCTCGGACTATCCGATGTTAGGTACCCCAGCGTTTCTCAACCTGTACTGACTCGCTGAAGTGAAAGTAAAAGTGAAAGAAATATTTGAGATGATCAGAAGGGTCTACCACGATCCCTATGTTTTGGACGGATGGTTACGTCCTCTACATTCTGTGTACCCAAGTCAGGGACCCACTCTTTCTAGGGAACCTCCTCCCGTACCGTTGGGTCAGGTCATAAGAAGGGACCTCTTCGGGTACCTATCTTCTTGGACCACCCAATGTAAGGTATCCCGGTGTTTCTCAGTCTGTACTGATTTCGTTGAATCGTAAGTACGTGCGTATTTGAGATAACGGAAAAAATTCATACTTTTATAAAAACTTCTAGAAATATAAAAAAATCACAGTGAAAAAGACAAAAAGACTTGTTCCCCGGAGTCTAAAAGTAAAACGTACCTCAGGGAGTTTAAAATGTCGGTAGGGACGGACCCTTAGAACTCATGGGTTCAATCTGAACCCTCCTCCCTCGATATTCGGTCTTACGTCAATCCAACTAACTCTTTATTAAAAAACGAAATGGACACTCACTCAAGTGGGTGGAGGAAGTCCAAGGTATTCAGTGACTCAAAGAAAGAAAGAGAGAGAGAGAAAAAAAAAAATTATTCTTTATATACAATATCTATTTTTTATTTTTATATAGAGACCTTTATTCAAGGGACGAATGGATACCGAGTAGACACACCACTAGAACTATCGGTCTCACTTCAGGGTAAAATAAGGTAAAATGAACCCAAATCCAAGTGGAACTAGACAGTAACTAGAGTATTCACTTTTGGGTCTAGACTAGACCAGGGTTCCTGGGACGGAGACGAAGACTTCTCTGGGGACACAACGAAACACTGTGAGAGTCAGAGGGTTCTGACGTACCCCTATACTTCTACCAGAACTCCAAGGTACTACGTCCGCTAAAGAGGGGTGAGAGTACAGTGAGATGTAACGTGTATTGGACAGGAGTTATTTATAAACGGAATACTTTATCATATTTTCTTCTCGAAAACCTCTAAGAAATTAGGTTGAAGTAAAATGTTTTGTCTTCGATTAGGTTCTACTGTCATCTTTTTTAATATATGATTGACTAAACCCTCTTCTTTCGTTAACCTAAAAAGAGTGAATAAGAAATCGTAGAAAGGGGGACAAAAGAAGGACATCCCGGTACAAAGACTCGTTTCTCTTTGATTACATTCTGGTCGGTAAATCCAGTGACATCCAAACCTATACCCTTTCAATACCAGGATGAATAAACTGGTGGACATACTTCTTAGGGTTAAATATATTTATAAACTGTGAATCCCGTCCTTTCCTCGGAGTTCAACTCGGAAACAACAATGGTCGTCTGGTCAGGTAGGAAGTGTCCGAAGACATCATTACTTCATTTTTCATTTACACGGTAGAGTTGTGAGTCTATATAAAATTCCTGAAAGGATCTTTCTCGTCGATATAAGTAATAAAGTCCCCTAA
>SJYO01031789.1:0-10000 GCA_006410555.1 Capra ibex | reverse complement strand
ACTAATACAAAAGACAATTTAACAATAAGCAAACAAACGAAACCATCGTGTACATAATTTTTTGACCTTATTATGACTCTTCTAATCGTACCAGAGACGGGTTCCTACTACGAGTTTAAACACTTCAGAAGGTATAAAAAGAGATTCTCGAAGTTCCCAACCCTACCTTTCTTTCCACCGTTCCTCCAAGTTCTCGTCCCCTGTATCCATATGGATACCGACTAAGTACAACTACAAATCGACTTTCGTCATGTCATAACATTTCGTTAAGGGGAAGTTAATTTGTAGTTATTTAAGTTAAAATTTTTAAGAATAACACCTAGTATATTGTCCAAGTCTATAGGTGACATACTGATTACACCTAGACTGACCTTTGACTACCACAGTTAATAGAAACCAATTACTAAGTAATTGAAATATCAACTTACTCTTTTTATTTGATTGTTTGATGACAGACACTAAGTCACGGTATCGTTCGATATTAAGAACAGACACAAGTGAAAATCCACCATGTCACGGGTTTGAAACTTTGACTCTGACAAAGGTCTTCACGTATCAGAACTCAGGAAGGGTCTCACAAACAAGGACTACGATCTCCGAAGACAAACGAACAGTGATTCCGGCTTTAAAAGAGTGGACTCGTAAGAGACCCAGATAGTACACGTGTTCAGAAATATAAAACCAAAAGATTAAACTAAGAGAATAAGAAAATTATTCTGATGGTTCGGAGAAATACTAAATAAAAAGACTGGGAAAACACGAAACTAAAGAGACTACGAGTAATCACATCAACGAAGGTACAGATGGAGAGACTCATCAAAAATCGTAGATGTATTTTGGATGGGATAAGAGAATGACAGACCTAAAACCACAAATCGTAGTCGTATAAAAATACTTGAAGTAAAAGGAAGACCACACCAAAGACCATGTGTCAAATTCGACAGACTGAGGGTGGACCGAACAAGCACAACAGAGGTTTGTTAATCTCTTGAGACGAAAGAAAGATCCGTTATGACGGGGAACAAAACCATTGTAACGATTAAAAGATACTAAAGTGAAGGACGGAGTATTCCAAACGGAAAGAGTTAGATGACATTGAACTCATGATACACAGAGATATAACCATAATGATAAAATAAAATAACACAATTAAAATTAACCTCCGATTAAGGAAATGTTATAGAATAAACAAAACGGTATGTAACTGTCCTTGAACGGTACTCATATGGACACAAGGGGTAGGACTTGTAGGGAGAGTAGAGGAAGGGATAGAGTAAGAAGACCCAGTTGGGTCCCGTGGTCGGGTTTCGTAGGACATAGTACGTAGCTTGGACCTGACCTCTAAGTAAAGTGTACACTATTATATGTACAAAGATACGGTAAGAGGGTTCAGTAGGGTGGGAGCGGGAGAGGGTGCTCAGGTTTTCTGACAAGATATATAGAGAGACACAGAGAAAACGGTAGAGCGTATGTCTCAAAAACAATGGTAGAAAGATTTAAAGTATATATACTTAACATATGACATAACCATAAGGACCGAATAAAGTGAGACATATTATCCGAGGTCAAAGCAGGTGGAGTAATCTTGACTAAGTTTACATAACAAAAGTTACCGACTCATTATAAGGTAACACATATACATGGTGTCAAAAGAATTGGTAAGTAGACGACTACCCGTAGCTCCAACGAAGGTACAGGACCGATAATATTTGTCACGACGTCACTTGTAACCCCATGTGTACAAAGAAAGCTAAGAGCAAGGGAGCGACACATACGGGTCTTCACCCTAACGACCCAGTACACCGTCAAGATAAAGGTCAAAATTTCCTTAGAGGTGGGACAAGAGGAATTACCGACATAATGATAAAATTTATTTATAGTTGGATCATATTGTCTCTTAATTTCCCTTATTTTAATGTTATCATAATCTTTATTATGTAAGGGGGTTTAATATTAGGTCATTACGAGTCAAAATTTACTGAAAGATAGGTACATAATAACTGCAGGGGATGAAAAGGAATGATCCACAAAATTAAAACTTTATCTTACATCTTTTGTTACCTCACCTTTAAGCCTTTTAGTGGAACCTAAAATCTACGGAGTTCTAATTCATACATTAATAATCAAAAAATATCAATCATCCCGATAAGAATCGTGTATATCGAGTCACATCCTACTAACGATAATTACTTCCTATATATGACACTTGACATTAGTGGTTGTCCTATGTTACGGTCTTTCTTTGCCCGAAAACAAGACCTTCCTTTTTGAATGTCACAGAGAGTAGATGTCAGATGACCAGTCTAATAAGCTTTGTGAATGAGAAAGAAACGAGTAAATTATTAAACTCAACAAACTAAAGAAAAGTATGACTCAACGTACTCGGGGAATATATATGAACCTATGCTTCGGGAATGGTTTATACACTAAACGTTTTAAAAAAAAGTAAGATATCCAAAGGTAAAGTAAAATACCTACCGAAGAAAATGATACGTCTTCCAAAACTCAAACTACACCAGAGTGATCAAATAAAAACGTCAAGAAGGGAACGGAAAACTACTGACTCAACAAACTCTACGAACATAAAACCTTTCGTTAGGAAATAGTCAACGAAATAAACGATAATAGAAGACGGTAAGAACGGTTTTGTGTGTCTGACCGACATACCTATACTTTTGTTCTGGGTATTTATACGATAGATGTTCTCTGGGAGAAGTCAGGATCTCTGTGGATGTCTGACTTTCACTCTCCTGCCTTTCTCTATAAGGTACGTTTACCTTTAGTTTTCTTTCGGTCTAACCGTTAAGAGTATAGTCTTTTTTATCTGGTATTTTAGTTTTCATAATATTCTCTATTTCTTCCTGTGATAGTTTACTAGTTCCCCAGTCAGGTTCTTTTGTGTATTGTCAAAATTGATAAATACATGGGTTGTATCCTCGTGGTGTTATATATTCAATTTGTGATTGACTGAATTTTCCCCTTTAACTATCATTGTGTTATCATCATCCCGTACAATTGTGGTGTGGATATGGTTACCTGTCTAGTTGTCTTGTCTTTCAATCATTTCTTTGTATTCGGATTTTCCTTTATAATCTCGTTTGTCTGGATTGACTATAGAAGTCGTGTAAGGTAGGTTTACGTCTTATGTGGAAGTAGAGTTCACGTGTGCCTTGTAAAAGGAGTAGAAGTCAGTGTTTAGTTTGGAGTCATTTAACTTCCTTTAACTTTAATATAGTTCGTAAAAGAGACTGGTACTCTGATGCTCTGATCTATAGCAAATATCCTTTTTTTTTTTTGAAATTGCTTATGTTTGTGTACCTCTAATTTGTTGTGTAAAGATTTATTATTTGTCCAATGACTTCTTTATTCCGTTTAGTTTTGTATTGATCTTTGTTTTTTGTTACTTATATACTACTAGATTTAGGATCTCCTACGTTGTTTTCGTCAAGATTCTCCCTTCAAATATCTTCATGTTTAGGATGGAGTTCTTTGTGTAACTTATCTGTTGGATTGAAATGTATAGAAATTGAGAAAAATTTAAAGAGAATAGTTACAGAATTTCCAAAACGTATTTTAGAAAGTTGTGCAACGAATTCTAATAAAGATTCACAAAATAGAAAAAAAACTACGTTATCGTTTACCCTAACAAAAGAAATAAGATGAAAGACTATCAAGTAACAATTATATATCCAGTCGTTGACTCAAAGTATATAACCTTATATCATTTGTATTACATACGATGTGGAAATTTCTTATCTGTAAAAGGGTGTTTATTCTGTATGTCTACTAGTTCTCCATATACTGTTCTACGAGTCGTAGTGATTATTAATTTCCTTTACGTCTAGTTTTCGTGATCTCTATAATGAAGTATGAATAAACTTACCGATCGGGTTTTTGCATTCTTTACTATTTACAATAACTCCTAAACTTTTTTTTCNAAGATTCTCCCTTCAAATATCTTCATGTTTAGGATGGAGTTCTTTGTGTAACTTATCTGTTGGATTGAAATGTATAGAAATTGAGAAAAATTTAAAGAGAATAGTTACAGAATTTCCAAAACATATTTTAGAAAGTTGTGCAACGAATTCTAATAAAGATTCACAAAATAGAAAAAAAACTACGTTATCGTTTACCCTAACAAAAGAAATAAGATGAAAGACTATCAAGTAACAACTATATATCCAGTCGTTGACTCAAAGTATATAACCTTATATCATTTGTATTACATACGATGTGGAAATTTCTTATCTGTAAAAGGGTGTTTATTCCGTATGTCTACTAGTTCTCCATATACTGTTCTACGAGTCGTAGTGATTATTAATTTCCTTTACGTCTAGTTTTCGTGATCTCTATAATGAAGTATGAATAAACTTACCGATCGGGTTTTTGCATTCTTTACTATTTACAATAACTCCTAAACTTTTTTTCCTCAAGAATACGTGACAACCATCCCTACATATGGCCACGTTGAGGGTTTCTTTGTATGACACCTCCAAGGTGTTCTTTAAATCTTCTCTTGACAATACACTACGTACTAGGGTGAAGACCTATATATCAGTTTCCTTTACTTTAGTAAAACAGTTTCTCTCTAAGTGTCATCGGAACCATATACTTGTTGGACTCATAGAAAGTTGTGTACTTACCTAATTTTGTTACACTACACTGTATATATCCATTTATAATAAGTCGGAAATCTTTTTCTTTCTTTAGGAAGGTAAACACCGTTGTACCTACTTTGACCTTCCGTAATGGGATTTATTCGATTCACTCTCTTTCTGTTTTTGGTATACTAGAGTTAATATTCCTTAGAGTTTCTTTATTAGAGACTCTTTCACCTGTAGTAACTTACCGTATGGTTGAGTTACCATACTCAAATTCATTCGAGACCCTCTACCCCTACCTGTCCCTTCGGACCGCACGTCAGATACCCCAGCGTTTCTAAGTCTGTGGTGACTTACTGACTGAGTTGACTTCTCTCACCTTGAATGGACACAAGAGGAGTTTTTCGTTTTCAATTTGTACACACCACTACTGTCACAATGAATTATCTTTCCCTTTGAGTAAGGATTATGTACGTGTTTACCCCCTCCTGTTCTACTGCCTCCCCATCCACCTTCACCTCATGTGGAGAGAGGTGGTTACGTAGTTCTTGCAGATTTCTACGTCGTCAAGAGTGTCTTCTGGTCCACTTGTGACCGTCCTGAGGGACTGATGACTCTTCCTTATAGGTCTAGGTATGTCTTGAGCCATCCTGTTTCCTTTCTTCCTTGTTCCTCCTTTCCCTTTCTTCCTCGTCTCGTTCACCCTCGTCGAACGTGGACCCCCTCTTCCTCGACTTCGTGTCCCATCTCTAGGGGCGTAGGTACCGGTAGGTGACCCTACCCCCTCCGTAAACTTCGAAAACCCCTCACTTCAGTGATTAGACACTGTCAGACTTGTCTCCCTCTTGGTGTATCTGTTCGGTACGACGTAGAAAGTATGGAACCTGTCCGAACATTCAGGTGACCACAGGTACCTTCGACCCTCGACCTCGGTACCCCTAACACCTTACTAGGGTCCAACTCCTGAGGACAACTGACACCCCTCAGTCGGTCTACCCTACCACGGTCCCAGGTCGGAGTCGTCTCAGGTACCTATAGGAGTGCTACCTTCTATAGTCTTTCTATCTCTTTCTCTATTCCTTTCTTACTGTGCCCCACTGGTTCGAAGTCACTCACTCAGGGGAATGAAATAAAAGTCTCTCCCGAAAATATGGGACTCAACATGTAACTCGTTTCACTTTTTACGTCTCAGTTGAGTCGTAAGGTAGTCATAATTGAAAATAGCTATGGTCCAAGGAAGGACTCAGAATAAAAAAACATGTAATAGAAGACCGGACCTCCGGACAACTATAAAATACTAGAGAAAAACTATTTCCAACCAGTCGGTTTTGTTATTAAAAGGGAATTTCACAAAGAAGAATTTAAGAATCGGACGTAGTGGGAATTTCATGTCTCAATGTAAAAGTACCTCGTTTCTAAGTCGCCCAATGTCGTTTCTTTCTTGAATAATTGAGTTTCAGATTACAACGATTACGATTTCCATGACGAACAATAAAGATGTAGGACTGATATACGTGAGGGTCCTTGTGTTACCTATTCCCTACACTCTTGAACCGTCGTTCGTAACCGAGTTGTTGTAACGTTCTCAGACTTATTTGGACGGTTCATTCGATCTTACGATTGTCCCCCAAACTTAACTTTGTGAGAATAGAACAGGTCCTCTGAATAATTGATTTCGGGATTCAATTGAGAAAGGTCTCGTTCCACCAGTCCCTGTCGGGGGACAATTACAGTCTTTTCAACCACTTTCTGTATTTTATCATTCTGTCTGTCTAAGACCAAAACCCCATCTACGAACTCTTCCCCCCGGGGAGTTCCGGACTAGAGGGGAAACGGGTAGTCCGGAGAAGGAGTACTGGAAACGGAACCCGCCCTAAGAGGTGTGACCGAGGGTCGTCCTACCCTACCACCTTTAGACGACGTACCTTACGAAGAATTACTTTCGGTACTCCGGTATGTTCATCCCAAGAGGACGGCACCTCATCGATAGAGAAAGAGGTACGACCATGGACATCCCACTCGTTATCTCTTTATGAATTCACGCCCACCAGGAACTCACCGACTACGTGATTCGTTACCTCTTAAAATTTACAGATATATGGGATGGGTCATGAAACCGGTTGAGTACGTTTCTCAACTGAGTACTCTGCTGGCTCCTACTCTACCGACCTACCGTAGTACCTGAGCTACCTACACTCAGAATCACTTAAGGCCCTCTACCACCACCTGTCCCTCCGGACCACACGACTCTAAGTACCCCAGCGTTTCTCAGCCTGTGCTGACTCGTTGACTTGACTTGACTTGGGATAAGAGACAGATTTAAGACCCAAAATCGTAGTATTACAAAAATACTTGAATTTAAAGAAGACCATCTCAAAGACCAAATTTTAATTCGATTAAGGAGTGTTGACCGAATAAGAACCACAAAGTTCTTTGAAACTCTTGGAAGGAAGGAGAGTGACGTTTTGACGGGAAAGGAAATGATGGTAACGACTGAAGGGTATGAAACTGAAGAACGGATTATATAAGATACAGAAAGAGATAAGTGATATTGAAATCTTCATACACAGGGACACAACCATTATTATAAATATTATTTATTAATTGGACTACGACATCTCTTGGTTTTCCTGATGTCAATGTTCTCATCATTATTTAATGGGGTTTTAATATTAGGTAATTACGAGGGTAAATTTTGACTAAAAGATAGATATATAATAACTCCAGAGAATTGAGTAAAAGGAATGATCTACCGAGTTAAAACTTTACTTTTATATCTTTTGTTACCTACCATTTTAGACCTTTAATAGAAGGAAAACTATACGGAGTAACCATTCATACGTTTATAATCAAACAACCAAAAAAAGTGGTGAGAGGGACGGGGGTCACCCAACAATCATGTATAATGTCGAGTGACTCCCCACTAACGATAACTGACCTCTTACATGTGGCACTTGACATTAACAGTTTGTTCACTCATCTCTACTTATTTCATTACGGTCCTTCCTTGTACGAAAACAACAAGATCTTCCTTTTGGAACGACACAGAGAGTAGATGTCAGATTAGAAGTCTAAGTACTTTGACAATGAAAAGAATACGAGGTTATTTAAAAAACTAATAAACACCATAAAACGGGAACTCAACATACAGAGTACACAAAAACCTATAATTCGGGAATAGTTTATATACTAAACTTTTATAGAAGACAGTTAGACATTCAACGGTAAACTAAAACAACTACAAGGAAAGAAACCTCAAACTACACCAGGGTGATCAAACAAAAACCTCAACAACGGAAACGAAAACCACACTTTGGGTTTTTGAGTAACGTTTCTGACTACCGTTCTAATGGTGTTACAAAAGAAGATCTCCAAATTAACGAATTTCAGAATATAAGTTGAAAATTAGGGAAAAATCGACTAAAAACACGTACCATTTTCTACCCATCTCAAAGTAAAAAAGTATCCTGATAGGTCAAAAAGGTCACGGTAAAAATTGTTCGAACAGGAAAGGGGTGACCTATAAGAACCGAGGAACAAGTATTCGATTGGCTGTTATATACCCACACGTAAAGAAAGACCGAAACAACAAGACGAGACAACTGGATACACAGATAAAAGCACGGTCTTCGTTTAGTAAGACAAAACTAATGATATCGAAAGATTATGTTAAACTTTAGTCGTTGGGATCACAACCTTAAACAAGAAGAAAGGGTCCCAGTAAAAGTGAGAAACCAAAAAAACACTAAATTATGTCGTCTTATCTGGTTCTTCTTTACCCTTTTCATGTGTCTTCTTGATATGTTTTTTATATAATTACTGGGTATATTAGTGTTACCACATCAAAGAGTGAGTCTCGGTCTGTAAGACGTTACACTTCAGTTCACCCAGAATTCTTCGTGAAGACGGGTATTTCGATAACCTCCACTATCTTAAGGTCGTTTAGATAAATTTTAGGAGTTTCTACTACGATAATTTCTCGAGGTGAGTTATACAATCTTTTAAACCTTTTCGATAGTCCCCGGTCTACTGTCCTTCTCCAGTTAGGAGTAGGGTCAAGGGTTCTTCCCGTCATGATTTCTTACAACTTCGGTGATTTGTCAACATGAGTAGAGGGTACGATCGTTCCAATACGAGTTAAGGAGGTTCAATCCGAAGTCGTAATTCACTTGGATCTTAAAGGTCTACAAGTTCGACCCAAATCGTTTCCGTCTTCTTGGTCTCTAGTTTAACCGTTGTAAGCGATCTTGTATCTCTTTCATTCCCTTAGGGTCTTTTAGTAGACGAAGTAACTAGAGTGGTTTGACACACCTAGTGTTGTTTCACCTTTTAAGAACTCCTCTACCCGTGTGCTCTGGTTGGAACGGACAGAAGACTCTTTGGACATACGTCAAGTTTTTCGTTGTCAATCTTCGTCTGCTTCTTTTTATTTGACCAAGTTTTAATCACTTCTTCGGACAGTTCCGACTTATAACAGTGGGACAACTAAATTCAATATATGTCACGTACAGTACACTTTACGACCTGACCTACTCAGGATGTTCGATTTTAGTTCTGACGACCCTCTTTATAGTTGTTGGAGTCTATACACTTACTTTGGTGAGATTACCGTCTTTCACTTCTCCTTGATTTCTCGGAGAACTATACCTACTTTTGTCTCTCACTTTTTCGACCGAATTTTGAGTTATAGTTTTTTAGATTCTACTACCGTAGACCACGGTAGTGAATGTACGTTTATCTTCACCTTTTCCACCTTCGTCACTGTCTAAAGGAGAAGAACGTGAGATTTTAGTGACACCTAATACTGACGTCGGTACTTTAATCTGCTACTAACGAAGAACCGTCCTTTCGACACTGTTTGCATCTGTCACACAATTTTCGTTTTTGTAGTGAAACGGCTGTCTCCAGACATATCAGTTCCGATACGAGAAAGGTCATCAGTACATACGTACATACTCACCTGTCTGTTATTTCTTCCGTCTAACGTCTTCTTGACTACAAAAGGGTTCAGACCATGACATTTTCTGAGCTTTCAGGGAACCAGTCGTTCCTCTAGTTGGCTAGTTGGAATTTCCTTTAGTTGGGGTTTATGAGAAGACTTCCTGACTACGACTTCGACTTCGAGGTTATGAAACCGGTGGATTACACTTATCGATTGAGTGACCTTTTCTGGGACTACGACCCTTTCTAACTTCTGTATTCTTTTTCTCCGACTCTCTCCTGCTCTAACAACCTACCGTAGTGGTTAAGTTACCCGTGCTTGAACCCGTTTAAGATCCTCTACCATTTTCTGTCCTTCAGACCGTACAACGTCCGACACCTCAGTGTTTCTCAGTCTGTACTGGACCGTTGACTTTCTCTTGTTGTCAAAATATGTTCAACATCTTAAAAAATAAAGA
>SJYO01031769.1:0-10000 GCA_006410555.1 Capra ibex | reverse complement strand
AGTGAGGAGTGGAATACAAAGTCGATATAGGTTTTCTCCACCTCTACCACTCCCCGTAGGAGACTCCACTCTACCCTTGTTCTCTAATAAATCCCCACGGGAACCCGGCAAAGTCAACAGGAGGGACTTCCTTCCGTCAGTGGGGAAACCACGTACCCCGTCAAACTCCTATCGTACCAGGACCCCGTAACGTCTACTGTGTGTCCCGTCTAGACCCCAGTCCAAGGTCCGGACGACTGGAGAGAGTCCAGTCCACCTGTGTGTTGTGGGAGACTTCTCCCTGTCTGTGTGTGAGACTCCAAGGGTACGGGTCTCTGGATCCCGAAAAAGACGCAGAGGGGAAATCTGTGGTAGAGACATCCACAGGGTAGTTACGTGAACAAGAAAGGTAAACAGGAGAAAGGGTTGAGTCGTCTGTGTCCGACTGGAGGTCCCTCGGTGGTGAACCGGGGTTTCGGAGAGTGAAGATCCGTGTAAGGAGATGAAGGTAGAACCTGTGTTTAAAGAAATGGGTAAAGGAGGAATAAAAATCTTTTGGTGTCACATTCCCGTTTTACACCATTGAGGTGTTTTGTGTAACGTTTAAGTCACTTGGTTTCCCTACCCTGCTCTGATCCCTACCCATGATTGATCGGTGCGTCCAACAAGCGTCCGAGGGTCTACTACAGTCAGTCTCACTCGTGGAGGACAAGGGTGGGAACCGTCATTCGGTCCTGTGACAGACTAAAAGGAACTGGATCCAAAGTTCACTTGAAAGACTACCCGAAGTCACTGTACTTGTTGTAACGGAAGGTGAAGTTGGGAGCCAAACTACCTCCGCCTATACACCAGACGTTATGCTTCGTCGATCCTTTGACCCCCGGCCTCCTCTCCTTCAACGTCTACGGGAAGGTCTTCCCCTCAGGTAAACTCTAGACGAAGTTCCATCTGTCGAGGAGTAAGTTCCACTCACCCTTGAGAGGAGAGGAGTCGACAGACAAGGCGGGGGTGTATTCCACGACGCTCGTCGGAAATTTATCAGTACACTCGTTGTGAAACATGTCTTCTCCTGACAAAGGACATTCCGGCGTCAGAGGAATGTGTGCAGGTGGAGGAATGTGTGGAAGAGGACAACGAAGAAAATGAGACCTTCATTCGTGACCTCTTCAGTGGCACTACGAGAAACCGGAGGACCCGGAAGTCAGGTTCAATAAAGGTAAAGAGACAGCACCGGGAAGAAGGTGAGGTCCAGGGACCCTTATAAACAAAAGGACAATGGAACAACGACGTAAATAGGTCCACAATAATTTCTGAATCAAGGCGGACCGTAACGTGTAACCAAAACGTTCGTCTCACCACAGAGACCCGAACCCCTCTACCCTCCCCTCGACTCATGTAGACACAGAGAAAAGAGACACACTTGTACTTACAGGGGTGGGGGAGTAGTGTGTTGGACTCTAGTGAAGAAGAGACGAGGGGTACCTGTAAACGTACATATAAAGTTATTGTGGTTCCTCTCGACTCTGATCTTTCTGTCTGGATGACACTATTTGTGTGTAGTCTTCTTGCTTCTTCGGTTCCTGATCTCAGTCCACCTCTAACGGGAAGCTACGTGAATCCAAGGCTCGTACAAGGATGTTGCCTGTGTCGAGACGTCCGACAACGGGACTGGATGTCCCCCAACTACATTCTTGATCTATGTCCAGACTTGCAGACCTTCGTCCCCAGGGTCTCCGTGTCCACACGAGGGTGGACCAGGACTAGGAGGAGGACGGTACACGTGAGTAGAGTTGTCCACTGCCACTTGCCCTCGTAGAAGGTCCTAATACGTGTGGCACACGGAAAGATGTTTCAGTTACGGTAGAGGTAGCGACCACCGCACGTACACAGGGTGTAGTCGAAGGTCCAGTCTGAGGTGGGTCGTGAGCAGGGGTCCCCGACCCACACCCCGGGGCAGGGGACACACCCAGGACGACACACTTGGGTCTCCACGGTCGGACAGAGCAGAGGTCCACCAAGACCCAAGTGTGGAGACCGACGGGGTCAGACAGGAAGAACACAGTGACAGAGACAGACCCTGTGGGCGAGTCCGAGGGCCTGATCATCCGAAGAACAGAGACAGTGAGAGACAGTAGGGGGACTACTCCTCCGGGACCCGAAGATCTTTCTTGGACCTTAGTTTGACTTAGGTCGAGTCTAGGGGTCGAGGCGGTAAAAGTAGCCGACCCCTTAGAATATGCTCGCTGAAGTGGAGAGGGTCGGAAGCAGAGAAGTGGACACCTCACTCGTACTGGCCGGCGGGGTGTCCAACAACACACTCAAGTTTCTCTGGTATGTGTAGCTTCCCGTTCATATAGGAAAGACTCCGGTAAGGGCCCAAATAAACTGGGAGAGACGCATAATATTAAAAACTTACACAATCATTGTAGATTTTCTAGTCCTGGTTAAAATGTTTTACTTTTCCAAGATCTCAACCTACCACCACTGAAAACGTGGTGACGTCCTCACCTGTGACCTGACATCCATGTGAGCACACACATGGACCAACGAATCAGTACGGGCTGAGCATCGCTGGGACACCCGACCTCGGGAGGTCAGAGGAGACAGGTACCGCGAAGAGGTCCGTTTTGATGACCTCACCCAACGGTCCGGGAGGAGGTGCCCTAGAAGGGTTGGGTCCCTAGTTTGGGTCCAGAGGGAGTGACGTCCACCCAAGAGATGTCAGACTCACTCATGTGACTTCTCCCAGTTAAAATGTACTACACGTAAAGTGGTGACAAATCGTTTTCTCCAGTCCATCTAAAGAAGAAGGAGGACTGCTCCCTCTCCAGGGTCCTCTGACTAGTGGAGTTCCTACGACTGATCTTTTAAGGTCTGACCGACTAATTCTGATGTAAGGACCCCTTCCAGTTTCGATGTCAATCCAGTCCACAATGTGGATCCGAACCACAGTACCCGAAGTTGTTTTCACTCCGGTAAAACTTGGACACCAAAAGAGAAATTGATACGGGGCGAAACATCGATTGAGAGTCGGATTGATTCTCTATATTAGTCTTACATTCCGTACTCGTAGTGAGAGTCGATGGCTATCTCAGGGGTATCGAAACAAGTGGGAACCACACCAGAGGTACCGGTACTGGTAAACGAATTAGGGAGACTGTACACAGTGAGTCGTCCTGGGATACCCCCGTAGAACCCTGTCGGGATACTGGGTACTCCCAATATTTGGAAATCGGAGGATCCGGAAGGGGTTCATGGTTCCTATTTTCAATTCACTCTTTTACGTCTTCGTTTCCCAATGTGAATTCGTTTTGTTCCATTATTATCCAATTGGTAATTTGTCGTAGTCCCTGGAAATTAAGGAGGAGTTCTCGATATCTGTCATAAGACTTGGTTTAAGAACGACGACAAAATGTCTATATCTTTAGGGATGGCACACCTTCTACAAGTGACGTACCACGAGTGTGCCAGTATCTTGGGTCTTCGAACTACTATAACCGACGACTAATGGAGTGGTGGTTGGTTAGTCTTGTGTAGGTAATCGACTAGTGTGTGGGGAGTGGGAGAGGGAGTGGGACACAAATTCTGGTAAAGGGACTTTCAGTAGCACCTTAAACGTCAAAAATTGGACGGACCCGAGGAACGAACCATGGACGTTATTTACGACGCGAAAGGAAGTAGTATTCGGACACAGTCATCCAACCAAAATGAGACGCACCTACTCAGCATGACTCACCTCCCTTTGGACTAGATCTATCACTACCTACCTGACCTTTAAGACTACTATGTAAGTCAACTTTCTAAGGAAAGAAATCGTTACATACCCCCCAATGTCTTACCCCGAAATAGAAAGGATCAGTCACCGTCTCTTTTTCTTACCTTTACTTCCTCTTTCCCACAGTACAAATCAATGGCACACTTCTGAACTAGGCAAGAGAGCCCGGGTCCATCGGATGGACTTACAGTAGATGACGAGAGGTAGGAGTGAAACTAAGACCAGAGGTAGTGAACCTGTCCTGGTCCACGGTACACCCCAGAAGAAGTCAGGACTCTGTATATAGGTCCTAAGTTCTCGAACTGACAGTAGGTACGTCAACCCTACTAGACCATGTCAGGGAGAGTTCCTCTAATTTCCCTTCAAAACGAGAATCACTAAGGTTTAGTCTACCATCTTCTATTGACCCTCACTTAAACCACTCAGCATCAGTCTGATTCACGGGAGGTTCGGAGTCGAGTGAGTTACGAGTGCTGTCAGTATAGTTTCCTCCGGGCTCTAATCGATGTGGAGTGTCTACTCCTCTCTGGCTTTGAATCTCTCACGTCCCCTCGTTTCAACGGTGGGGATGTACACAGTGAAACCGTGCTCATAAGTAAATCCGACTAAGAAGAAGTCTTTGACTTCTGGGTTTCGAAAAGAAAATGGAGGAGGAGTTGTGCCCAAACGTTTCTCAGCCTGTGCTGACTCGCTGCCTTGACTTGTTGACGTCGTTTCTTACGTCTGTTTCCTGGACAACATCTTTATCTCGGCGCTCGTCACTATAAGTGTCTTCTCGTGTCGCTCCACACCTCCAGTCTCAGGTGAGACGTGGGTCGTTTGAGCTGTATGGTTTGTGACTGAAAAGACACTTATCGGAAGGAGTAGAAACTTCAGGGTTTGGTAACGGGAGTTGCAGGAGAACACTGAAATCGACTTCCACCATAAATTTCACTACCAAAACTGGTAAAACCACCCATCAAGGGGACCCAGAGAGGATACACACGTTCACAATGATATGGAATCAATCTAACAAAAGGAAAATAACACAGAGTACAGTTAGACTAGAATCTGGTCGGTCTTCTTGGATCTTCCCATCTCCTTTTGAAGAAGTAAGGGGTTGTAAGTACAACATTGAACACCGTCTTAAGTGAAGGGAAAATCCCGACTTACTATAACGTAACATACATATCTGGAGTAAAACAAATAGATCAGTAGGTAACTACCTGTGGGCACAACGAAGATAGAGAACCGACAACATTTATTATGGTCCATGTACCCACATGTGTAGAGAGAAGTTCGGAGACGAAAGTCAAGAAATCCGATATATCGGTCTGTACCTTAACCACCGTAACCATTCAACGAAGTCAACACAGACTGAAAAACACTGGGACACCGGACAACGGACGGTCCGAGGAGACAGGCACCCTAAGAGGACCGTTCTCATGACCTCACCCAACGGTACTAGAAGAGACCCCCTAGAAGGACTGGGTCCCTAGTGTGGGTCCACAGGACGTAATGTCCGTCTAAGAAATGGTAGACTGGGTCTGCACCTTAACGACCTGGTCTACTATTAAGACACAAAGCAACAATTTCCTTGTAGACATGACAAAACATCCCAGCCAGATTCTGATACGTATCACTACGAGAGACAAGACCTTGTGGCCCCCGTGAGTGTACCCAGAAATGATGAGTTCCCTCGGGGTTTCTGTAATCCGGTCGACCTCGATCATGACACCGGTCTACCCGGAGACACCAGGAATAGTGCTGAAGTTCTGTGTCGAGTCGTTGTTGGTAGTCCATCGAAACTTCTTTTGCTCCTAATAATGAGAGTTCGGGATTCCCGGTGTATCGTGTAACCGGTCACCCTTCCTCCCCCACTCTCGTGTCCAACCCCGAGGTGAAAATAACCCCAGGTTTCCATCTCACCAATGCGTCCTTGGTCCCCCGTCCTTCGTTGTACACCCCAGTGAGTTTGTCAAAAGATCCAACGGGTCCCAAAGGATCTTTCCTCTTGAACTACCTACCCCGTTCGCACCACCGAATAGAGTTTCGACAGTGTGTCGACTGTGGTGCAAATGTTTTCTACTCACAGAAGTTTTACCTGTCAAATCGTTAGTCTTCGAATTACGGTCAGAGAATCCCAGTTCGTGCATGGGACACAAAGGGTAGTGTCGGATTGGTAAATCGTAGGGTGGTTGTCATGTTTTCCGGAGGAAAGAGGAACAGGAGTAGGTGTGAACAATCCAAGACCGAAAAACTCTCTCACTCACCGGCTGTGTAAACCTTGTCTAGGGTACCAGATGTCACGTCTCTTGTCTCTTGGAGTCTGTTCACAGACCTGAAATTCATTACCTCGAGCTCCCGACGGAGAGTGGAGTTCGGTCCAGGACCCGTTCCCAGTGTCACTGACGTGTGTGCCACTACGGTCCAACGACTCCAGTCGACACGGTCGGTGACCCAGAACCCCTGTGGAGGAATGCCAGAAATAAGTAGGTTTTTGGGTGACCGGAAACCCAAAAGTCATCCGGGAGGGATGTCCCGACTCGTCTCCGGGGACCCGAGAGGAAACACCCGACCTGAGTGACACCGAGTGAAGGTTTAGTGGACCTCTACAGTGTCACGCACAGGCGAACTGGAGCTCGACGGGGACAAAGAGGGACCCGAGACTCTCAAAACCCCATCAAAGATTTAAAAATTTTCAAGTGAGTGAATAAAGTAAAAGGAAACAGACACGAATAAGAAGTAACGAAACGTGACCGAAAGAGATCAAAGTCGTTCACCCCGGAAGAAGTCACGGTGCACACCAAAGAGTAACGACTCGGTCCGACATCCTCACACCCTAAGTCATAAATGCCGTTCACCGGAGGTCTTGGACCCGAGTCATTAGCACCGTGGCGTACACCTCAGAGGGTCCTGGTTCCTAGTTTGGACACAAGAGACGTACTACTCCACCTAAGAGTGCGTGACACGGTGACGTGAACCGGACGCCACAAAAAATTTGTCATGAAATAACTCCATCCCAGGTACATTTGTGTCTCTGGGATCAGACGACCTACTCAAAAATACGATATTTGTTGACATACTGGTGGTAGGTTCATTTCGAGGCCCTGTAAGGGTCATGGGTCTACTGAGGAAGCCCAGGGAGGGTACACCACGGGGAGTATTCGGTAACGAAAAGACTGGGCAAAGACCTAAAAGACACTAGTCTTACGAGGGTCACACACGAGTGAACACAGACCGAGAACACGAGTTGCCACTCCAAGTGACTTCTGGAACGGAAATAGGAGTCAGAGTAAAGGAACGACTCCCGATCAGGTATCGTCCGCTAAGGGTCCACCGAGTCATCATTTCGTAGACGGACGGTTACGTCCTCTGGGTCCTCTGTACCCAACCTAGAGCCCCACCCTTCTAGGGGACCTCCTCTCTTACCGTTGGACATGGTTATGAAAACGGACCTATTTAGGTGTCCGTCTCCTCCGACCAGATATCGGGTTCCTAAACGTTTCTCGTAAGTGACAAGGGGAAGAGGACAAAATTTGTCACGACAAAGGTCACTCCCCAACACTGCTCACTTCGACAATTCGTGTACATGTAGACAAGACTAGACAGAAACCACTTATAGATCCTCGTCTCCTCGGTCCTGTATCCTCTCCATCTCCTAATTGAAATAATATTAGGTGGTTCAAAGGTTACGACAACATAAAACTGAGGTTGGACACCACTTACTCAAGGTCAACGAAGGATAAGGTCAGTTACTCCTTTTTAAAGGGCATAGGGTCCAAAACTTCTCCTAACGTTTCTTAGAGAGGAAGAAAAGGAGGAAAGACAAGGTTCATACAGTAGAAGGGGAATTTAGGTCAGTATAAGATCAACTGGATCCTTAGATCACCCCTAGCTCCCACCTCCCTCCTCCGTTCACCCGAGGCAGATACTCTTGTAGAGTCTCTTCAGTCAGAAACGTTTAAGACTCTGGGGTCCGTTCTCGGTCTTCCCTCTCTCCACGTCTGGGCACACACCGGGACCCCGTGGACGAGGGGACGAGGGGTGAACCACGGACATCCTGGGAGTCGACGAGCAGGTCAGACGTGGGGTCCCGGGGGAGAGCTTGTTTCTCGCCCCAGGGTGAACTGTAGTCCATTCGATACGTAAAGGAGGGATGGGGTGAAACGATGGGTCAACTAGGATCAGAGACAAAATCAGTTAGTAAAGGAAATTGTTCCACGACCTCGGTTATACTCTGTAAATAAGGTGTGTGACTGGGTGGAGGTACAGTAAGTCTTTCAAGATCTTACAGATTTAGAAGAGGCGAGGGTCAGATCTCGGGTCTTCCTTCCCTCTCTTCTCTTTTCTTCCCTCTCTCTTTAAGAATCTCTCGTCCCTAGTCTTCGAGGACCCCGTAGTAAGTTGTGTTACTATTCCATGGAAGTACTATTCCAAAAGATAAGTAAAAATATTTTGTAAAGAAAGGTAGACTAGCATATAACTAAACAAAAAGAAAAGAGAAAGAGAGAGAAAAGACTGACGTGGTACGATATACGGACAAGAATCAAGGGACTGGTTCATAACTTGGGTAGGGGGACGTGACCTTTGTGTCTCAGTAGTGGTGATTTGGTGGTCCCTTTAGGGAGGTACTGATCCAAAAATACACTCCTTATCTTAAAATCTCCCTTATATAGGGAAAAACTTCGGGGTTCTTCGGAGTATACCGAGTCTGATAGTGATTACTTGACACATTGAAAACCTTACTGGAAATTTGTGAGACTCGGAGTCAAAGGGATAGACCTTTTACCCATATTGGTCCGGAAGGGTCGTGTTGGAGGTGGGGCACGTGGTCATCGTGGGTCGACGGGCCCGGGGTGGTTCGTCGAGACAAAGACAGACCTGAGAGTTCTCTGTCGGTGCAAGAGTCCTTGTCACTGCAGATCTTCGAGGGATGTCATACTCACACCAGTCCTAGAGACTCAGTTGTACTTGGAGATACGTGATAACCTAGAGTCACGTCTAGTGTCCTCCGGTCGTCTCCCCTTTCCCGGGACCCACTCCTCGTGGGTGAAGGTGGGAGAGGAGAGGAGGGATGGAAAGAGGGACAAAGATTTGGATGTAGTAGAGGACCTAGGAGGGGGTAACTCATTGTCAGGTCAACGAAACCAAAGATATATAAAAATTCAAGAGGCCCGTGTCACCAGAAGGACCGGTCACACATTTCACTGTCACCGGTGTCTACGCAACCTCTCTACCGGAAGTCTCTGTGGGTCAGAGGAATGTCTGTGGTCATTCAAGTTCCCGACACCCACCCCACGTAGGGTCACCTGTCCTTCGTCGAGACCCCGAGATCCTTTTGTTGAGGACGTCACTCTCTCCTCCCCTCGTCGTTGGACTTTTCTTGTACCTTCTCGTCTGGTTGAAGAGGTACTGGTAGAGGACCCACGACGAATCCTGACGTCGCCCACTCGTAGGGGTCCTAAGGACGTACACTGTTTGCAAATGACTCGAGTGCCACCCACGGAGATGACAAGATTCATTCTTGACCCTTTTACTACTAACAAAACGTACTTCCCTCGTCCCGAAGACCCCACCCATTGTTCGGTCGTACCGTCGTTCCCTGTATGAGATTTCTACCGGAGAGACACGACTTGGTAAATGATAAACCTACTGGAGTTCGTTCAATGAAAGGGAGAGACCCGGAGTCAAAGACATAGATATATTACCCCAATTAGGACCTCAGTGACGGGTCTAGACCCCCTTTCCGCTTCACTCGAACTTACTTCTAACTCTCTCGAACTCAACACAGACAGGGTGACGTCCTTGAGACTTTCACAAATCTCAACAATTCTCTGACCCGCGTCGTCTCTTCCGGAGGACTCCTCCACAGTCGAGAGACTCCCCGTTCTCTCGTTCCGTCCCGTCCAGTTCCCTCAAACTCTTCCCCGGTAGAGTCCACAATCCCCCTCGACCCACGGTCGGCCCTCGGTCGCACTCCTTAGGGCGGGTACCGTTTCCAGTGCTCCTTCCTTCGACCTGTTTTGCGTTTCCACACTAGACCGAAGTCCACAAGGGGGACCCAAAAGGACTTGTAGATGGGGGTTTTGGTCTCAGACGGACGGAATAACATGACACGAAAGGTGAGAAAACGGAGATTTTCCTTAATTGAATCCCGAGGTCAAATGTCAGAGAACGTATATTTTTCTTACAAAGTCGAGATTGGGGTGACTACCGAGAGATTGAACGGACTGTCCAAGGGGCCCTAAAAAATGTTGAACGTTT
>SJYO01031749.1:0-10000 GCA_006410555.1 Capra ibex | reverse complement strand
AAGTTCTTTTCCTCACCCTCTACCCTGAGAGGCAATAATGCTAAAGGGCCTCCCCAGGGCAAAAGGAGGCAGCATGCTAGAGGGTGGGGACAAACAGTGAGTAATAAACAGAATTCAAGTGGGGGCAGGGTAAGGAAAAAGAGAGAGAGCTCAAGTGAGGCTAGAATCTTTCTCCCTCTTTAAGTAAATCTCTTCACCATGAATTTATTTTCTCTGCATCTCTTTTCAGGAATTCCAGCTAAAATTTTTGAATGAGAGCTCTGATCTCACTTAATTCTTTTTGAAGATTTATGTAATTCTATCACGTTGTTCCAAATTCTCTAAAGGCAGTGAAACTCAACAGAGGACAATCAAAATATTAAAGTACAAAACACAGGTGGTGGTGAAATATCCCACCAAATGCAGGCATCTCCTTGGGACTCTGAGTAAGCCACACTAGATCCCTGTCCTAAGAGACTAAACACGTGGCAAGAGCAATAACATGTTGGTTTTTGTAATAATCCTTGAAAGTATATAAATAAACCAAATATCTGCAAATAAAAATCTTGGGAGCTCTTCTTATGAGTAAGAATTTAAAGTACCAATCTTCTCCTGGGCTTGGAGACTTTTAGAACAAAAAGTTTTAAGTGGAACTGGAAAACAGTTATACATTACGGATGCACCCATATTGCTCATGTAATATTTATAAGCCTCAGAATGATCATTCTGATTATTCCCAGCTGATTTTAACAACGGATTTTTTCCCCCTCTCTTAATTAGGTGCCTGCATGCAAACAAAAGCCCATTATAGCACTCAAAAAGAACACACTGAATAAAATTAGAGCAGATCTATCTTCTAAATCATTGGATAGTAGTCTAGATATAAAAATAAAATGGTTCCCTGTGATCTGGATGTGAGTACACTTGTAAGAAAACTTAAATATGATTTCAACTGTCACTCTTTGCAATGTGGGCAAGCAAACCCCAAATCAACTCTAAGTTCGTATTAATATAATGTATCTCAGTTGAGATGCACGCCTTATTGGTGTCAAAGGTGTGGTTGCCTCCTTTTCTGTTTAGAGGAGCAAATTTGAAAATGTTCTCAGGTAAATAAAGGGTAAATGACTAAAATGTAAAGGAAATCATTTTTCCTACTGTTCAAAGCACAGAAGTATTTCAGATTGAAGAGGATGTAAGAAGGATGTACTTCTTAGAAGCAGTCACTATCTGTAAGCTTGACTCTGATAGTCTGTTCAACTGCAATTAGTGTCTAAATTTAAATCCCTATCTGTGGTTGGAATAGAGGTACAAAGTTAGGAATTCTGCTGCAGTATGCACCTACCTGGCTTTTTATTGAAGCATCTTATCATTTATGTTTCAAGAAAAAGATAAAATAGATTCAAAGACATAGGATCCGCACAGGTAACAATAAAAGGGCTTGTTTTATATAATTACTTGATGCAATCATACTTTGTGTCTATGCTTGAAACATTGGACCTTATTTTGAAATGCTGTTAAGATTAGATTCTGTGACACAAGGCTTCCCTGGTGACTCAGACGGTAAAGCATCTGTCTACAATGTGAGAGACCTGGGTTTGATCCCTGGGTTGAGAAGATTCCCTGGAGAAGGAAATGGCAACCCACTCTAGTACTCTTGCCTTGAAAATCCCATGGACGGAGGAGCTTGGTGCAGGCTACTATCCATGGAGTCGCAAAGAGTCGGGCACGACTGAGCAACTTAACTTTTACTTTCTTTCTTTCTGTGACACAAAGACCCTAAGGTGACCCTGAAAGGTAGTTGTTGAACCGTGCAAAGACACCGGGATCCTTGGCCTCCTGAGGAGAAGAATTCAATCTGGGGCCAGAGACAAGGTTTGATTGCTCAGACCTTTTGTGTAATAAAGTTTTATTAAAGTATAAAGGGGATAGAGAAAGCTTCTGACATAGACATCAGAAGGGGGCAGAAAGAGTACCCGCTTGCTAGTGTTAACAATGGAGTTATATACTCTCCAATGAATCCAAAGAATGTCTGGAGGTTATAAAGACTTCACCAGACCTACTCCCATAATTTACATTTTAAGATAACAGAAGGTTAAATCCATAGACTGTCCTCATGCAGGATACATTATTGTTATATAATCCTTGTAAAGACCAGACCTACTCCCATAATTTAATAATAATAACATCTATTTCTGCTTTATTGACTATGCCAAAGCCTTAGACTGTGTGGATCACAAGAAACTGTGGAAAATTCTGAAAGAGATGGGAATACCAGACCACCTGACCTGCCTCCTGAGAAACCTATATGCAAGTCAGGAAGCAACAGTTAGAACTGGACATGGAACAACAGACTGTCCCCAAATAGGAAAAGGAGTACGTCAAGGCTGTATATTGTCACCCTGCTTATTTAACGTATATGCAGACTACATCATGAGAAACGCTGGGCTGGAAGAAGCACAAGCTGGAATCAAGATTGCTGGGAGAAATATCAATAACCTCAGATATGCAGATGACACCACCCTTATGGCAGAAAGTGAAGAGGAACTAAAAAGCCTCTTGATGAGAGTGAAAAAGTTGGCTTAAAGCTCCACATTCAGAAAACGAAGATCATGGCATCGGGTCCCATCACTTCATGGCAAATAGATGGGGAAACAGTGGAAACAGTGGCTGGCTTTATTTTTCTGGGCTCCAAAATCACTGCACATGGTTGACTGCAGCCATGAAATTAAAAGACGCTTACTCCTTGGAAGAAAAGTTATGACCAACCTAGATAGCATATTCAAAGGCAGAGACATTACTTTGCCAACAAAGGTCCATCTAGTCAAGACGATGGTTTTTCCAGTGGTCACGTATGGCTGTGAGAGTTGGACTGTGAAGAAAGCTGAGTGCCGAAGAACTGATGCTTTTGAACTGTGGTGTTGGAGAAGACTCTTGAGAGTGCCTTGGACTGCAAGGAGATCCAACCAGTCCATTCTAAAGGAGATCAGCCCTGGGTGTTAATTGGAAGGATTGATGCTGAAGCTGAAACTCGAATACTTTGGCCACCTCATGCGAAGAGTTGACTCATTGGAAAAGATTCTGATGCTGGGAGGGATTGGGGGCAGGAGGAGAAGGGGACGACAGAGGACGAGATGGCTGGATGGCATCACCGATTCGATGGAAGTGAGTTTGGGTGAATTCCAGGAGTTGGTGATGGACAGGGAGGCCTGGAGTGCTGCAATTCATGTGGTCGCAAAGAGTCGGACAGGACTGAGGGACTAAACTGAACTGAACTCTCCTAATTTACATTTTAAGATAACAGGATTAGCCAGAAAGTTTAATCCAGAGACTGTCCTCAGGCAGGATACATTATTGTTAAATGATCCTAAGGAATATAGAGGAAAAAAAAGTTTGTCCTTTCTTCCTCCTTGAGAATTCCAGACCCCTCTCTCCTTGTCTAAGAAGTCTACCTTAGACTTATCAACCTGCCTAGGAAATGACTCTCTCAACCCCACAATGATTCCCACCCTCCTGGTATAGGCATATTTCAGCATAATTCATTTTCAAAATTAGTAAGAATTATAGAGGTGCTTAATGCTACAAAAAATAAGGTACTCTGAGAATAAAGAGGGACCTACTCTAGGGTGAGGTGTTGGCAATGTGTGTTATGAAGAGGAGAAAATATAGCAGTTCTACATATACTAAGTTTCAAGAAAAAGCACTGACCATAATGTGAATTAAGATCTTGAAGATGCCAAGAAATGGAAACACCTAAGTGCTAGTTGACAGCTGAATGTATAAAGAAAATGTGATACACACACAGACACAAACACACACATACAGTTGTTCCTTGAACAACATGAGTTTGAAGTTGCATGGATCTACTTATATGCTGATATTTTTCAATAAATATACAAAAAATACATGTAAAAACCATCATGTGCAAGACTTGTATTGAAGAGGATCACTTATCCTTATATAGACATAAGGCGATATTGAATATAAAATTAAATTAGTTTTTTTGCTGTTTTGCAACTTTGCTTTCAAAGAATTACAGTATTGTATAGTATATCTGTCTGTCTGTCTTTCTCACTATCATCAGAAGGGTTTTGTAAATGTAACAGTGTTTTCAATACTGTGTTATAAATATGGTTTATAGTATATGTCACAAAAATGTTATAAACATTCATTCATTAGTGTATAGTGCTACCATATCAAAGCAATCATATCGATTGCACAGTTCAGTTCAGTTCAGTTCAGTTGCTCAGTCATGTCCAACTCTTTGTGACCCCATAAACCGCAGCACACCAGGCCTCCCTATCCATCACCAACTTCTGGAGTTTACCCAAACCCATGTCCATTGAGTCGGTGATGCCATCCAACCATTTCATCCTCTGTTGTCCCCTTCTCCTCCTGCCATCAATCCCTCCCAGCATCAGGGTCTTTTTAAATGAGTCAGCTCTTTGTATCAGGTGGCCAAAGTATTGGAGTTTCAGCTTCAATATCAGTCCTTGCACAAGGCAACCATAAAGCAATCACCTTGCTACTTATTCATTATCAATCATTAGCTCTGTAAAAAAAATGAATTTTCACATTATCTTTTCATTTTGACATCTAGTATTAATAATACACATAACATCTAGAGTATTTTGTAGAATATAAGACAATTCTGATGTAGGTATTGACAATTCATTTTGTAAACAGATGTAAACTCACTGTATCGATACATACAGTAGAATACTGAAAATGTATTTTCTCTTCCTTATGATATCCTTTCTTTCTTTCTTTTTTTGCCACTCAGCATGTGGGATCTTAGTTCCCTGACCAGAGATTGAACTGGTGCCCCCTGCAGTGCCAGTGTGGAGTCTAACTGCAGGAGCAGCAGGGAAGACATGCTTATGATTTTCTTAGTAACATTTTCTTTTTCTAGCTTACTTTATTCTAAGAATATAATATATAACATATATAACATACAAAATAAGTGTCAATTGACTGTTTACATTATTGCTAAGGCTCAATGATAGGATGTTAGTAGTTAAATTTGGGGGGAGTCAAAAGTTACATGTTTATTTTCAACTATGCAGGGTTCAGCACCCCGATCCCTACACTGTTCAAGGGTGAACTGTAAATACAATGGAATATTATTCAGCCTTAAAAAAGAAGGAAATTCTGCCAAATGTGACAATAGATGAAGAGAAGACATTATGCTAAGTGAAATGAGCCAGATACAGTAAGACAAATCCTGCATGAGTTCATTTCTATGTGGGAATATAAAAAAGTTGAATTCATAAAAGCAGAGCATAGGATGGTATTACCAGGGGCTGGGAGGTTGGGGAAATGGGGAAATTTAGTCAAAGGGTATAAAGTTTCAGCTAGGCAGGATAAATACATTCTGGAGATCAAAAGCACAGCAGGCTGATGACAGTTATGGTACCGTATAGTACTTAAAATTTACTAAGAGTAAAGTTTAAACATTCTCACCACGCACACAAAAAATGCTAACTATGTGAGGCAATGGGTGTATTAACTAGCTTGACTGTGGTGATAATTTTACAGTGCATATCAAAATATGATGTTGCAGGCTTTATATATACAGTTTTTGTCAGCTGCATCTCAATAAAGCTGGAAACAATTTTTTTCCATCATAGAGCTATTCCTTTTTGTCCCCGAGTTTTCTAATCGTTTCCAAACAAATTTTTGTATTTGTGGGGTGTGATTTATTCTCTACAAACACACTCTACTCATTAAGATTCCATTTTTTCTAGCAGCCCTGACTTATGTTGCTCATAATAACCATTTCATTACTTCAGTGATTCAGTTTAGATGTCTCCTGAAGTAATTACCAGAAAGATTTCTTTTTCTTCCTCTCTAAGATGGATAGCATATATTCTTTGAATCAGTTTTCAATTCCAAATATACTTTGTTTCTTCTTTTTTTTTTTAAAGAGGTACAGTGCTCTGGAGAGTGCAATCTTGCTCAAATGGCTATGCTGCAATATTCATAGGTAGAGTTCTCTTCTTACTTCTCCACTTAACACCATTTAACACATTCTACCCTTTTGAATCACAGAGAAGGACATCAGCCCTGAGAGGTTTTCCAGGAATAAAACCAATGAGAAGCCCCAATGACATCAGATTGTTCTGAGTATCCATCAGAGCCCCAGAGAACAAAAACACGTGGGCTGACAGATGTCCTTGAGTCCGTTGTGTCCACAGGTGCCATTTCTGAGATTGCAGGACCATACCAGAATACTCCAAAAAGCAAATTTACACAAATGCAGCCATTTGCTCAGAGCTTGTTTTCTACAGTTCCAGCTACTTTTTAATAAAAGCAGCAGCAAAATTTATTGACCTAAATGCCTTCTTGACATTTTTTTATTCATTACACGTGAGAAAAAAATACTATTTGCTTCATAGTCAAGTACAATTTGCTGCTGTTTCCAGGTACAATCCAGGTACCAGGATTTATCCTGTTTTGTTTGTTGGTTTGTTTGACAAGAAAAAAACCTCTGTGATAAATATGATCCTGTGCAATGGAAAGGTAAAATAAAAATCTGATGCAATCCAAAACAAAGGACAAAATAAAGTGAAAATGATCACAGAACTGGTCCCATTAAAGCTGATGAGTCATGGCAAATAAGGAGGAAATAAACAGGGTCTAATAAAGATGCTGAATCACAGCCCTTCAGGGTCTTTTTGAGCCAGGTTAATCTCTTAAATTGTCTAGTCATTGGTAATTCTCCTTAGGCAACAACTTGAATAGTGATGGCCTTGTTTGATACACAACAGAAGTATGTGATCTGAGGAATCACATTATATTTGGTAAATTGATCTAACATTTAAAGCTATGTCTTCCAATTAACACATTTAAAGGGTCAACCAGATTGATGCCCTGGCCAGAAAGTAGATTTCCCTTTCCAGTTAAATAAAAATCAGTTTAGTGATCAAGGTCACAGCTTACTGGAAAAAGGATGTGTAGTCAAGAATGTTACATTTTAGGTATTTCTTAAAGGGGAAAATAAAAGACAGTACCAGATCAAGACTGCATGACTTTTTTTTTTTAAAGAAAAAAATAGCTTTTAGAGAAAGCACCTTTATCTTTCATGGTATTCACTATAAAAAGGCCAGTAGGCCCTCCTCTATTGTCCCTTAGTTCTTTATGAAGAATTTGTCTTTAAATTTTTGTATGATAAGCTACAGATTATTCAGATACCTCTGTCGCAAGACCTAACATCTCAGGCCTGAAAACTTGAAAAGAACCTACTCCTCACCTCAACATCAGGGAAGTTTAGGATTAACTTGGCAAAAGAGACACTCACCCAAAGAGGGAACATTCAGGAGTGCCACAGAGAGGAATAGCGTAAAGTCTCCCTGTCCCTATGGCTCTGCCACAGCCTCAACAATTCCCAGTGTAAGAGTCACTGCTGTGAATGGTGGTCTTTTTCTCTGGAATACCTTGATAAAATGCAAACAGCATGTATGGAGAGGGAAGAGTACTCACTTATACCCACTAACTTCATGTAATTCACCACATAACTAGAAATGCTTCAATTTCAACTTAGAAACTGGCCAGCACTTTACAGACATGGATTTTTAGAGCTTGCATCAAAGACTTATTTCCCTCCAGGCTCTCTGCTCACCTACAGGGAAGCAGGCAAAGTAAGGCTGTACTGTGCATGGCTTCTAGGTAGTTCAACTTTCTATCAATTATATTTTTAACTAGGAATTATATTTGTCCTCATGCATTACCCATCAGAAATAGAATCCACTTCTTTGTGCAGCGAATGCCCCCAAATTTAGTATCCCTCAATGCAAAATAGGGCTTCCCTTGTGGCTCAGACAGTAAAGAATCTACCTGCAATGTGGGAGACCCAGGTTCCATCCCCAGGTTGGGAAGATCCCCTGGAGAAGGAAATGGCAATTCATTCCAGTATTCTTGCCTAGAGAATTGCATGGACAGAAGGAGCCTGGCGGGCTACAGTCCATGGGGTTGCAAAGAGTCAGATATGACTGAGCAACTACACTTTCACTTTCTTTCAATGCAAAAAGGTGGGCTTCCCTGCTGGCTCAGCAGTAAAGAATCCGCCTGCAATGCAGGAGCCACAGGATATGCGGGTTTGATCCCTGGTTTAGGAAGAGCCCCTGGAGGAGGGCAGGGCAACCCACTCAGTGTTCTTGCCTGGGAAATCCCATGGACAGAGGAGTCTGGCGGGCTACAGTGCATAGAGTGGCAAAGAGTCAGAAGTCAGACTGAAGTGACTTAGCATGCAGAGAACAATGCTAAAGGAGTAAGGAAATGTCCATAATGAGGGAGCAGTAGGCAGAAGGCTCAGGCAGCAGTATGACTGCTTTCTTGCCCCATGGTTATTTATTTGGATCTTATAAAGGGCCCACTGTATGCCTGGTGTTTCTGAGTTACATTTTCTACATGTTTTAAACCTCCCCAACAAGTCGGCAACAGAGAAGGCAATGGCACCCCACTCCAGTACTCTTGCCTGGAAAATCCCATGGACGGAGGAGCCTGGTAGGCTGCAGTCCATGGGGTCGAGAATAGTCGGACACGACTGAGCGACTTCACTTTCACTTTTCACTTTCATGCATTGGAGAAGGAAATGGCAACCCACTCCAGTGTTTTTACCTGGAGAATCCCAGGGACGGGGGAGCCTGGTAGGCTGCCGTCTATAGGGTCGTACAGAGTCAGACACGACTGAAGCGACTTAGCAGCAGCAGCAGCAACAACAAGTCTGCAAAGGAGGTAGCATTTTTCTCGATTTTATGGAACCAGAAACTAAAGCTCAAAGATAATTTTCCAAAGCCCCAATGTGTCTGACTGCAATGCCTGCAAATTTTCTCGAGAGCATGCTTTGTCCTATATTCAGAATGGTACCACTTTCTTTGGATGAAGGCTTAAACAACTGAAAGCACTAGGCGGAGACACAGGCCGCACAGATGCGAGGCATCTACTCTTGTTCTCCACAGGTCTCTGCCCTCCTTTGTGATGTGGTTTATGCTCAGGGTCATCAGTGCCTCATCAGACTCTGATAAAGCAGAGAAACAACAGTCAAATCTCAGCATCGCAAGCCAACAGTCTCATTCTCCTGACTGCGCTTACCTTCTTGACCTGAGCTGATGACCCAGTGTGGTTTTCCTGGCCCCTAGCAGCCCTTCAGGAGCTCTGCTCCTCAGCCTGGTGCAGTGGGGAAACCAGACCTCCTCCATTAATCTTTCCTGCTCTAGATTTTCTGACCATGTGGACTTCATGTTTCCCGCCCAGTCTTGCCCCACCGCCACCGCCACCGCCACGGCAGGGGTCCGCCTGGGTCAACAGCTCCCGCTCAGCAGAAGCCTCTCTCTGTGACCGTCTCTCCTCACTCCAGCCAGGAGCTCCCTCTTAATAACAGCCTAGATTCCAGGCAAACCACACACAGGACTCAATGTCCTGCACATACAATGGCATGTGGCTGGCTCAGAAATAGATGCTCATTAGCAAAGCTGCTCAGAGGGCTGGCCTCAGACCTCCCACATGACTTTTGCCACCTTTCAGCTCCCATGGATCTCTTGGTTTCTGATAACTACTTTGGACTTTTAACCTTTACCTTTTCACTTTCCTAAAAAGTGAAAGTCATTCTGTTGTGTGTCTGACTCTTTGCAACCCCATGGACTGTAGCATGCCAGGCTCCTCTATCCATGGAATTCTCCAGGCCAGAATACTGGAGTGGGCAGCCATTCCCTCCTCCAGGGGATCTTCCCAACTCAGGGATTAAACCCAGGTCTCCCGCACTGCAGGCAGAGTTTTTACTGTCTGAGTCACCAGGGAAGCTTGCTCTTTCCTAGACTACTTGCAACTCTCTGTCTCTTGACTTTGACCTTTTATCTCAGAAAATCCTTCACCTCCTAGATGACTTGTGTTCCACTTTATTTTTTTTTTTTTCAGGGGTGGCCACCTGAGAGGCTGCCTACTTCAGTTTGTTTATTTTAAATATAAATTCTAAACCCAGAAACTACATTCTCATTGTTAAAAATTTTAAATATACCAGAGGGTA
>SJYO01031692.1:0-25420 GCA_006410555.1 Capra ibex | reverse complement strand
CCGGGTACACTCCGCACACAACGTGCACACAAGGAAGGTAAAAGGGATCTGACGTCGGTGTATTGTCGGTTTCAATGGGGGAATTTGACATTCTATCCAGTACCCTTGGGAGTCGATTTCGGGAGAGTACTTCAGGACAGAGTTCTTTCGGTTCGAATACGACCGCAAGCCCAAGGGTAGGGAGGTAGAGACTTGAATAAGGAAGTCAAAGGGTGAATCAGTGAGTCACGGCTAAGGACGGAAGAAACGTACCGGAGTCTCGTTCTCACGGACGGAGTCCAGGAAGCGTGAACGACATAGGAAACGGACTTTAGAGAAAAATGATCGAGTCCGAAAATGAGGTCTGGGAGAGAAATGTCGGAAGGAGAGGTCTCTGCGGAAGGGCCTAGTGAGCGAGATGTCTTCTGGTCAGGAGTACCGGACACGAGGGACAAAAGGAGTGTCGTGAAGTGATAAGGGGAACCAGGAACAGTGGTAAACTGCACGAGACATAAATAAATAAACAAAACAGAGAGAGGTGTTCTGATTTGAATTTTCACAGTCTCAGAAACAAAACAAGCGATAACATAGGGCTTGCGTAAGCAACCACGGACCGTATTATTCACGAACTACTTACTTCCTCACCTGATTATAGGTTCCCCTCCTCTACTCTGGCCTTTGTTTCCTGATCGTCTCCGGAGAGCGTCTAGAACCGGTCACGATAAAACCACGATCTCAACTGAACTAAATCTTTTCTTTAACTAAAGAACATGAAATGCCCGGTCCCTTGGTAAACAGAAACAACGTCCAAATTCACAGACTCGGGGTCCACTTCGGACGTCCATGGTCATACGCCATCACGAGTCACGTGTGTGTCGCGACGCAAGATCTCCGCTATTTCGTTGCCTCTTTCCGGCAGATCTATAAGAGAGTACCAATAATTATCGTTAAAATCCACGGTCTCGTTCGAACCTTTCACGCAGTCTCAACCTCTCTGAGAATCCAGTGTCGTTTACTCGTCGTCCTAACCACTAACAAAATTCTTGTTAATAAAGAAAGAAATCGGCACGGTCCGGAAGTAACACTGTACCCTTAAGAATCAACGTCTTACACCCTAGATCAAGGGACTAGTCCCTAGTTTTACTCTCCCATCGTCCGCCCTTCCGGTCCCCAGAGGTTTGCCTCCTTTATCGGACGTTCACAGTCTGTAAAAGAGAGAGAATTCGCCGTCCTCCTTTGTTTGATCCCTATAAAAAAGGAAGAGATATGTTTAAATTTTCCTCCAAAGAGAGTTTTAAGACACAACGGTATCACTGTGGACCAAAGTGGACTTCAATTGGTTACGGAAAAAGAATACCTTTACAAATAGAATTCGATACGATTACATGATACGTAAATGGGGTTTGAGACAGAAGTTCAGCCAAGGGGGAAAACCCGAGTCTTGGATGAACTATTTGGTCATACAATATGAGGCTATAACAAGGAGATTAGATACATTTACTTTGATAAACATACCACTAGACGGGAAGAAGTTCTAACTTCAATTAGTAAAATACCGGGGTCTATTTGGCAAACCTCGGTTCTAATAGGGTTTTACGTAGAATACCCACTCCTCGGACGACGGTAAGACAAAACTCTGTATGGACAGAAAGTAATTGTCCGACGACGACTGATATATTGTAGGTCGATTTCTGATCGTCCCCCCATGAGAAAGACGGGGGAAGACTACGGATACAGTCTTCGAAAGAGATAGAGGAAATATGAAATTATTTTGAAACAATGTGTTTTCGAGACTCACTAGTTCGGAGCAGAGACCGGGGTCTAACTTAAGAAGAGGAGGCCCCCGGTTCTTAGGACCGTAGCATTAAGTTGTTGTTGGAAAGTTTTTGACCGACGGACACAACCCTTCAAGTCTCGGAATCGGTGACCTGATCTCCCTGCAGGGTCCCAACCCTAACATTGTGTCCGGAAGACTAAGGGACCGATGGAGAAAGATGGTTTCGAGTCTACTCGGGAGAGCGAAGAGATTAAAGTACGGTAAGGTGACCTAATCCAGAGACCTAAGGGTTTGATGACGAGAAAGGGTTGTTTAAGGTTGTGTCTTGTCGGTCTATTAGAGTCGACTTCCTAGATATTAGTGTTTCAAAATGATGTATAATAAATACAATGTAATTATTGATATCATCCTCTGTTATTTCTGTCCTAGGGTCAATCCGACCGAACACGTAAATAAGTGTGTTGAACAACACTGTAACAGTGGGTGCAAACCTAGTAAAGTCGTGACTACTAAACTAAACAAGTGATCTTGGAGTCGTAAAGTCTCGACCCCCGGGAATCTCTACCGATCAAGTCTTCCGAAAATTCAGTAAAAAATTTGGATGTCGACTGGGTCTTCAGTTAATTAATATATATAAATTTTTCACGAGGAAAACAACTTATCGGCACCCGAGACTTAGTTGTGATTCCTTAGGGAAAGTCCAGAAATTTTACATCGAACTTTTAGTAACTATATCAAGGTGAAAAAGGAACATCTCTGCCTTTTAGTCCGGTCAGTTCTTCGTCTCAAATATAGTCCTAAAATGAGGTAGATTAATGAGACAAATTCGAGGAGGTGGTATCCCACTCGTCTTTTTGTTTGATGAAAGAAAGGATGGACTAGTCGTCGTCAAAGTCAAGTTCCCAAATTACCCTTTCTACCTCTTTACGAATTGAGTCTACTTCTCAAACACATTGGTGCAGACTTCCGTTAGTCATCAAAGGTCAGGAAGAGAGGGGTGGAAGTGTAGGAGAAAAATTCAAAAGTATATATAAACGAAGAAAATTTTTAAAATAATAATAAAAAACCGGCACAACACGTCGAACACTCTAGAATCAAGGGACTGGTCCCTAACTTGGACGTGGCAACCGTCACTTTCGTCTCAGGATTGGAGACCTGAAGACCACTTACAACGAGTCAGCACAGAGAAACACTGAGGTACCTGACATCGGGTGGTCCGAGGACAGGTACCCTAAGAGGTCCGTTCTTACAACCTCACCCAACGGTAAAGGAAGAGGTCCCCCTGAAGGTTCTTTAGGGGATATAAACGAAATTTATTCCGGATGGATCTATACTTCTAGCCCTCAATTTTGTTCTTGGGATTGGATTAGTCAACACGACAAACCTCCTACCAGAAGTACCGGTAATCAGGTCCCCTGTGGTCTCTTCGGTGCATCACGGGTCCGGACTTGGGTCCCCGGTCCGGACTCGCCTCTGCGACGCCGGTCGAGACTCACACCACCGTGACCGGCGAGTCGAGTTCGTGACATAGAAGACTCTCGACCCTCCACACGAAACTTTGTCTAAAGTCTCTACATACTAATCAAGGTAGTACTATGCCCGTTCGGGTCTTACGTCTTCAGTGACGGATTTTCCGATTTTCCGTTCCGATTTTCATAGGACCAGATACTTAGATCAACTGATAATGAGGACTCTCGAGTCCAAGTAAATCCCCTGTTGACCTACACTTACCACAATGTGTCTATCATTGTCCAAGTGTACAAAATAAATATTGTCCAAAGTTTTAGACGACCATTTCCTGTACGGTAAAAATAGGACGAACGTCACCGTACCTCCGGTACGGGATTATCTGGGTCCAGTTCCCACCCATTGTCGAATGACCATGGATCCCTCAGTAGGAACCTAAACGGGTCTTATTCAATCCCTCAACAGACCGACACACATATGTGAGCCCACCCCACCCCCACCCCCACACCCCGACCCCCGTCCCAGTCAGTCAGGACCACCTCTCAAAGTTTGTTTGGGTCACTGGCGACCCTCTCCTACGTCAACAACTCTTCCCCTCTGAGTGTTTGGTAATAATTTCTACCTCCCGTTTCTTTGACGAAAAGAAAGAAAGAAAAAAAAAAAATTCTTTGTCCCCATCCTTTTCTACCTTCTTTTCTTGTCACAAAAAAGGTACACCATTGAGTTCGGATTCCTCGACTCGACCGATATATGGGGTAATTTGGTTACAGAATCCTTTGTGACCAGAGACGGTCTTTCGACGAGACTTCGAGACGAAATACGGAGTGGTGTGTGACCCCAACCCTCCACGCCGAGGAACCCTAGGACAAGCTACACCGTCTGCGTGTCTACACCCCGGGTCGTTTCTGTTCCACTCTCCGTCCCCCCTTTGTAGCCCGGTCTGAAATCTTTCCTGAGCTCGACACACACACACATAAGACTTAGGGAAAATTCATTCCCATAAACCCTACCTTCGATGTTTCATTTCTTTTTCTGAAATCAGGACAAAACACTTACTAAAGACAAAAGTTTATTCAGGGTCGGGGACAAACCAACCAACCAATAATCAATAAAAGAGGGGTCGTGCAAACTTTCTTGGATCCACCCGTCACCCAGGCACGGGCACCTCTCGTTGGACCCTGTCCGTCCTTTCCACCCATTGTGAAGGGTAATGGCTTCTGAACAGTTGGTACCGACCAAGGAGGAAGTCTTAGCTGGAGAAGTTTGTCGGTCCTCTCGACCCGAGAAGAAGTTGTAGTATGAAAGGGATTTTATGGAACCCCTCGGTTGTCGAGGAAAGGAATGAACGACAAAATTTCCTCTCATCCACGCAGACCTACTCTCAACGACCCTCCTCAAGACTTAACTCTACACTTTCGAGTCTTGGATTTACTGAACGGTCCTCCGACGAAACTGGACTTTGATTCCGGATTATAATCAGTACAATCTCTGGGTCACTTACCTTGTCGATTTTGTTTGTTGTTTGAGAGTTGGGGGGGTTTTTTGGAGACCCTTCCACCCTTGACTTCTTGAGTCCTTCCTTCCATCTCTTATCGACGATTGTGCACCACCAAACCAACGAGTCAGCACAGGCTGAGAACACTGGGGCACCTGACTTCGGGCGGTCCAAGGAGACAGGTACCCTAAGAGGTCCGTTCTTATGACCTCACCCAACGTTAAAGGGGGAGGTCCCCTAGAAAGGGTGGGTCCCTAGTTTGGACCCAGAGGACACAAAGTCCGTCTAAGAAATGGCTGACTCGAGACTCCGTTCAGATCGACGATTATATTTCCTTTGTAAAAGGACTATCCGTAAAACAATTTTTAATTTTGTTTCTTTCTTTCCTGACGGTTTGGACTGAGATAAAGTAGGAAGGTCTAAGTAGGAAAAAGTTTTCGGGGTCGAAGTATCAAGAGACTAACGTCTGAGATTGGTTCCACCCGTCTCGTTTCGAGCAAAGGACTCCCTTACTTTGACCGTTGGTCCCGACACTTGGTGGTTTCCCTTCACAACCGTCTCTTCGTGAAGTCCTGGGTCATTGTCCGACTCAGGACCCGAACGTGTCAATCCGCGAGTTACACCGGCACCGTCCCGGGAAGAGTTAAAGCTGTTGGTCACTGGAATGGGGTTTCACCTAGGTATGTCTCCTATCGTGTCAGTGTTCGCCCGTACCTAAAAATAAGAGTCACGTGTTATCAAACCAAAAACGAGTAGTCGTTGTCGAAGTAACAAGATTTTTTTCTAGAGAAAAAAGGGAAGAAAATTTTGAGGGGAAGGTAAGAAGGACAGAGTTACCTTGTTGTATAAACTTAAAGTCTTAACGGTAAATATGGTAAAAAAGGGGATTCTTGGTATATTTATGTACGTTTTGTAACATGTCTCTCGAATTTATTATAATTTTACGTTTATATCCAACCCACATGACAAATCGACTTGACATCTAATATCGGTGTGTGTGACCCCATGTGTGACGAAACTATAGTGGCAAACACATACAGTACGTCTAGTGTTATTAATTAGAAGACAAAAAAAAAAAAAGAAAATATGTTTTATGGTCACGGACAATATGCAATGACTTTTCTTTTTTTCTTTGAGTCTTAGGGACACACACACGATTAGACTTTGTTACATCTATCCAAACAACCGTGTACATATACCGTATGAGTGTGTGTCGTATATGTGTGTGCCCCCTTGTGTACTTGCTTTCCGGCTAAGTCGGTACCCCTCGAGTGGAGGGGGGTGGAGAGGATTAGTCCTCCTTTCCCCTGTCGTCCAGATTGTCGTCCGACCCCTCCGTTCCCGTCGTGACTCGATTTGCCTCCGTACAACCCAGACAAGACTCCTTCTCGGACCTTTCCGAATTCTCTCGTCTGTAAATGTCTCCCAGGGTGGGGTGGGTGACGTCGCTCCCCCAGGGGTCGACACGTCTCCCTCCTTCTCCTTCACACGTGAAACCCTACCGCAGTGCCCGACGAAGTCAGTGATCCGTCCCTTCTGTCCCTTCTCTTCTTCACTACCTACTCGACTCTCCAAAGTCCTGTGTACACTCGAACGGTACGGGGACCCAAAACCGTTACTCCATTAGTGAGTCTATATTCACACGTTAAGAGGGGAGACTTCGAGTTCCCTTCTTCTTTACGTTTGGGACTTCTTGAGTGTTCACGGACGCCCTAAAGAACCAGAGAGATGGTGTGAATCTCTACCTCTCAGTAAAATCTTCGTCTTCTGTGGATACCCTTCCTAGATCAGTTCTGACAGTGGATCCCGATCTTGGTCGGAAATAAAAAGGTACATCTCGATCATAGAGGGTAGGTTATATAACGTACTTTGAAAAGATCCCCTCCCCCTCTTCAGAGTTTAGTTTAGGAACGTGTTTTTTTAAGTGATTACCTTTTGAGGTCCCCGTTGTCCTCCACTTTCTTGGCATTTTTTACGTTGGGGGTTTAGTCTCATGGGCACGTCGGGTTCACAGAACCCATGGTGAGACGATCGACAAGAAGTTCTTTATGTTTAGATGGACTCCAGTGACTAGGACTAGTGATCAAGGACTATGGACAAAGGTACCCCTACACGTGAATGAAGGACGGTCGACAAGGAAGAAGGACCTACGGAAGGAAGGGTAACCATTAGTTGACGGGTAAAAAGATCAAAATAGTTCTCTCCTTAGATCCTATTATAAAGGGGGAAAAGGGGTAGTCCGAGAAAAGTTTAGGTTTCGTGGTAAAAAACCCCTTTCCAAATAATTGACTACGGTATAAATAGGTGACGGTCAACCTAGTGACTTTGACTTATCCTTTTTTTTTTGTGTATATTTTTTATATACGTGTATTCGTGAATTTGAACGAGTTAAGGTATGGTCGTTTTAAATATAATTTTTCAAGATCTAGGTTGTTTTAAGAAGGGGCATTCGTATTTCTACCGACAAACCTCTTTCCATCATACCACGTAACCAAATTTTTGGTTAACGTTTATGTGACACTCAGTGGACAGTACAGATTGTCAACGAAAACACGGGGGAAGGTGTCCCAATGTCCTGTCGTGAAATAAAATTTAGGAAATTTGTTTTATGTATACCGACTGAGTTTTTTATAGTCAAGTACTAGATTTCTTTTGATATATAACAAACGTATTATAAAGATATAAAAGAGAGAATGATGCCTTTGATCTTATGTGTCTTTTTTAGGGTAACTGAAATTTGTTCATCTGTGTTCGGGAGTTCCCATTTGAACAGTCCGTGGTACTCTCAGAAAGTCCTCGTCCTTACTATTTTATCGGAGGTTTCAAACAAAATTTTTGACTAGACTCCATTATTTTCTGAGCTGTCTTGATTTAGAAGGTTAATTATTTATATATACACTTGTGACTTGTGGAGCCCACTCGATAAAAAAGGGGGTAATCATGACTTCTGTCTCCTTTTTTTTCTAGTGACCTTGTACATTGAAAATGTTTTGGTTTTAGTCTAAACCCCCGACTACATGATTACCCTTACACGTCCCCCATGTTACAGAAATAAAAAGGAAAGATCCCGTCGAGACCACTCTCCCCCTCGCCCCTCCCTCGGTGTCCTTTTCCGACCTCTCCTGTCGAGTCCAGTCGCCTGGGGGTCTACCTTTACACCGTCAGGGGTCGTCGGAGTTCCGGGAAGAGGAGCAGGGGTAGTCAGTTCTTTCTCCCCTCTCCGAAGTAAATAGGCTACCTCTACCCTGAACCGGCTGTATTCGACTGAGGACGTGTCTTCTCGAATGTAGTCGCGTCGTCCCTCTCTTTACCTCTTTGACGTTTACGCCGAGGTAGCACAGGGTGACTCCCCGTGAATTTTTAGAGGATCGGTCAAGGGACCGGGGACTCTCGGTCCGTCCCTTCCCCTACGAGACCAGTCACGAGTCCCTCTCTTCCGTGTCCGGATTGACACGGCGTTACTCGCAAGGTCCTCCCCGAACTCGTCCCACATCCCGCGCCCTGGCTCCTCCCCTCGGAGGAAAGGGAGGAAATTCAGTCGTCTCACAGTGACCTCGGTATATCAAAGTTTTCCGACCCCGGGAAAGGCGCTGATCGACTCGATCCCCTGTGTCGTCTCCTGATCTTCTGACTTCCGTCACAGGTTCGACTGGGCAGTGGACTCGAGGTCGCAAGACTGACGAGACTCCTTCCCAAAGAGTCCAGGACGACGTTCCCGTGACGCCGGAGAGGGTGTGGAAGCGTTGGCAGGGCGGGGGTCGCTAGTCCGGGACCGTGACACCGGAGAGGGTGCGGAAGCGTTGGAAGGGCGGGGGTCGCTAGTCCGGGATGGGCCCTTGTCGGAATCGTCGGAAACTCTCGTCGTCACCAATGGGGCTCCTCCTGAGGATCAACCGAGACTACCNAGAGGGTGTGGAAGCGTTGGCAGGGCGGGGGTCGCTAGTCCGGGATGGGCCCTTGTCGGAATCGTCTGCCGAAACTCTCGTCGTCACCAATGGGGCTCCTCCTGAGGATCAACCGAGACTACCAGACAGAACGGGATCTAGACGGTCGAAGACAAGGAATTATAGGTTCGGGTCAATCCTCCGTCCCAGTTGGAATTAAGTAAGGAAACGGTGGTGAAATCCTTTTCCTCCTGCGAGTCCGAAGTCCATTTTTGACGTCTGGTGTATACACACTCGAAGTACCAGTTCCGAGTAGGAGGACCGTGAATCTTTGGTGTGTGTGGCCCGGTCTACCGTCAAATCTTCTATTGGACCGTCGTTGTCCCTGTGTCATAATGGACGAGCGTTGACGAGGGTTTCCCGGCAATCGTTTCTTTACACGGACAGAGATCTTTCTTTGGCTCTCAAGGTGACCCCGGCCTTCCCTCTTTCCAGTTTCAACTGAGTTGAGTGGGTATAAGAAAGATAAAAAAATTAGTAGTGTTGAATCTCACTTCCATTCCTTCTGTTACCAACGTTTCCTGGTTCTCTAACACCCCTCCAAACTAACCTTCCCGTCTTTCTTCAATTCCCGGAACCCATATTCAAAAGTTTTACCTTTTTAACAAAATTTTGTTAGACTAAGACATGGAAGGTAAGAATGGAGTTGTGTAAAGTAAACTATTACAAACATCGAGACTTAAAACTTGACTCGAGTATTTGTCGTATCTGAGTATCCCATTTTTAGGTCTTCATTCCTCTGACCACTGAATCTATACTTACAACCCCTCTTAACCTCCACCCCATCTGCGGTTCTACTAACAGCGGTAAAGAAAGTTTTACTGATGACTGTGCAGGTTCCTTATCTAGGTGGGGCGTAGTGAACGGACCCCGAATCGACCCAGGACGACGTTTGGGGTTGAACTCAAAGTCGATTTTAGGGGCATCCAGACACGAGCAGCGAGAAGTGTGAACCCTCGTCGACTGTGTTGTCACTCTTCCGGGTAGTAGCGGAATTACTACCCTGTCTACTTTTCCCCCTGTCCCTTCCGTCCTTGCCCTTCGTCTCTTGCTTCAAGTTTGGCTGCAGAGGTCCGACACGTCTCCCGACAGGCTCGCCCTTCGTTGTTAAACACGAGCCCTCGTTAGGTGGCTCGACAACAAAAGCAACCAAAGACCTTACAGGAGTGGTGGACCGCTCCTGTAGAATCAGGGTCCGAATCTGTGGAAAAGTTTTTAAAGGAGAAGAACGAGTAGGTCCTCACCACAAGCACCGGGGAGGAGTAGATACCACTTAAGTCCCACCCAGTACTTCAACACCTACCTCAAAACCAAGAACCCAAAGACTTACGAAAGCACCTCCCTTGATACCTTGCGAAACTGGTGAAACTAGATGTGGTCCCCTTCCTTTTCCTCCCACTCTTTTGCGTCGCCACTCTTGACCAGTCGTCTTGTCCCCTGACCCACCAAACTACTGTCTTTGTTTCGGGTCGATGTCTTGTGATGACGGGGTGTTGGGTTTGGTTTTCGTACTCTTCTCTAGTACTTTGTGGTCTTGTAGTGCACTGAATTTAAAGTTCGTGACTCCACCCCACCCCTCTCACTTGTTACTGTTTGTTGGTCTTATAAAGTTTCGACGTATTCTTTTTCATCTTTTGGGTTTCGTTTCAATCGTAAAGGTTTGTTAGATGAGAGCTTTAATTTATCCTTTGTTTTTCTAAGTAATCAAGAAAACCTACCTTCCGTTCTGTAACCTTTATCTACGTCAAATTATCAGTTTGAATTTTCTACTAGGTCTGTACACCTGAAGACACAACCTCGGTTTATAAAACACTCACACCTTGCCTTCTAATGTGTGACTTCAAATCAATAGACAACTTTTGGGAGTTATTCGGTTTGTGTAGTTAAACGTGTGTTATGTGCAACCCACTATTCGCTTGTAATTATGACACGCCGTTCCGTCTGTTATGGCACGTCGACACAATCGTCGTACGTTCTTTAGTTTTAAGAATATGAGAGGTTAAATTATTAACGAGAAAGTCAGTCCTTTGTACGTGTACAAATATAGGGTGTTAGAGGTGACACAGGAGAAGGGGGTTTGTTTCGTCTTGAGGTGAGGAAGTCGCGGAGGGGAACTTCTCCACCTATTTATGTCCGTAGTATCAACGGGGGAGGCTCCGACTGTCTCCCGACGAGAGAGTCAAGTCTACGCCGACCTGCGCACGCCGGCACTGAGACTGCGTGTCGCCGATACGGCTCAGTGTCTCGAAAGAGGTCGACAAACATTTAATGCTTCTCCTTGTACTAGAGTCCATCCCCTCCCTCTCGTACCCGAGTCTTGTCTTCGGTGAGTCCGGTCCTCCGAAAGGACTACCCTACCTAGTGCTCCTACCTCCTTTCCCTCGGGGGACGCCAAAGAGTTTCCCCTATGTGAGGACACTCACAGTGTCCGAAACGAGATGACGTGTTTTCTCCTTCCCCAAGGCAAATCTCCTCTTCTTTGTGAACTGTTCGTGACTAGGGAGACGGGTCGGAAGTGAAATAGGTATCCGTGGTCGAGAGACCGTCGACAAAAAGGTTTGACCTTTGGAGAGACTCCATGTGCAATCTTGAACCCAACCATCGTGATCTCATCCCCGTTCCACCCTAGGACTCTCCGACCTCTCTCTCCCCTTTTCTTTCGCCAGCATCCTGTCAAAGTCAAGACCCTCCACCGACTAGGATCTGACTAGGGTTTCAAGAAAGTAGTCTTTTCTTTACCTTTATTACGTCCTCTCTGACAACTCCACCCTCTCCTCTCTCTTCACTACCCCCGACCCCGCCCCGTGGAGAAGGTCGTTTCTTGTGGAAGGACTTCTTGTACCTGGGTCGCTCGTGTGTCTCTCCGTTTACTTGACACGTCGACCAGAGTTGCGAAGGCAGTGACACGTCTTGGAAGGTTTCTTTGCGTGTCCCGTCCAAGTGCCTTCGACGTAGAGACGGCCGATTCCGAAAGAAAGAGAACGGAGTGAGGTGTCGTGCGGCCGTCTGGGTGTCCTGTCTCCCGTGAGTCTCGAGTCTTCCGTCTCCTGCGACAGTGAGTCACTGTAGGCGAGTCACGAAGTCGGTTCTTCTTAGCTCCTTGGACCCATGTGTAAGTGGAACGACGACGTGTGTTTCTCTCCTAGATAGGAAGATAGGGAAACCATTCTAGTCTACCTTAGGTCCAATGTAGACCCAAAGTCCTTCAGGGTTCAATATTACCCAGATGTAGTTTAGAATCTCGTTTCGTGGACCTACTTCGCTCTGGCTTAGGTTACGGGAGTTTCGGTGTGAGGGGGACGTCCTCACGATCGTGTCGGGTGAGAAGGATAGAGGTGTAAAGATTGTGCACGACGTCCGCTGTCCGTGGAGATATAGTACTCGACCAGTAGAAGTCATACTCACTAAAAGTTTGAAGGACGAAGATAAAAAAAAAATTTCACTGACTTTTGAAACAACTTTGTTAATATACAATTCAGGTTAGATCTTTTGTCTACAAATTTTTGTCCCCAGCGTTACTCCAAGACCTCGGGACAAACCACCGAAAAGGAGAGTGGACAACCCCCCTACTCAGTGACAATGTCCGTTGTTATTCCCTCTACTTCCACTGCACCCCTACCCCCCACCTTTTCTATCCCTGTCAAAGAAGAAATCCCCTCGTTCCTTGTCAGTAGGTCGATCTATCGTCCCGAGACCTGAGATTTCTCTTTCGTCGGTGGACATTCCCTTCGAACTCTTCTCCTCAGTCTCTCGATCCTTCGTGGTAGACCACCGGACCGTCCGCCTTTCCTCCCACCACCCGTCTCTCACACCCAACACGGTCTTCCGGGGAGTTAGGGTCGTGACTGGAGCCTCTGACACTGTCCGTGCCTACGGGTGGTGTGTCGATGGAGTAGTGGTCGGGTGGGGTCCGCCGCCGTCGGAGGGAAGGACTGCGTGTCACGGACCACGGGCTCGTCACACACCCCCTGTTCTGTGTCTATCTCCGCCGACGACCCGTTCGGAGTCCGGGAGAGGCGAACCGGTTAGTTGGAAAGGAAGGGGTTAGTGGCAGCGAGTCTCAGAGACCCTTTGCAGGGAAGACCCCACGAATAGGATGTCTACTTTCACCGACTAACTTCTCGTTGACAAAGAGTGCCGAGCCTCCGGCCTTGGTCCGACCGGGAATCTAATCCGTACTCCCGATTCCCGGTGAGAGACCTCAAGTCACTTACCCTTCTACTTCTAAGGGAAAAGAAGTCGACCATAAGACGTCCAAAGGAAACGTCTTTAATTCCCTTCTCTTCCTTAATCCNGCCGAGCCTCCGGGCTTGGTCCGACCGGGAATCTAATCCGTACTCCCGATTCCCGGTGAGAGACCTCAAGTCACTTACCCTTCTACTTCTAAGGGAAAAGAAGTCGACCATAAGACGTCCAAAGGAAACGTCTGTAATTCCCTTCTCTTCCTTAATCCCGGAAGGATCTCTCCCTTTAGAACCCGAAGGGTCCGCCACCATCGCCATTTCTTGGGCGGACGGTTAAGTCTTCTGTATTCTCTGTGTCCAAGCTAAGGATCCAGTCCTTCTAGGGCCCCTCCTCCCGTACCGTCGGGTGAGGTCGTAAGAACGGACCTCTTAGGGTACCTCGGACCGTCCGATGTCTGGTGTCCCAGTGTTTCTCAGCCTGTACTGACTTCGTTGAATCGTATGTCTCTCCCTTTAGAATCTCTAGACAGACGGCTTGTAATCTATTTATTAACTTAAACAAACCTTTAGACCTTACCCTTTACCCAAAATTTTACGGACTGATATTGAAGATCCGGGAGGTCATTCTTCCGTGTCGACCTCCTTCTCGTCCCTACCGAACTGAGAGGCCCAAAAGATGGAAACTCCCCAACGTGGTATAGGAGGTGGTCGTTGAGATGTACTCGGGGCACCAGCGACAAAAAACGAATCAGGAGGGTGGAAGTTTAGTGGTCCTGTCAACTGTGATTGGGAAGGGTTGTCTCTCCGTCCCAAATTTTATCTTGTCTCTGATCAATCTTCCTGTACCATTTCGGTCTTCTTTCGTCCCTTGTTCTCCTTATACCCTCCTGATCTCGTCCTCTCGGAACGCACGACCTCCCATTCTGTGTCTAGAACCGACGGAAACCCGGACTTCTTGTGCGTAGGTGTATCTGGAGGAGAGGGGGACGAGGAGTGTGGAGTGTACTCTTGTGAATCTATCTTTCTGTTACCCATTAGATCCAGACTGGTAGGATGTGTGAGTGTTAGTTCACTTGGTGTCTCTTCCGTTAACGCGAGAGAAATGGGAGGTGGGGTCCCAACCTCACCACCGTAGGTCCTCGACCCCTCTTTCTTTGTCTGATTTGGGAGTCCATAAACTTCGGGTGTTGTATGAATTATGTCTCTCTGCGGAAGGGGTGGTTTATGGAATTGTCGTGATAGTCGTTTCTCCGAAGACAAAGGAGAGACCCAGGGTGAACCCCTTCCATTTTTCTAGTCCTTATCCTTCCGTTTCGTAATCGTTATTAGGTTATTAGATGGATATTAGATGGTCTAGAATCCCACTCGGGACTACCGTAAGACCAACTGGCCTACTGACTCTTTCCCCAGGATTTTGAAACGTCGGTTTTATTTACACTTCACAACCAATATTCATTTTGTTAGTCTAATCTCTTTTCCTCCTTTTGCTTTGTTTCCAACGAGAAGTCTTTAAGGATTTTCTTTTTTTTTAAAAAAAATTGTCCACTTTTTATTCAATAAAACCAGAAAAATATATAAAGAGGATGCTCTACACTTACTTGTCTAAGAATTTGGTCTCAAACCGACTTCTAGGGACTTTTCATTTTGTTACCCCTACGAGTCCGGACACGTACACTTGACTTGTAGAAAAGAAGTGTAAGTCAATGGTGAAAATACGGTTATGACGGTCGATTCTCACCTCACCACCGGTTTCTCTGTGATAGTCATAACCGGTTTGAGTTGTGACTAAGTTGATACTGTCTAGATGACGAATTTTTTCTACCCTTATTATCGAGGAAAATACGGAAAAAAAGTCCTCTAGAGTTGAAACGGGGGTCTACTTCTCTCAAGAGCTCAGAGGTAAACCGAATTGGAATGTGGATTGGAATCCTCTGTCTCAACTGTCAGTTTCCTCGTCTTCCTCTCCTTTCGTTGTTGTTGTAGAAGTTTGTTTCGTTGTTTCACTTCATTTTGTTTGTCTTGAGTTCCTTCCTTGTCCGTTACGTCCCCTTGTTAGTCTTTTGTTCTCATGACAGAAATTTTGCCAATGCCAAATTATCGAAAAGTTGTAATTTTTTTATTAGGTTAATTTCCCGTGTGTCGATCAAAACTTCACCCCTAAAACGGGGTTGAAAAACGGGTTGAGTTTCTGGTTTCCCTTTTTGGTTTTCCTTTTCTATTGGTGCTGACCAATTTCACTGACGGTGCACGAGAGAACACCAGTAAAATCGTTTAGTACGTAGTATTTTCTGATAGTGAGTGACGGGTCTCATCCTCTACTCTGTCGTCGTCGGTGTCTTCACCACCCCCCTCTAAATTGACCGCGTTGACAATGTATCCTGCTCGATCCTTGTACAAAATGTAGTTCCACAACTGGGTACCAGACCGCGGAATCCTGAGGGAATTTTCTCCGAGGGCAGACCTTACACAATTAATGCAGCTAGACGTTTCTTAGTCTTTCACTCTGTCGAAACGAGGTGTCAGTCTCTCTTCACTCTTTTCTCCTTCCCTTCCAGGTTCTCCCAATCCCCTCCCCTACCTTTCTCGACCCCTTTCCCCTGTCCTCTGCCCTTCGGTCTCTCTTAGGGAGTGTGTGTTTTGTTGTCAGTCCTCTTCCCCCCTTTTTGCAATTAACGTGTAGTGTGAAGTAAATTCCTTGTCAAACGGCACCTCAGATGTATGGGTCGGTCTTAGATCGGAACGGAAGGGAAGGGAAAATCGGACACTACCTGTAAACTCCGCACGGCCACAGGTCTGTGTAGATTTTAATTTCCCTGAAAAGGGTGAGGACTGAGGACTGTCTCTCACTGTCGAATAAGTGTCAAAACTGGGTATGAGAACTTTTTTATTTCGTACGTTAAATTCTATCATCCGTTTCATATATAAGGACTCAAGACTCCGAGTCCTTGAGATTTGGTTAATTTAACTAATGGATAAGAACGTCTAAAAGGTCCTTTTGTTGAATATACAAATTTGTCTCCGTTATATCATCGGGTATGTGTTCACCGGAACCCCTTTTCCGAGGACCTGTTGCTTTAACGACCCGAGTGAGAGAAGACCCAATAAGCGACTCTATGGGGAAGGAACCCACCCTCACCTGTTCCGGAGACTTCCGCCTCGAGTCCTTGTGTCCCCGGTCCGGGAATCTCTCTTCCGGAGGTTGTCGTCAGCACTCGACCCCAGGACCTTCGTGACCGGGTTCAGTCAGTACTCGAGTCTTCCGTCTGCCCGGGTCCTCCTCCTCTACCGCCCGGGTCCTCTTCCTTGACCGACTCTCACCGCCGCCACGAGTGGTCGACGTCCAGATCGGGACGTGTGTGACGGAGACTAAAAGTCCCAGGCTGAGGAGCCTCTGTCTCCGTTACTTCCGGTAAACAGAAGACTGTCACCGGAACTAGACTCCGGAGCCATTGGATGGTGGGAGTAGGGACTGAAGATTTACTGTTCCTTGTTTAGTTTTTCTTAAGGGAATGGGAAGTCCTAGACCATCTTAGTGGAATTTTTACGGGTTTACGGATTGTGGTGCCCAGTCAGATGGTCCCTCCACCCTCTCCACGACTGAGGTGTGTAGATTGGAGTGAAGGGGTCCACTCTTCCACCCTCCCGTCCCTGGAACACTTAGTCTGTCGCCGAGAATAAACATTTCGAAGGACTCTTCGGTACTTTACAAATCCCGATTAAAGACCAAAGTCTGGTCCAAACTCGATTTTATGGTGAGAATAGTGTACTATGTCAGGAGTGAAGGTTCCCTACCTCCTCGGACTACGACACCCTCTCTTTCTAGACGTACACCCTTCCCCAGTCGGTGTCCCGTCTTCCCCGACCTCTCAGTGAGGAGCCCGAACAATTCCGGTGTTCCGGGGTTCGTTACTTCGACCTTCAAATGGTTCTAAGTTCGGGAGCTCAGAGGGTTTGAAGGCGAGAGATCACGAAAATCCAGAGGGTTTCAATGTCCCTGGTCCTACCCTGTCTCGGACCGTGAAGGGTAGAGTCTACAACGTTCCTCTTACTGTTCCTGGTCGAGACGACTCACTTCCCGAATACGGTCCTCTCCCGAAATCCTAGGTCCCACTTCCAATCAATCGTGTCAGTCCGCGTCGACGACACCTTAGTCCCCACTACCGCGTCTGACGAGTAGTGTCGTAGAGATTGTCCAGCGGATACAACGGGTTCAAGCCCGAAATTACAGTAAGACCAGGTTCGCGGAGAACGAGGTTGTCTCTTTCCACCATATGGATTTCGATGCATCCGTCGTTTTGGTCTCCCCATATCTCAGCTCCCCCACCTGTGACCATCACCTCCCTTCCCTTCTAGGTACTCAGAGTCGGGGTCCTCTCTTCGGACCCTTCCTCGGTGCTCTGTGACCTTGCTCCCCTAGGACCGATCCTTTTTTACATGTATCATCTTCTCCTCCGTCTACTAGGACTTCCCTTCTTTTCTTCTGTCCAATAAGACTTTTGTCGTCTGGACGTCCCTTCGAGGCTCCGGAGTCTCTGCCCTCGGTGTCCTTGACTCGAGAGCCCCAGACGCACACCCTTCCCCAGTCGGTGTGCCTTCTTCCCCCATGTGATGCACGTCGGACCTCGCCCCCGACGACACCTTTGAGGCGTGCACGAGTCCCCCGAAAACGTCTGGGATCCTAAAGGGAGACGTTCCTCCTCGAGGTCTGCCCTTTCCCCGGGTCCTGGAGGGAGGGCTCGGGACCGATGGGTAGAGGTAGACGACAGGACAGATGACCTCTGGTCAAGGGTCGACGATGTCCTCAGGAGGGAGTAGACGTCCCCATTTAGGGTTCTGGGGGTCACCCACGAACTTTAGCGTCTATCACACTTTAGGACATATGTGATACGAAAAAGGATCTGACTACCCGTCCATCGACCATATCACTCCTATAGTATCCGTTACCTTGCTAAATACAGGTCCCGTCCTATCTCACCCCGTCATACTCTAAGTAGTCGATGAGTCTTACCGTATTTTCCCTTTTGAATACTCAATAAATAGACACCATAAAAAGTGAATTACAAAAGTCTAACACCCACTGGTGTCCATTGACTTGGGTTCCTTTCGTTTCAGTACCTATTCCCCGCTAGTGACAGAGATGGAATATTATAAGTAAAGTGGAAAGAAGGGATCTTTCACCACCCGAACTGCTTCCTTGAAAACTTCGGTGGACGTCACGATAAGTCTCCCACTTTAAATGAAAACCCTAGAGATCGGTTAGACGTCTCTCCGTGTCCGGACAAGAGACCTCTTGTGGAAACTCTTGAACCCCTAAAGGTCAAGGGACTCTGTCCTTTAAAATCCTGATTGTGTTATCTCCATACACTCCATTCTTATCCCTTCACGGATCTGGTCCGGGAAATGGGGCCTTGTCCCTCGATGTCGACGACGTACTTTCCACCCCTCTTCTTCGATGACGTCCCGATCCCGGTACCGGGAATACTCGTCGTCCTCGTCGAAGATCGGGTAAAGTCTCTAGCGCCCTTCCCTTTACCACACTTCTTTAATATCGGAGAAGAGGAGACCCCTCTTTTAGCCTTGGACATTTTCTGTGAGTCCGTGAGTCTCTGATGACAATAAATATATGTGAATCGTTATTCCAAGGGGTAGTACCAGAATGTAAAACTCACCCCTTCTGTATTTTCTCACTCAAAGAAAATGTTTCTAGGAGGTCTATTGTAGATGTAAGGGAATTATCGGCGAACTCCTACATGTCATTTACAGACGACCCCTACTACCACGTCTCTATGACAGACTTGGGAAAGAAGACGTCCCAGTCCTTTCTGAGACTTGTAAAGGGTGGCCACCAATCCGGATCGCGAATGTTCTCTGACATTCGTCCTTCTACGGATGGACACTTCCCACCCTTCGCCGGAAGTCTGTTTGGGTTTCGATCTCCTGGTACGATCGTCGACCCCAGGACACGAGAGCCGAGAGGTGCTAGTGAGAGGAGAGTCTCCTCGGGCTTGCCGGCGGAGACGGAGACAGATTGAACTTCGTTCCCTCGAACCCGATGGGTGGTCACTCTCCCGGAATTCTTCCCATCTCTGTGACCGGTGGTTCTTGATGACGGGAGGGTTGTGGGGGTTATTTCTGCCTACCCTAAGGAGGGGGTCCCGTTCGTGTCCGGTGGTAGGGGTATGGACTCAGACCTATGCCAAGTCCGGGGCCTTGGTCTCCTAGACCGGAGCCGCGTCGAGGTAGAGACGTACCAGCTAGAGCAGGTCGGGGAGTCGTAGGAACCACTAGAGGAGAAACCACCACGGCACGGGTCGGAGGAAGTCCTTGAAGTCCCTAACCCATCCATAGCACCTTTACTGGACTCTCGTCCACGTCGTCTTCCCCTCTGCGGTCCTAGTCCCGCTCTTCTCGACAGTGAGCCGGCGCACGCGGTCCGAGACCCGTTCAGTGCGACCCGGGGTGTGGGGAGAGGGACCCTCCCTCTCGTCTCTCTCTTCGTGGTCGGGCGGACCCGGTCGTAGAGGGTCCCGGGCTGGTCGACAGAGGCGAATGCCTGCGAGCTTCCTCTTGAATGTAAGGTCACAGACTGGTCGTAGACGGAACACTGTGTGAAATAAGAGGAGGAGGACAGAGCCAAGAGAAAAGTAAAACGGCAGACAGAGAATTTCCTTACGCACGATGTGCCGCCCTTACGCACGATTTCCCACCCTTACGCGCCATATCCCACCCTTATGTAAGATGTGCCACTCTTACGCGCCATATGCCACCCTTACGCCCCATGTGCCACCCTTACGCGTCATATGCCACCCTTACGCACGATGTGCCACGCTGACGCCCCATGTGCCACCCTTACGCGCCATATCCCGCCCTTACACACCATGTACCACGCTTACGCACGTTGTGCCACCCTTACGCGTCATATCCCACCCTTACACATCATGTACCACCCTTACGCGCCATGTGCCACCCTTACGTCCCATGTGCCACCCTTACGCGCCATGTGCGGCCCTTACGCGCCATATCCCGCCCTTACGCGCCATGTGCCACCCTTACGCGCCATATCCCGCCCTTACGCGCCATGTGCCACCCTTGCGCACCATATCCCACCCTTACGCACGATGTGCCACCCTTACGCACCATATCCCACCCTTACGTGCCATGTGCCACCCTTACACGCCATATCCCACCCTTACACGCCATATCCCACCCTTACGCGTCATATCCCACCCTTACACACCATGTGCCACCCTTACTCACGATGTGCCGCCCTTACGCGCCATATCCCACCCTACACACCATGTACCACCCTTACGCGCCATATCCCCCCTTACGCGCCATATCCCACCCTTACGTCCCATATCCCCCCTTACGCGCCATATCCCACCCTTACGTCCCATATCCCCCCTTACGCGCCATATCCCACCCTTACGCGCCATGTGCCACCCTTACGCGCCATGTACCACCCTTACGCGCCATATCCCACCCTTACGCACGATGTGCCACCCTTACGCACCATATCCCACCCTACACGTCATGTGCCACCCTTACGCGCCATATCCCACCCTTACGCACGATGTACCACCCTTACGCACCATATCCCACCCTACACGTCATGTGCCACCCTTACGCGCCATATCCCACCCTTACGTGCCATGTGCCACCCTTACACACGATGTGCCACCCTTACGCACCATATCCCACCCTTACGCGTCATATCCCACCCTTACGCGCCATATCCCGCCCTTACGCGCCATGTGCCACCCTTACGCGCCATATCCCGCCCTTACGCGCCATGTCCCGCCCTTACACGCCATGTGCCACCCTTACGCGCCATATCCCGCCCTTACGCGCCATATCCCGCCCTTACGCGCCATGTGCCACCCTTACGCGCCATATCCCGCCCTTACGCGCCATATCCCACCCTTACATACCATGTGCCACCCTTACACGCCATGTGCCTCCCTTACACACCATGTACCACGCTTACGCACGATGTGCCACCCTTACGTGTCATATCCCACCCTTACACATCATGTACCACCCTTACGCGCCATGTGCCACCCTTACGTCCCATGAGCCACCCTTACGCGCCATGTCCCACCCTTACGCACCATATCCCACCCTTACGCGCCATATCCCACCCTTACGCACGATGTGCCGCCCTTACGCGCCATATCCCACCCTTACGCACGATGTGCCACCCTTACGCGCCATGTGCCACCCTTACGCGCCGTGTGCCACCCTTATGCACCATGTGCCACCCTTACGCACCATATCCCACCCTTACGCACCATATCCCACCCTTACGCACCATGTCCCACCCTTACGCACCATGTCCAACCCTTACGCGCCATATCCCACCCTTACGTCCCATGTACCACCCTTACGTACGATGTGCCAACCTACGTCCCGTATCCCACCCTTACGCGTCATGTGCCGCCCTTACGCGCCATATCCCGCCCTTACGCGCCATATCCCGCCCTTGCGCACGATGTGTCACCCTTACGTCCCATATCCCACCCTTACACACCATATCCCATCCTTACACGCCATATCCCACCCTTACGCGCCATATCCGACCCTTACACATCATGTACCACCCTTACACATCACGTACCACCCTTACGCGCCATGTGCCACCTTACGCGCCATATCCCACCCTTACGCGTCATGTGCCACCCTTACGCGCCATATCCCACCCTTACATGCCATGTGCCACCCTTACACACCATGTGCCACCCTTACGCACCATGTACCACCCTTACGCGCCATATCCCGCCCTTACGTCCCATGTGTCACCCTTACGCTCCATATCCTACCCTTACGCACCTTATCCCACCCTTACGCCCCATATCCCACCCTTACACACCATGTACCACCCTTACGCGCCATATCCCACCCTTACATACCATGTGCCACCCTTACGCACCATGTGTCACCGTTACGCACCATGTGCCACCCTTACGCGCCATATCCCGTCCTTACGTCCCATGTGCCACCCTTACGCGCCATATCCCACCCTTACGCACCTTATCCCACCCTTACGCGCCATGTCCCACCCTTACGCGCCATATCCCACCCTTACATACCATGTACCACCCTTACGCGCCATATCCCGCCCTTACGTCCCATGTGCCACCCTTACGCGCCCTATCCCACCCTTACGCACCATGTGCCACCCTTACGTGCCATATCCCGCCCTTACGTCCCATGTGCCACCCTTACGCACCTTATCCCACCCTTACGCGCCATGTCCCACCCTTACGCACCATGTGTCACCCTCCCCTGTGTCTGTTCTTAGACCCCGTTTTGTACCGACCCCTGTTCTACCAGTGTTGCACACACACACGTGTTCCCCCTGTCTTCCGACAGCCTCCCCTCCCCAGGAGAAGAGTCAAAGGTGTACGATTCACTAAGGAGGAAATATTTTGATGTCACTCTCCTGGGACTTCCAGAAGGACCCGAAGTCCACTCTTTCACCTACCCCGTCGGGTGTCTTCTTCCCTGTATACGTATAAGAGTCTCCTGTACCTCGTCTTCGAGCCCGAACGCTAAGTTTCACTCGGTGAGTCACTCGAGTCACGGACGGCCAGTGAGAGGAAATGTCTGTTCTTCTCGTCGTCTGTCCCGAGTCGACGCTTTCCCCCCGGCGCACTCGTCAGGATGCACGTCGGTTCGCAAGCTCTGTCTTGCAGGTGTACGACGAAAGCCTGCGACCTTCCGCGACAACACTACGTCTTCCTTCCGAAGTTCCGGTGTACCGGTGTACACTTTGAGCTAGGTCCCCTCACAAAGTTTGTCATGTACTTTGTTCTTTCGAAATCCCTGGGTGACCATTTGTTTGTCGTTTGTCTCGTCCAACCTCCCTGCACACAATCCTTGACCCTATCCCCAAGTCGTCCCTCCGTTGATCCTCCATACCTTCTTTATTGGTCGTCCAGATACCCCCTTTCGGACGTCAGGATCCTCCTTTGAAACCCCGGTCAATCTCGTTTCGGAGGTAATGAGTCCACCGACCCGTGGTTAGTTACCTCTGGTCCCCAGACGTTTCGTCTTCGCCTCGGGTCCCGTCTTAATTACTACTCCCCTTCGACATTTCACCATGATCCCTTCCTTAGTTTGAGAGTAGTTTGGACGAATATAATAATATTACAATTATCGATTGTAAATAACTCATAAATGTTTCATAATCTGTAAACAGATTCAGTAAAGATATACCTTTGACCCAACGACTAATTCTTACTAAGTGTTACCGGAACGATAGGACTCAACTCCTTTGATTCCGTCTCGACGATTCTTTACATGAGTGATACTACGTCAAACATTTTTTGTTGGTCCTAAGTTTGGTTCCATCAGCCAACGTTTCAGACCCGAAACTTGGTACGCGATATTACGAAGAGATCTCTGGTGCACTCAGACTTAAATAGAATCCACTACCAGTCCGTAAGTAGGACCTATTCCACTACCACTGTTTGTCGTCACCGTTCCCCCAGGACGACGTACTCCGTCTCGTGCGTGTCGGTCTGACGTCGAAGTGACGTCTGTGCCCGAAACATTTGCGAAGACGAAGATTCTGGGAATGAAAAAAGAAAAATCGTTTTAGTCGTGACTTTTAAAGGTGAAGGTAGAGTCTCTTCGATTCCCTAAACAGACAGAGGTCCGTACTAATCTCTTCTCTAGTCTTCGGAGACTTCACGGCCCGTGAATAGTAAGCCGAACCTTAGGAAGTCCTACCTTTCTTGGACTTTCGGACCACCGTCTCCCTTGCCTCTTCGTCTCGTACTTCCAGACCTCGACCCCCCAGAGGTTTCGGCGAACGAGGTAGAGTAGATCCCCTCCCCTCCAGACGGCCGACACGCTGGCACCCTTCCGACACAGGCATGAGTGGACCGGGGTGTTGTCGAGAGGTTTTGGTTACTTCTCCGTGGTCTTGGTGACCCTGTCCCACTCAAAACATGTTGACTTACCAAACGGGGGTTTAAGGTGTTACTACTAGATCTTGTCTGTTTCTCCGTCGGACACTGACCCTCCGTTCATTGTCCATCGGTCGGGAGATCAGTTCCGGTGGTTTCGGTGCAGTCGAGGGACGGGGTCCTAGGGACGCCACGTTTGGGACCAGACGAACAACCCCTTCCTCTTTCTTCTCTGGGTCTACCCCCCTTCCCTTCTCTCTGTGGTTGTCAGAAACGTCTCGGAAGACTACCCCTCAAAGGTCAGTGATACTTGTGATAATTACGTTTCCGCTCCCCTAGTTTCCCTCGATTCCCGAAGGACACTGCCTTCGGTTGTCACTATCTCTTCCCTTTGAATCCTTCACACGTTCACTCCTTCTCCGTCTGTGAGAACACGAGCAGTAGAGAACGTACCGTGGACAGAACCCTGTAGAGACTGCCACCGTTCTCCTTTCCGCGAACTAGGAAAGGGGTCGTCCCGTCAGTACGGGAACTGAGGTCGGGGTGTCTTCCCTAGGTGTAGTCCGAATAGACGTTGACGTGTACCGTAGTACGGTAAAGAAGAGGAAATGAGAACTTAGCACATCGTAAAACCTGGTACTCGGGAAGGTCTTGTTTCGTCGTCCCTGTCTCTCTGCGGATAAGCCGTGGACGTACGTGTAAAGTTCACGCGGCCATGTACTTTCCCCAATGTTCTGTCTGTGGAAGGAGGGCCAGTGACACAATTTAAAGACACAAGATCTTTCAATTCCTTTCTTAAGATGTTTAAAATAAAATAAGTGATGGTTGTACGACGGCACGTGACCTCGTGAGCTGTATCTCCCTAGGTTAAGATCTCTTTACTCGTTTACTCTCGGTCGGCCCTTTGGGTTTCCCACGTTGGCCGTCGGATTCAAGGATCGGGAGAAGACCCCGTGGGTCCGTTAGGACCGAAGGTCGAAGACCGGAAATAGAAGGGTCTGGAACATGGGGTTAGGACGACCTTAGAGTGGACCGGCTACTTACACGGGTCGTGGTGACTCGTCTTTTACTCTAACACCTTCTACGGGCTCTTCTGTAAGGAGAGGGGCACCTAGAACGCCCTCAACTAAAGCAACTTCTCGACGTACTCGTGCTTCCACAACTTTTATTATCACATCACGACCGACCCGCCTCTTACGTCTCCGCGAGAGGAAGGCGACAGTTACAGTTTCTTAAAGAGTGGATCAACCCTCTCCCCACGTGGCCTTCTAACTCATGTGAGAGTCCCTCCCGACTCCAACTCAGTTCTGTCTACTCACCCCGGAGTGACAACGAATCCCAACCACAGGTGGGATTGGCCAGTCACAGGCTCGGTGTGCCAGTGGTCCGTAAAAGTCACAATCGGGACCAGAGTCGTAAAGACTGGAAGAGAGAGTCAAACAAGGTAGTTATAAACGGAAGAACACCGTTGTGTACCACCATTTTGATGTGCCCGATGTCAGACCGTCTGTACCCAAACTTTGTGTCACGGCGATAAATGAGTTATACACTGGATTCGAAGTCAAAGTACTAGAGTTCTTTCCATAGTATTTCAATGGGGACTCTCTAAGAAGTCTCCTCAGTCTCTTACGGTATTGCGTGGTGCCTCACCCTTGTCTCCA
>SJYO01031663.1:16824-30000 GCA_006410555.1 Capra ibex | reverse complement strand
AGGTGAGTCGATGGACCCGGAACTACAGGAAGGGAAATAAGTTCTATTTAGAGAACTTTCCCCACACAGTAGACGGGGGACAACATTCCAAATGAACGAACTGAGGTCCGTGGTAGATATACAGTATCTGAGAGTTTAAGTATCGGGTACGTGTCTGGAAACTTAAGTCTGAATATTGATTGTCAGACGGGGTGGTGAACCTTTAGAGTTTCCACCACGTTAGATGTTTCCTTGTTTTATATTGAATATCAGGTCCGTTGGTTAAAATTAGATTTACATCGAAGGAAGGAGTAAACTCATTTATTTATCTTTCTGTGACTACGACCATTCCTCTTTTATTGGTCCTATAATCGACTTTCAATATGAAGAAGTTCACAAACACAAAGTCTTCATTTTAAACAGATAAGTACTGTAAGATTTCTTTCCACCGTTAAAAAAAAGATCATCCATTCTCTTGACTTTAAATGGAGTAAATAAATCTGTTATCGGTTAACTATATACTTGTCAGAAACCCTTACTAAACAAGATTGTTACATCTACTTTCAAACCAAATCAGACACTTGTACAAAAGGTACAGTTAACGATACTAATCTGAGACTCTAGTCTGTGGTCTCCTATTTAAAGTGAGGTGTAACATCGTTTTAAGTTGATAGTTTGAACCAAATTTCTGATCGTCCCATTATTCTACGTCACCTTCCTTGTTTTTGATAGACCCGTTTAAGTTCCATTCTAAACTTATGGGTTTTCTAGGAATTAAGAGACTCTTCATAAGTAGTGTATTTGTGTGACGTAATGTAACCACTGCAGACAGTTAATAAATTTTTTTATTTTTATCATGTACCACTACCGTTTTTATTCTTAGATGTTCGTCGACTACCAAAACTAATCGTACAAACGTCATGTACCCTAAAATACTTCTCACCACTGAGATTCGCTTAATTTTAGCAGGTTCGTCAGTGCTTCTCGCACAAAACCCACTTCCGTTCACCCACTCATACCAGGTGGTGTCCACTCCTCTGAAGGACATCTCCATATAAGAATTTTTACCATCGGGGATCAGTATACACTAATAAAATTTAACTAAGTTTAATTTATTTTAAATTTTAAGTCAGAGAGTCAGAGCGTCGTAAACTTCACGAGTTACCGATGTACATTTGGTCACCGATGATATGACACACGTCGCGTCTATACCTTGTAAGGATAGTCACGTCTCTTAAGACAATCTATCACGACAAGATAGTAATCAGTAAGGTTCATTTTAAATGTAAAGAAAGATGAAGACTTATGTATCCAGCGGACCTATTGGATACACCCCCACCCACTACAAACACCCCTACCCCTCCTCAATCTTTTTACCTCTATGTCTTACCAGTGTAAACCTAAATGTCCCAGAGTAGTCCCAGAATAAGCAGAGTGACACGAATGACTCTACAATACCTCCGACCCCTGTCCCGAACTCCTTCCAACCATCGGTGGGTTTCCTTTGGGATACGAAACCTTACACTTCTTAAACCCAGAATAGAAGACGCCGGGTATATCGTAGACTGGACCACCAGTCCGGTAGTAGAGTTTGAGTAACAGGTTTTGAGTTGGAAACGAAAGAAAGAGGGTAAGACGATAGTAATTATAGATAAACGTTATATAAAATACCAACCAGAAAATGACAAGTATAACAATTATAGAGGTGGTCATATGGTCGGAAGAAGAGTCAGAGATCCGGAACTTTAACGACCAACTTTCCTATGTTTTATTTACAGAAACATTTGACTTTTAATGCAATCTTTATTATCATACACTCCAAGAACATTTATGTAAATCTATGTTCATGTATTTAGTTTATGTAAACTCAGAAGACAAAACGAAACAGTAGTCCAAATTACACTATACTATAAAGTCACGGAGGGTCGATTTCTGGTCGTCCTTGTGTAAATATCAACTTGTTAAACTCAAATAATAAGAAACGTTACTTCCTCTTGTGTGTGTCACTTCCTTGACACCCGGTGTATTCATGTACCCACTATCTTTTCCCTACAATTTTCTAAACCCGAACCCTGAAGGGACGATCAGGCCACCTACTCTGAAACGGAAGGTTTCATCCACCACACCCAAACGAGGGACCAACCCCTTTGATTCCAGGGTGCACAGAACACCAGTTTTTGGTTTTGTATTTTCTTTTTTTTTTTTGTCTTCGTTATACCATTGTAAGTTATTTCTGATTTATTTCTTTATTTCCCTGGTGTAGTTTTTTTTAAAAAAAATTTCTCCACCCGAATAAAAGCCACTAAACCCACTCCAAAATTTCTTCGTCTCAAAACTAGACCTAACCTATGACAGTCCTTCTGTCCTATAAGGATACTGTCATAGAATTATTTGGAAAACATATCTCTCTGGTCTAATCTCACTCCAATTTCGACGTTAACGACTTTTGTGTGTTTTTTTTGGTTTCGTTTCCCCTTTTGTTTTGGGGGTTTGATCGTCAGTGAGTATGATCGATCCTCTCCCTATATACCACTAAACATGTCACTAAAACGAAAACAGACACGAATCCCTTTTTTTAGTACTTCACCGGAAACAAAACAGAATTAGTACTAGAGTCTCACTGTTCTAGAGTACTAGAGTAGACTTCAACCGTAAGGGACTCTAAAAAAAGTTACAGATTTCTCTTATTGTACCTCTTATTGTACAGGATCGGACCTACAGTTCTCTATAAAAAATCATGGGAGAAAACCGGTGTTCGGTAATTAGGTACAATAGATCTAATAGTTGTGACGAGACTAAAACTACTAGTCCTTAAACAAATCTCTTACATCAGACATCATCCTGTACCCAACCAGAGAGGACGAGGAAAACGGCATCTTACGTAGTAACTTATGAGACCACACTGTGCCCGACACGTTATCGTAAATTCTGAGGTCTGTCCTACATGACCGGTTGACGTTTTGTTCATTAGTTTGCTTTGTGTCACTAATAATCAGGAACTTTGTTCTGAACTTCAGTTCCCGAACCCAATATTTTTGGTCCGTTACTTAGGTCGACCCAAGTGGAAACTCGTGGTGTACTGAAAACAGTCTTAGTTTCTGTTCAAAACCTGGTGGGAACGATCGATAATAAAAGGGATTACACTCTTATCGTTCAGTGTTTCGGATATACTTATCCCTCAGTCAATAAGAAACACACACACACACACACACACAAACACACACACAATCAGTGATTCAGTACAGACTGAGAAACGTTGGAGTACCTGATATCGGGTGCTCCGAGGAGACAGGTACCATAAGAAGTCCGTTCTTATGACCTCACCCAACGGTAAGGGAAGAGGTCCCCTAGAAGGGCTGGGTCCCTGACTTGGGTCCAGAGGACGTAACGTCCGTCTAAGAAATGGTAGACTCGGTGGTCTCTTCGGGAAGGACCACTCAAAAATTTTCTTTCACCAAACTGACAATGACCTATTAGGGGAGAGATTGGGGAGGGGGGAGGGGGTGGTCAAAGACCCTTTGTTCCAGACGACCTTACAAATCAAATTGTATAGTGGTTCAGAGATCGTTGATAGGACTTGTGTGTTCCATTCAATCGTATACGGTATACCCACAATATATTCTACAATGTATTGTTTATCATGGAGTAACACCGTGCCGGAGATAGTCGTCTTATTCGTAGTAAATAGTGTTGATCTCTTTCGGCTAAAACACAAGGAGTCCCATTCACTACATAAATCGTCTTGAAGAGAACACACCGAGTCGACCATTTCTTAGGTGGACGCCACGTCCTCTGGACCCAAGCTAGGGACCCAACCCTTCTATGGGACCTCTTCCCTTTCCAATGGGTGAGGTCATAAGACCGGACCTCTTAAGGTACCTGACATATCAGGTACCCCAGCGTTTCTCAGCTTGTGCTGACTCACTGAAAGTGAAAGTGAAAGTTAGTCAAAGTGTTTCGTCCGACTGATAGTACTTGTTTACCTTATGGTACTCGTTTAAACTGATAGTCCCAGTCCCACCGGGGTTATTACCTCGGATGAGAACTAACTCATCCTGAGCGGCTATCCTAATATTACTGGAGACGTCTTCATAAAAGGACTCTAATCCAGTCACAGGTCAAAAATTGCAGACCTCCAACCCTAATTACGAGATTCCCTTTGACTGTTTATCGTAAACAAAGAAAACAGTCGTCCCACACTACCCCTTACAGTCTACAAAAAGGAATTCACCGTCTTCCTCTGGTGACCTCAATTTTTTATTATGTTATTTTTATTCCCCTCGAGTATCATTACACGACCTTCTGTAGTCTTACATTACCATCCGTTGTCGTAATCATTTTCCCCTCCTTTTCAAGGGTCTCTTAGTCTTTTAATTACAATAAGACAGTAGAACCCCTCCTTAGACAGGTGAAAGACTTCAGTCACTGTGGACCTTGCGACGATTCTTAGGAGTTAAATTCCAGAAGTCTACCTCACCTATTGGTCATAGGTCCCCCTACACTACTCCTTGTTGAGTTCCTAGTCGTGAGACCTCAAAATCACTACAATCAACAATTATCATGGACCATTTGAAAAAAGAAAGAAAGAAAGAAAAAAATTGGATCCGAGTTCCCGTCTAAAAAGACTACGAATAAAGTCTTCTGGTTCCTCAGAGGTCCAACTTCTAGTACCTTTCCGACAAATCCACTCACCCTCTAAACGAGTATAGACACACTATTTCGACCTTCACAACATACTCACGAAAGTTAATTAATTAGAATAGTCGAACATTTTTACCATCTTAGTTTTTAACGCCTACTCTAAGGGTTCATATACCCGACCGGAGTACACTTAATTATTCATCTATTTGATACTCAGGGTCTACCCCAACTAGAATGTATGTAATTTCAATTACCATTATAAACTCCGGTACCTTTTGACAGGTTCCCGAAATGGTTGAAATCAAAATCGTAAGGTATAAATAATACCTTATGTAAACGTTATATCTTTACTAGTCAGATAAAGACAAATTGAAACTATCTAACTCTTTTAATAAAGTAGACTCAAAATTTTATTTCATTAAGTTTAATTAAACCATATTGTTTTTGTAGATGGTATAAGTATTACTAATGAAGAAAAGAATAAGGATTATAGAAGATGAAGAGAGAGAGAGAGAGAGAGAGTTATTGACAACGACATGTAAATAGTCAAAGAAAACGTAAGGGATCGTTGTTCGATCCAAACAAACTTAGATCAAACTTCGTTCAAACCAGACGAACTTGAAGAAATACCTAAAAAACAAAACAAAACAAAAGAGAAATTAAAACCATTTACAAGGAAGATGAAAGAACGTAAGTAAGACAATAAGATTAAAGTATAAAACCAACGAATCGAGTAATTAAACACCAGAAAGAAGAAAAGATTATTCGTAAACCACAATATTTACAGGGAGTTTGATGGTGAAAGCACATAGGGTGTTCTAAAATATCCACGATAAAAGTAATAGTAAACCAACATTATAAAGGATTAAAGATAATACTAATTATTAATGATAAATAGGGAACAACCAGTATACATAGTGAACTAAGACCAGTATAGAAAAGAAAAATTACAAGGATGGGATTCACCGAACAAAGACAAAAGGGAACCCAATAATAAAAAAATTGAGTTAACGTGACACAAGTCTCTCGTAACAAAATACGAACTTTTAACGACTGTATATAAACACCTGATCACTTACTAGTAGAAAAGATTTACAAGGTAAACACGAGGGTTTCTTATATATAAGAGAATAGAAACCTGGATCATAAGATATGGACGAGTAATCTTGTTCTAAATTATCCCAAGAAGTTTAGAGGGAATAGTAACGATTATCAATAACAAAAGAATTAACTAGTCACAATCACTCAATTCAGCGAGTGAGCACAGGCTGAGAAACGCTGGGGTACCTGACATCGGATGGTCCGAGGAGACAGGTACCACAAAAGGTCCGTTATCATGACCTTACCTAACGGTAAAGGAAGAGGTCCCCTAGAAGGGTTGGGTCCCTAACTTGGGCCCAGAGGGCGTAACATCTGTCTGCGAAATGGTAGACTCGGTAGTCAATGACTCTCTATATGATTTTCAAGGGTGAGATACTTAGACGGTTAAAGTCACTTAAAAACGGTATACATATAAACTCGGAAGTCTTAATATTAGTGTCATTAATCGGGACTTAGGGACGAAAATTAGTAAATTCTCGACTTTCAGGTGTTGACGAAGGAAAATTGGAAAAACACGGGAGGAGAAAAATTCTAGTATACCGAGGTAAAACTTAAAAAGGATCATTAGAGATAAAACGTCAACAAAGATAGTAGAATAAAGATGAAGGATAACTAACAAAAAAAAAAGATACGAAGAATACATAATAAGAGAAAATAGACAAAAGGTAGCCTAGCTAACTCAAAGACAGTCTACCTAACTCACAGGAAATCATGACATAAAGGAGATCACTCAACCCTTATTACATAGGATAAAGATAAACAGTTCAAGTGGTCACTACAAAATAGCACGAGAGGTTTCAACGGTTCAGTTCACACTACGATACTCATTTCTCAACAAGTATCTGACGAAATACGAATGGGTCACAAGGAATCCCGTTTTAAGTTCTGTAGTTGTCTTAGATAAATTGTAGTGCTGTTACTAAATTTAGGTCAACAAAACTAAACCTCCACCTTTCCAACATCATCTCGTCCCTTTACTGTAAATGACTTGTCGAAATTATAAGGTTCGTGAAGTACACGTAAAAGAGTAAACTGGGAACGTTTGTGGTATGAACCATACGTAAGAATGTAGGAGTAAACTTTACTCTTTTCACTCTTAGTCTCTCCAATTCATTGGAAAGGGAATGTAATCGATTATTAAAGACCTCACTTAGATCCAGGGAAACTACCACTTGAAGTCCCCAAAAGGTTATAAGGTGTGACAGAAGTTTCCATCTTTGTATTTTACCTCGGTGGACGTCGGAGAGTATAACTTATTCAATTTGAATACTCCAGGCCCCGACACAAGTTGGGGTCGTTTCCCTGGTAAATAGACAGAGTGTTGAGTCGAAAAGAAAAAGGGAGTCTTAACCGTGACGGTGTGTTGACGTCTATTGGGTAGAAGGTAGCTAAAAGCGTCTTTTCTCTTTTGAATACAAAATGTGGAAAGTACCCAATATACGATAGTGAACCAGGTGGAAATGGACGATGGACAACTTCAGAACGAAGGAATCTCTCTGTCTCTCTACCAGAGATCACTAACGTTGTACATGTCTATGTTCTTCATATATGTGTTTATCACACGTTCAAGAACTTATAAGTGTTTATGGATAAAGAAGTAGTCACAAAACGGAAGAAGGGTTTTCAAGTAGAATTCAGTAAGTGGATTGTAGGAACGAATCGTTTGGTGAAGGGTGGACGAGTGTAGTGTGTGTGTGTGTATGACCCCCTCCCCCGTTTTTCGGCACCCAGGGTATAGACGTTTCATTCCATTTCTTTTAATCTCTGTTGTCTTTTATTAAGACTGTACATCATCCATGAGTTATGTCACCTTTAAACAAGTAGTAGAAATAATATTGTAACAATTACCTTTATAACGTAAAAACACATGAGAAAGATGTAACTCTTAGTGTTACATTTAAAAAGGAAGGTTGGTGGTTTGTGTTAAATCTTTTGAGTTCTCCCCATCCTTTGAGATAGCAGAAATGTCTATAAAAATGAGAAAGACGACAAGGGAAAAAGAAAGACTGTTAAGGATCAAAATAGGAAATTAAAGACAAAATCCTTGAAGGAAATCAGGAAAAAAAAATAAACTTCATCCAGACGACCGTTGTTTAAGAGAATCAAATCAAAAAGAAGTAGACTCTTACACAAATATAAAGGGGAAGTAAGGACTTTCAATAAAAATGGTCAATACTAAAAGACCCTTCTGTCAAGTAAATACAATCGTGAACTCTTTACAATATGGTGAAGGAAGTCCGGAGGTACCGAAGACTACTTTTTAGGTGACTCTCTGTAAAAAAATATCAGAGTGTCCAGAGACTCCGAGACAAGTAGAAACAAAGGTCAAATAAAAGAGAGAGAATCAACCTGACCCATTAAAGATAACAAGACTGAATTTCGAGCCTCAGAAAGGAAAAAGGAGAGGTAAAACGATGACTTAGGTACGTAACTCAACAATTGACTGAAAGTGTTTATAAAAAAGTCAAGATTTTAAAGGTAACCCTAGAAGAAACATAGGAGATATTTGAAACGACTGAGAGGGATAAGAAAAAGTAAAAAAGTTGACAATTATTAAGGAGTAACTTCGTAAAATTACTATCGACGAAATTTTAGGAACAGTCCATTAAGATTGTAGACACGGTAAAACCACGACCGTAGTCAACTAACAGAAAGGGTAAGTTCAACTCGAAGATGACCAAAAACCGTACTACTTAATAAAAGCTAAAATAGGAAGGACCTGTAAAACCAACTAAACTCTCAGACCCATAATAAGTTAAGAAGACAAAATCGTCTGAAGGAGACTGTGACATGGTCGTCCACTTCCGTCCTCACCTTCAGGTCCAAGGGGTGAATCCGGACACAAATATGGTACCCCCTCCCTCTACGGAGACCGTGACGAGGGGTAGACCGGACGTGACTTTCGTGTACCGTACGTCTCCCGAACAATGGGGACCCTTCAACATAAATAAAGGATAACAATGTCGTTCGTCCATCGATCCGTACTCTTCTCATTACCCCCCGTCCCCGGTCCCCGGTCCACCGTCCTTTGGTATGTAGAACATTTGTCGCCCCCAGGTACCCGTCTGTCTCCCTTCGTCCTTTGAAGTCTGTCTTCCCTCTGGTGTGTAAAACCCACCATTCCTAGACTCATCGTCTGTTTCTTTCGACCCCTTGACACCCTTAGAGGACGTAGGGTTACCTTTGAAAGGGAGTAGACACGAGAGTAATGTTATTCTAATCGGAATGTCTATTCTTCATGAGTGGTACATGGCTGTGTACTGTGAAGATTAGATTCAATTTACCCTTGTCTTTAGTGAGGAGTAGAACCTTTTTACCTCGACCCTACCTTCAGTTCCTTCAGTTGAGGGTTTGGGGAGGAAGAGATCTGTTATAAGACGGTGAAGTGAACGAATGGGGAGTCTTGTCCGAACGGTTACTCCGGGTCCCGTCGTAGAGAAGTGAACAAACGGGTGAGAGGGAGACTCTTACATAGAAACGAATTTATGTGAAAATGAAATGAAAGAATTGGAGAGACGAAGACCATCCCCTTTATGCGACTGACTTTGGCAGGTGGGACCGGTCCGTGGTATCACTGGTAAGTGCACTCAACAACATTCTACCCTCCAGGATAATTCCTTGTACTTTGACTATTTGGTGGTGGTTGACCTTATCAAGTCCTTTCCAGTTTTCCTCTGCGGTGTACAGGATGGTGGAGGGTCTTGGGAGGAGCGACCCTAGGTAGAACCGACTTGTTGTGCACACGGGGGTCCTTTCTAGAACTCAGTCTTACTAACCGGTCTCTGTTGTGTCTTTGATTAGGGTAATGGTATTTTTCACCGTCTCGTCAAGAGGACCCAAGGGAATGGGATGACGAGAGGTGGGTCCACGGGGAAGGGTCATTTCAGAGAACAAAACAGTCGTACACACAAAGGAACCTGTTAAGTAAAGACTCACAATCTATTCTCGGGTGAGAGCCCAGGAGTTTCCCCAGGGGGAAGGTCGTTGTTGACCGTTAGTACTTCCCTGGGGACAAATGACACCGACTGTAGGACTGGTGAGTCCCATGAGTTCTTGGTCGAGTGGACGACTGCCTAGTCTGTGCCACCGGTGTTGGCCCTGGGGAAACAGGGACTAGAGAAAGGACTTGTTGCCGACCTCACGGGACTGGTCTATTCCTTATTCTGTGAAATAACTGAAGGGACGGGGAAGGAAAAAAAAAGAGGAAGAGAGTAGGGAGAAAAGTTGGGGAGGACAGGATGAAAAGAAGAGGGGGTCATAACCTGAATCCTCAGACTAACTTCCCGGAGTCGGACTTGACTCCTAGTGTCGGACTAGTGGAGGTCAACCGTCTCTTGAGCTTAAGACCAAGACCAGACTATATCGGACTAAAGACCAAAAACCATCCCGGCTCAAGGTCAGGAGGAAAGGACCTTCGGGTCCTCTTTTAAGGGTATTGTAGACCCGTAGATGTCCACCTCTCTGCTGACATTCCGGTGAGGGAGAAAAAAAAGAACAGGGGAGGGTTGGGATTGGTAAAAAAAAGAGAGGGGAGGAGGAAAGTTGGTCAGGAGAAAGGGAGGGAAACTTCTGGGTTCCATAAAGATAAATGAGACAGATAGCTATGAGTCTGGACTTCAAAACTCAGAAACACTCTCTAAAAGACTCTCTGATACTAGAGAGGAGGGGTATTTAACACGAAAAACAAGAACCCCTCTATTAGCCCGTTATCCTCGGGAGGTAGTCCACGGGATAAAGATATTTAAGTCGGCAAACTAACAAGTAAACCGGTTCACGAAGTTTACCTTCCTAACTACCCCGAGTCATATCAGCGTGGACCAGAACCCACTTTCAATTATGGGATCTGTATACAGATGGAAAACCCCGGTCGGGATGTCGGGGAGACTAACACGAATGACGACTCGTAAAGGAAACCGAGTACCTGTTTGTCCACTAGACCCCGGCTCTCTCGAACGTTGGAGAGATCTCAGTCTATAAACTGTCTCCTCCGTTTTTGTATGTTACCTCTTTTCTGTGAGAGAAGTTGTTCACCAAGGCCCTTTTGACCAGTCGATACACATCTTCTTACTTTAATCTTGTGAAAGATTGTAGTATATGTTTTTATTTGAGTTCTACCTAATTTCTAGTCTTTGATAATCTAGTCTTACCCTCTTTTATTATCGTTTACTTCGTTGCCTGTTTGTTGATTAGAGCTTTTATATGTTCGTTGAGGACGTCGAGTTAAGGTCTTTTTATTTACTGGGTCAGTTTTTTACCCGGTTTCTTGATTTATCTGTAAAGAGGTTTCTTCTGTATGTCTACCGACTGTTCGTGTACTTTTCTACGAGTTGTAGTGAGTAATAGTCTCTTTACGTTTAGTTTTGGTGTTACTCCATGGTAAAGTGCGGTCAGTCTTACCGACGTTAGGTTTTCAGTTGTTCGTTATTTACGACCTCTCCCACACCTCTTTTCCCTTGGGAGAATGTGACAACCACCCTTACTTTTGATCATGTCGGTGATACCTCTTGTCACACCTCTAAGGAATTTTTTGACCTTTATCTTGACGGAATACTGGGTCGTTAGGATGACGACCCGTATGTATGGTTCCTTTGGTCTTGACTTTCTCTGTACACATGGGGTCACAAGTAGCGTCGTGACAAATATTATCGGTCCTGTACCTTCGTTGGATCTACAGGTAGTCGTCTACTTACCTATTCTTTCGACACGATGTATATGTGTTACCTCATAATGAATCGGTAATTTTTTTATGTAAACTTAGTCAAGATTACTCCACCTACTTTGACCTCGGATAATATGTCTCACTTCATTCGGTCTTTCTTTTTGTGGTTATGTCATATGATTGTGTATATATACCTTAAATCTTTCTATCATTACTATTGGGACATACGCTCTGTCGTTTTCTCTGTGTCTACATATCTTGTCAGAAAACCTGAGTCACCCTCTCCCTCTCCCACCCTACTAAACCCTCTTACCGTAACTTTGTACATATTATAGTATATACTTTGCTTAGTGGTCAGGTCCAAACTACGTACTGTGACCTACGAACCCCGACCACGTGACTCTGTTGGATCTCCCTACCATGCCCCTCCCTCCTCCCTCCTCCCAAGTCCTACCCCTTGTGCACAAATAGACACCACCTAAGTACAGCTACATACCGTTTTGGTTATGTTATAAAATTTCATTAATTGGAGGCTAATTTTATTTAAATATAATTTTTTTTTGTTTAAGTCATTTGTTAAGGACCTCTCCTATAATTTTATTTAAACGACATGATAAGGACTCCAGATCTGACGGAATCAAAGTATATTTCATTAGAAAGTTTAACTTTTTTTTTCTTTGATATTCTAGTCTTTGATATTTTGTGAATTTTCCTTTTGTATCCGTCTTGTGACTGTATTTAGTGTCGTTTTAGGAGATACTGAGTGGAGGATCTCATTACCTTTATCTTTGTTTTTATTTTTTTACCCTGGATGAATACGTGTTACTTCCTTTGATATTCGTTCCACTTTTCTGTTGGGAGTCTTACTCTCTTCTAATCAAGTCAAGTCAGCGAGTCAGCACAGGCTGAGAAACGCTGGGGTACTTAGCGTCGTGCGGTCCGGAGGGACAGGTAGTGGTAGAGGGCCTCAAGTGAGTCTAAGTGAAGGTAGCTCAGTCACTACGGTAGGTCGATAGAGCAGGAAACAGCAGGGGAAGAGGAGGACGAAGGTTAGGGAGGGTCGTAGTCTCAGAAAAGGTTACTCAGTTGAGAAACGTACTCCATCGGTTTCATGACCTCAAAGTCGAAATCGTAGTAAGGAAGGTTTCTTTAGGGTCCCGACTAGAGGAAGTCTTACCTGACCAACCTAGAGGAACGTCAGGTTCCCTGAGAGTTGTCAGAAGAGGTCGTGGTGTCAAGTTTTCGTGGTTAAGAAGTCGTGAGTCGGAAGAAGTGTCAGGTAGAGAGTGTAGGTATGTACTGGTGTCCTTTTTGGTATCGGAACTGATCTACCTGGAATCAGCCGTTTCATTACAGAGACGAAAACTTATACGATAGATCCAACCAGTATTGAAAAGAAAGTTCCTCATTCGTAGAAAATTAAAGTACCGACGTCAGTGGTAGACGGCACTAACACCTCGGGGGGTTTTATTTCAGACTGTGACAAAGGTGACAAAGGGGTAGATAAAGGGTACTTCACTACCCTGGCCTACGGTACTAGAAGCAAAAGACTTACAACTCGAAATTCGGTTGAAAAAGTGAGAGAAAGTGAAAGTAGTTCTCCGAAAAATCAAGGAGAAGTGAAAGACGGTATTCTCACCACAGTAGACGTATAGACTGCAATAACTATAAAGAGGGTCGTTAGAACTAAGGTCGAACACAAAGAAGTTCAGGTCGTAAAGAGTACTACATGAGACGTATATTCAATTTATTCGTCCCACTGTTATATGTCGGAACTGCATGAGGAAAAGGATAAA